>OX465601.1:270405637-270436868 GCA_950022295.1 Bromus sterilis
AGTCCGACGTCCGCGACATCCGCGATGTCCGCGACTTGTTGTCGATTACGCGTCCGCGACGTCCGCGATGTCCGCTATATCAGCGTCCGCGACGTCCGCGACGTCCGCTATATTAGGCGTCCGCGACATCCGCGATGTCCGCGACTTGTTGTCGATTACGCGTCCGCGACGTCCGCGATGTCCGCGACTTGTTGCCGATTAGGCGTCCGCGACGTCCGCGATGTCCGCTATGATTCAGATTTTTACAAGTCCGACGTCCGCGACATCCGCGATGTCCGCGACTTGTTGTCGATTACGCGTCCGCGACGTCCGCGATGTCCGCGACTTGTTGCCGATTAGGCGTCCGCGACGTCCGCGATGTCCGCTATGATTCAGATTTTTACAAGTCCGACGTCCGCGACATCCGCGATGTCCGCGACTTGTTGTCGATTACGCGTCCGCGACGTCCGCGATGTCCGCTATATCAGCGTCCGCGACGTCCGCGATGTCCGCTATGATTCAGATTTTTACAAGTCCGACGTCCGCGACATCCGCGATGTCCGCGACTTGTTGTCGATTACGCGTCCGCGACGTCCGCGATGTCCGCGACTTGTTGCCGATTAGGCGTCCGCGACGTCCGCGATGTCCGCTATGATTCAGATTTTTACAAGTCCGACGTCCGCGACATCCGCGATGTCCGCGACTTGTTGTCGATTACGCGTCCGCGACGTCCGCGATGTCCGCTATATCAGCGTCCGCGACGTCCGCGATGTCCGCTATGATTCAGATTTTTACAAGTCCGACGTCCGCGAAATCCGCGGTGTCCGCGACTTGTTGCCGATTACGCGTCCGCGACATCCGCGACGTCCGCGACTTGTTGCCGATTACGCGTCCGCGACGTCCGTGGTGTCCGCTATATCAGCGTCCGCGACGTTCGCGATGTCCGCCGTGCGAGAGCGCACGTGGTTGCATTCGAATTTTCCGCGCCAATAACAGCGAACTTTTCCTCGCGCGCGCTCTTGTTCGCGAAAATGACAGTTGAGCAGCGCAATCGTCTGTTGCCACTTGAACCTTGCAACTTGCAACAGTGTGTTGTCATTTATTTAGAAGATTGCACACAACAAACATCTATTACAAAATTTTAACGGCAACGTCTCAAACTATTTCATTAGAGCCTAATACTCCACCATATTAAATGCCTCAAATAAGACACTGTGCTCGAACGAGAGAATATCTTAACTCAGTAATGACCACCAACCAAACACAAAACATAGTGAGCGGAGAAGGATCACAGGTTAGCACGCTGCCAAACATATCAAACGCCTCTATTAGTCAAACATTAAGTTCAGCAAATGATCCCAATTTACGTCCCAAAGAGCTAAACGTGGCAATTGAGGCAATTGAGGCACCGGAGGCCATCATCCACAGTAAGAAGGCGCCAGCTAAAAGGAAAGCCAAACCCAAAGAACCATCCGAGAAGCCAAAGACCTCAACAAGAAAGGGTGAAGACAATGATATAACCAAACCAAAGAAAAGAGGGCGGCCTCCCAAGAAAACTGATGCGGCAACTGTAGAGAAAGCCAAAACCGCCAAAACCGTTAAGACCACGAAATCCGCAAAATCCGCAAAATCCGCAAAATCCGCAAAATCCGCTCCGTCCGCGCCGTCCGCGCCGTCCGCGGTGTCCGCGACATCCGCTCAAACAAGTGATGAAACACCGATGCTAGTAGCAACTGCCGACAAAGATCAAGTACAAGACAAAGTGAATGAACCGCCCGCGCCGTCCGCGATATCCGCGCCGTCCGCGGTGTCATCTGAAACGGGTGATGAAATTATTGTGCAAGTAACCAACGACAAAGTGAATGAGCCGCCCGCTATAACAGATGAAGAAATTATCATGCAAGTACCCAACGAAAAAGTGAATGAGCAAATACATGACAAAGTGAATGAGCCGCCCGCTATAACAGATGAAGAAATTATCATGCAAGTACCCAACGAAAAAGTGAATGAGCAAATACATGACAAAGTGAATGAGCCGCCCGCGCCGCCCGCGCCGTCCGTGACATCCGCGACATCCGCGACATCCGCGGTGTCCGCGGTGTCCGCGGTGTCCGTGACATCCGCGCCGTCCGCGACATCCGATGTCGAATCTTTGAATAAGGATAGTGAGAGCGCACTGAATGAGAATGATCTAAGCATTGGACCCGGGATACCTGCAACCCCTGCCAAGCCTAAAGGCACACCATTCAAAAACAAAGGGCGCTTTGCCGACGGAACACCATACGGGGATGGTTTCCAGCAAATTAGACGTCGGCCATCCTGCTTAGATCCAGAAGATGGACAAAGAATTTTGCAAGTACATCTCGTTAGATCGCACCATCGCGGTCTGAACATTTGGGTTTCCGTGGAAGGAGAAGAACCCAACATGGCAGAATTTCCGTTCAATTTGCCGAAGGTAGAGCATTTTGAACTCCACCGTTTCAAGGATGGTCCGAAAGCATTCAAACACTACCTTGACCGCCTGCGACCGGTTAGCAGGAACAGGATTGTATTCGACTCTAAAAGGAAGGAATTTGTCGCCAACATGTTGAGATTGGCGAAAATTCAGGAGGATGAAGAGATGGGTTTGCCGGCCTGAACAGCATCGATAGACAATATACTCATTAAACAATATAAATAATCTTCTAATCTCTTTTAATTCTCTTTTAATTCTCTTTTGAATCTCTTGAATTATTTCATGATAATCGCGGATATCGCGGACACCGCGGACACCGCGGACAACGCGGACAACGCGGATGAACAAATTTGTGATTCGCTGCGCGCTCGCGCAGCTGACATCGCGGATATCGCGGACAACGCGGACAACGCGGATATCGCGGACAACGCGGACAACGCGGATGAACAAATTTGTGATTCGCTGCGCGCTCGCGCAGCGGACAACGCGGACAACGCGGATATCGCGGATATCGCGGACAACGCGGATATCGCGGACAACGCGGATGAACAAATTTGTGATTCGCTGCGCGCTCGCGCAGCGGACAACGCGGACAACGCGGACATCGCGGACAACGCGGATGAACAATTTGTGATTCGCTGCGCGCTCGCGCGGCGGATATCGCGGACGCGGCGGATATCGCGGATGAACAACGGGTTGGCCAACCCCATGGACTTTGCGTGCTAATTTGGGTTCGAATTCAAACGCCCCCGCTTAGCGCCCAAGTGGTCGCTTTGCAACACAATTCGCCACATAATCGACTCGTGGGCCCAGTCAACTAATGCACGAGGCGCAACAGTTGTATGGCCACCTTGGCGGCTGTGGCGGTCGCTGAACTTGTTTGAAAAATTGTCGGCTAGATTGGGCGTTTTTTGGCTCCCAGCAGCGTCCAAGTGCGTCGATCTCAACACGAGTCGCCATGAACATAGACAAATGGGCGCTCGGTGGGATGTGTTTCAGAGTTTTTGGCAAGTTCGACTCTGAGGCCCGCCAGGCGTCCAGGTAGACTACAAAATTAGTGCACAAAATCCGTTGACTTGGCTCGTCCATGGAATTTTGTGCACAATTTGTGAGGGCGACCGAGCTCGGAACAGAACGCCAACTTGATTGGTGTGGCGGGCAGTGCGGCCGTTGCGGTCATCGTGGCGCAATAAAATTCGCTCAGCACCTAGACATTGCACTCAGGCAAGTGTGTTGCAGGTCGCTTGGCTGTCGAGAAGCCGTGGCCGCCGCCAGCCACCATCGCGCAACCTTGGGTCGATTAGCACGCAAAGTACAACCCCATGTACTTTGCGTGCTAATTTGGGTTCGAATTCAAACGCCCCCGCTAAGCACCAGAGTAGCACTACACAATCAACCACATAGCCGTCTCGTCGGCCCAGTCACCTCATGCACCTCTTGCAAAAGTCGACCGGCAGGCGTGGCGGTCTTGGAGACTGTCCAACTTGTTTGAAAGTCGTCGAGCTCCCCTCAGCGTTTTTTGGTTGCCACGGCCACCCGATAGCACTAATCCAAACACAAGTCGCCACTGGCCTATTTGAGCAGGCGTTCATTGGGACGTGTTTCAGCGATTTGCGCAAAATCGACTCATCATGAAGCGGGCGACGCGGACATTGGAAAGGCCGGGTCCACAATATCGAGAAGACTCCACAGGCAGGTGTGAAATAAGTTTCCCTTTCTGGGCCGCGATGTCCGCGATTTCCGCTACCGCACGTCATGCTTGTTGTCCGCGATGTCCGCTATTGCACGTCATGCTCGCTGTCCGCTCGGGTTGGGTATGAATGAGCTAATCAGCGGTCAGCGTCTCGCCCGCCCTGTGCTAAGTGCTGTTCATGACCTACTCGAGCGGACAGCGCGGACATGGCGGACATTGCGGGCAGTGTGTAGATACCACAAATTATTCAAAAGTCTGTTCCGTGCGAAAGCTATGGTCGATGAGTCCTGAATTGCGTCATCATGAAGCGGGCGACGCGGACATTGGAAAGGCCGGGTCCACAATATCGAGAAGACTCCACAGGCAGGTGTGAAATAAGTTTCCCTTTCTGGGCCGCGATGTCCGCGATTTCCACTACCGCACGTCATGCTTGTTGTCCGCAATGTCCGCGGCGTCCGCGGCGTCTTGGATGACTCCATGAAGCGGACAGTGCGGACATGTAGGAGTAGTCAAGGGTCTTTCAAGTCGAATTTTGACGCGATTTTTGCACCGACCATAGAGTCCGTCGAGTTGATCGAGGCCAAATTGAAAAAAGTGCGCAATCAAGTGGATTCGACCTCCTTAGGTGCCCCAAGGCACCCGCGGGCGAACATGCACTCTGACCGGCCCAGCACCAAAAGTACAAGTCCGAGCCAGATGACTGATGGCACGTTCGAAAGGTCTTGCAAAACGCCACAAAACGTGCCAGGAGTGATTTCTCGAAAAGCCAAAAAACTTGGACTCGGCGACCGAAATGTTTGTCAAGACCATTGGGTCTACGCGAAACTTTGCGACTGTCCACAAGTTCTCAAAGACGTGTCAGATTTTCGAGTGACCACTTGAAAGATGCAGCAGAGCAAGGTGAACAATAAACATCTTACAAGGGAAAATACCCCTATGGTTGTTGCAAAATTGAAAAAAAATGTGTTGGTAGTGTTCAGTAGATGATGCTGATCACGAATATCATAGTGGGAGATCCTACCTTTTTAGAAAAATTTCAAAAAATTTTTGATCATTTTGACCAATTTTGGGATATGGATAGCATTCAACTAGTCGACTTCAACTCGATTATCGAAGAATATCTATGATCTATTCACAAATCGTGGTTGTACAACAACTACAACCCCCGAACCAAGAATAAACAAGGAATCTTGGAATGGTAGTACTTATCCAGAGTACGCAGCAAGGACCATGAATTTGCATGCCTGTGAGTGTGCTTGAATACAAGATAAAAAAAGTTAAATATTAAAAATATATAATATATTTTTTTTTTCAAAAAATTGAATATCTCGAGAACAACAAAAAGGTAGGATCTAGTATTTAATACCCATACTCAGGGCACTCAGGGCTACACGTACATATAATTTTTTTCATGTTTTGCAACAACCACCAAAGGTATGTTCCCTGGTTAGGCCGTTTGGGCCACTTTTGGCAAGCTTGGGTGTGATGAAAAATTTAACACGCGAATTCCCATAGACAATCTTAAGTGGCCCATTTGGGTGTCATTGGGTGGTTTTTGATAAAGTTTTGATGGCGCATAATTTGGTTGCCATTAAGATGGTTATTGATTGATAGACAAAGTTTGCAAAAAGTCGCCGGCTTGGCCAGGCTAGCTTGCCAAAGTTGCAACTTTGACATGCCCCAGCAACCGAACGGATCGGTGTTTTGGCAAGCCAATTGAGTTATTTGGCAGCCAATGGGCTTTGTTTTGTTGGTTGCTAGTTTTTGTTTTAATGTTTTGGCGAAATGGCCGAAAAATGGGCTCATCAAAATCCCTATGGGAATTTGTGCACTAAAAATATTTGTCAGGAGCCAGTTTCGAACACAAGACAAGCAATATGTATGTTCAACATGTATCCTACATGCTGAACATACATATCGTATGTATGCCTCGAATTTGATGGAGATATATTTGCTTTTTATATTTTAGTATGCGTTTCTTTCTTACTCGGGAAACTTTTTCCAATCTGTTGGAGCTGAAGAAGTAAATAAATCAATCCACCATAAACCAAAATAGGTCAATAACGCTTACAAGGGAAAATACCCCTATGGTTGTTGCAAAATTGAAAAAAAATGTGTTGGTAGTGTTCAGTAGATGATGCTGATCACGAATATCATAGTGGGAGATCCTACCTTTTTAGAAAAATTTCAAAAAATTTTTGATCATTTTGACCAATTTTGGGATATGGATAGCATTCAACTAGTCGACTTCAACTCGATTATCGAAGAATATCTATGATCTATTCACAAATCGTGGTTGTACAACAACTACAACCCCCGAACCAAGAATAAACAAGGAATCTTGGAATGGTAGTACTTATCCAGAGTACGCAGCAAGGACCATGAATTTGCATGCCTGTGAGTGTGCTTGAATACAAGATAAAAAAAGTTAAATATTAAAAATATATAATATATTTTTTTTTTCAAAAAATTGAATATCTCGAGAACAACAAAAAGGTAGGATCTAGTATTTAATACCCATACTCAGGGCACTCAGGGCTACACGTACATATAATTTTTTTCATGTTTTGCAACAACCACCAAAGGTATGTTCCCTGGTTAGCTGGGCACGAGGAGCCCAACGGCTTGACTGCCAGACTGTCGCATAGCACCACAAAATCGCCATAGGCCACGGGCCAGAAATCGACCTTCGTCAAAGGCCAGCACCCAAACGGCACAAGTCCCAGAAATGGTCAGCAGCTTGAAACGATCGTCTTGACGAGTTGCAACTGCATGCCAAGTTTGAAATCGATCGGTGGAACCATTTGGCTGCTGGGCCTTGGCGTTGCATCAAAAGGCCAATCTGGCGTCAAGCGGAACGAGTGAGCTAGAGAGAGCAAAAGCTTGAGTAAAGACATGTAGGAGTAGTCAAGGGTCTTTCAAGTCAAATTTTGACGCGATTTTTGGATCGACCATAGAGTCCGTCGAGTTGATCGAGGCCAAATTGAAAAAAGTGCGCAATCAAGTGGATTCGACCTCCTTAGGTGCCCCAAGGCACCCGCGGGCGAACATGCACTCTGACCGGCCCAGCACCAAAAGTACAAGTCCGAGCCAGATGACTGATGGCACGTTCGAAAGGTCTTGCAAAACGCCACAAAACGTGCCAGGAGTGATTTCTCGAAAAGCCAAAAAACTTGGACTCGGCGACCGAAATGTTTGTCAAGACCATTGGGTCTACGCGAAACTTTGCGACTGTCCACAAGTTCTCAAAGACGTGTCAGATTTTCGAGTGACCACTTGAAAGATGCAGCAGAGCAAGGTGAACAATAAACATCTTAGCTGGGCACGAGGAGCCCAACGGCTTGACTGCCAGACTGTCGCATAGCACCACAAAATCGCCATAGGCCACGGGCCAGAAATCGACCTTCGTCAAAGGCCAGCACCCAAACGGCACAAGTCCCAGAAATGGTCAGCAGCTTGAAACGATCGTCTTGACGAGTTGCAACTGCATGCCAAGTTTGAAATCGATCGGTGGAACCATTTGGCTGCTGGGCCTTGGCGTTGCATCAAAAGGCCAATCTGGCGTCAAGCGGAACGAGTGAGCTAGAGAGAGCAAAAGCTTGAGTAAAGACATGTAGGAGTAGTCAAGGGTCTTTCAAGTCAAATTTTGACGCGATTTTTGGATCGACCATAGAGTCCGTCGAGTTGATCGAGGCCAAATTGAAAAAAGTGCGCAATCAAGTGGATTCGACCTCCTTAGGTGCCCCAAGGCACCCGCGGGCGAACATGCACTCTGACCGGCCCAGCACCAAAAGTACAAGTCCGAGCCAGATGACTGATGGCACGTTCGAAAGGTCTTGCAAAACGCCACAAAACGTGCCAGGAGTGATTTCTCGAAAAGCCAAAAAACTTGGACTCGGCGACCGAAATGTTTGTCAAGACCATTGGGTCTACGCGAAACTTTGCGACTGTCCACAAGTTCTCAAAGACGTGTCAGATTTTCGAGTGACCACTTGAAAGATGCAGCAGAGCAAGGTGAACAAAACACACTCTGAATTATCACGACCAACCTCATAGATCAACTGCCAAGGCCGTCCGGGCCACTCTTGGCAAGCTCGGGTGAGACGAGAAATTTAACACGGGACTTTCCATAGACAATCTTGGGCGTGCCATTTGGGTGTCTTTGGGTGGTTTTTGATAAAGTTTTGTTTGTGCACAATTTAGTTGTCATCAGGATGGTTATTGTTTGATAGACAAAAGTTGCAAAAAGTCGCTGGCTTGGCCGAGCTAGCTTGCCAAAGTTGCAACTTTGACGGGCTCCAGCAACCGAACGGATCCGTGTTTTGGCAAGCTAATTGAGTTATTTGGCAGCCAATGGACTCTACTTTGTTGGTTGCTAGTCTTTGTTTTGGTGTCTTGGCGAAATGGCCAAAAAACGGGCCCATCAAAATCCCTATGGAAATTTGTGCACTAAAAATCGCGCTTACCCGGAGCCAATTTTTCAATGGTTTTTTTCGATTTCCACAAAAACCACCAACGCCACCCAGATGATATATATGTCAAATTAATCAACTTTCAAAGAGCTTTCCAACGATGTATCGTTGGCGTCTCTAGCGCAAGTTCAAGTGTTGACCGATGTTGGCCCCAATCTGCCAAGACCGCGGGGTCTACGCGAAACTTTGCGACTGTCCACAAGTTCTCAAAGACGTGTCAGATTTTCGAGTGACCACTTGAAAGATGCAGCAGAGCAAGGTGAACAATAAACATCTTAGCTGGGCACGAGGAGCCCAACGGCTTGACTGCCAGACTGTCGCATAGCACCACAAAATCGCCATAGGCCACGGGCCAGAAATCGACCTTCGTCAAAGGCCAGCACCCAAACGGCACAAGTCCCAGAAATGGTCAGCAGCTTGAAACGATCGTCTTGACGAGTTGCAACTGCATGCCAAGTTTGAAATCGATCGGTGGAACCATTTGGCTGCTGGGCCTTGGCGTTGCATCAAAAGGCCAATCTGGCGTCAAGCGGAACGAGTGAGCTAGAGAGAGCAAAAGCTTGAGTAAAGACATGTAGGAGTAGTCAAGGGTCTTTCAAGTCAAATTTTGACGCGATTTTTGGATCGACCATAGAGTCCGTCGAGTTGATCGAGGCCAAATTGAAAAAAGTGCGCAATCAAGTGGATTCGACCTCCTTAGGTGCCCCAAGGCACCCGCGGGCGAACATGCACTCTGACCGGCCCAGCACCAAAAGTACAAGTCCGAGCCAGATGACTGATGGCACGTTCGAAAGGTCTTGCAAAACGCCACAAAACGTGCCAGGAGTGATTTCTCGAAAAGCCAAAAAACTTGGACTCGGCGACCGAAATGTTTGTCAAGACCATTGGGTCTACGCGAAACTTTGCGACTGTCCACAAGTTCTCAAAGACGTGTCAGATTTTCGAGTGACCACTTGAAAGATGCAGCAGAGCAAGGTGAACAAAACACACTCTGAATTATCACGACCAACCTCATAGATCAACTGCCAAGGCCGTCCGGGCCACTCTTGGCAAGCTCGGGTGAGACGAGAAATTTAACACGGGACTTTCCATAGACAATCTTGGGCGTGCCATTTGGGTGTCTTTGGGTGGTTTTTGATAAAGTTTTGTTTGTGCACAATTTAGTTGTCATCAGGATGGTTATTGTTTGATAGACAAAAGTTGCAAAAAGTCGCTGGCTTGGCCGAGCTAGCTTGCCAAAGTTGCAACTTTGACGGGCTCCAGCAACCGAACGGATCCGTGTTTTGGCAAGCTAATTGAGTTATTTGGCAGCCAATGGACTCTACTTTGTTGGTTGCTAGTCTTTGTTTTGGTGTCTTGGCGAAATGGCCAAAAAACGGGCCCATCAAAATCCCTATGGAAATTTGTGCACTAAAAATCGCGCTTACCCGGAGCCAATTTTTCAATGGTTTTTTTCGATTTCCACAAAAACCACCAACGCCACCCAGATGATATATATGTCAAATTAATCAACTTTCAAAGAGCTTTCCAACGATGTATCGTTGGCGTCTCTAGCGCAAGTTCAAGTGTTGACCGATGTTGGCCCCAATCTGCCAAGACCGCGGGGTCTACGCGAAACTTTGCGACTGTCCACAAGTTCTCAAAGACGTGTCAGATTTTCGAGTGACCACTTGAAAGATGCAGCAGAGCAAGGTGAACAATAAACATCTTAGCTGGGCACGAGGAGCCCAACGGCTTGACTGCCAGACTGTCGCATAGCACCACAAAATCGCCATAGGCCACGGGCCAGAAATCGACCTTCGTCAAAGGCCAGCACCCAAACGGCACAAGTCCCAGAAATGGTCAGCAGCTTGAAACGATCGTCTTGACGAGTTGCAACTGCATGCCAAGTTTGAAATCGATCGGTGGAACCATTTGGCTGCTGGGCCTTGGCGTTGCATCAAAAGGCCAATCTGGCGTCAAGCGGAACGAGTGAGCTAGAGAGAGCAAAAGCTTGAGTAAAGACATGTAGGAGTAGTCAAGGGTCTTTCAAGTCAAATTTTGACGCGATTTTTGGATCGACCATAGAGTCCGTCGAGTTGATCGAGGCCAAATTGAAAAAAGTGCGCAATCAAGTGGATTCGACCTCCTTAGGTGCCCCAAGGCACCCGCGGGCGAACATGCACTCTGACCGGCCCAGCACCAAAAGTACAAGTCCGAGCCAGATGACTGATGGCACGTTCGAAAGGTCTTGCAAAACGCCACAAAACGTGCCAGGAGTGATTTCTCGAAAAGCCAAAAAACTTGGACTCGGCGACCGAAATGTTTGTCAAGACCATTGGGTCTACGCGAAACTTTGCGACTGTCCACAAGTTCTCAAAGACGTGTCAGATTTTCGAGTGACCACTTGAAAGATGCAGCAGAGCAAGGTGAACAAAACACACTCTGAATTATCACGACCAACCTCATAGATCAACTGCCAAGGCCGTCCGGGCCACTCTTGGCAAGCTCGGGTGAGACGAGAAATTTAACACGGGACTTTCCATAGACAATCTTGGGCGTGCCATTTGGGTGTCTTTGGGTGGTTTTTGATAAAGTTTTGTTTGTGCACAATTTAGTTGTCATCAGGATGGTTATTGTTTGATAGACAAAAGTTGCAAAAAGTCGCTGGCTTGGCCGAGCTAGCTTGCCAAAGTTGCAACTTTGACGGGCTCCAGCAACCGAACGGATCCGTGTTTTGGCAAGCTAATTGAGTTATTTGGCAGCCAATGGACTCTACTTTGTTGGTTGCTAGTCTTTGTTTTGGTGTCTTGGCGAAATGGCCAAAAAACGGGCCCATCAAAATCCCTATGGAAATTTGTGCACTAAAAATCGCGCTTACCCGGAGCCAATTTTTCAATGGTTTTTTTCGATTTCCACAAAAACCACCAACGCCACCCAGATGATATATATGTCAAATTAATCAACTTTCAAAGAGCTTTCCAACGATGTATCGTTGGCGTCTCTAGCGCAAGTTCAAGTGTTGACCGATGTTGGCCCCAATCTGCCAAGACCGCGGGGTCTACGCGAAACTTTGCGACTGTCCACAAGTTCTCAAAGACGTGTCAGATTTTCGAGTGACCACTTGAAAGATGCAGCAGAGCAAGGTGAACAATAAACATCTTAGCTGGGCACGAGGAGCCCAACGGCTTGACTGCCAGACTGTCGCATAGCACCACAAAATCGCCATAGGCCACGGGCCAGAAATCGACCTTCGTCAAAGGCCAGCACCCAAACGGCACAAGTCCCAGAAATGGTCAGCAGCTTGAAACGATCGTCTTGACGAGTTGCAACTGCATGCCAAGTTTGAAATCGATCGGTGGAACCATTTGGCTGCTGGGCCTTGGCGTTGCATCAAAAGGCCAATCTGGCGTCAAGCGGAACGAGTGAGCTAGAGAGAGCAAAAGCTTGAGTAAAGACATGTAGGAGTAGTCAAGGGTCTTTCAAGTCAAATTTTGACGCGATTTTTGGATCGACCATAGAGTCCGTCGAGTTGATCGAGGCCAAATTGAAAAAAGTGCGCAATCAAGTGGATTCGACCTCCTTAGGTGCCCCAAGGCACCCGCGGGCGAACATGCACTCTGACCGGCCCAGCACCAAAAGTACAAGTCCGAGCCAGATGACTGATGGCACGTTCGAAAGGTCTTGCAAAACGCCACAAAACGTGCCAGGAGTGATTTCTCGAAAAGCCAAAAAACTTGGACTCGGCGACCGAAATGTTTGTCAAGACCATTGGGTCTACGCGAAACTTTGCGACTGTCCACAAGTTCTCAAAGACGTGTCAGATTTTCGAGTGACCACTTGAAAGATGCAGCAGAGCAAGGTGAACAAAACACACTCTGAATTATCACGACCAACCTCATAGATCAACTGCCAAGGCCGTCCGGGCCACTCTTGGCAAGCTCGGGTGAGACGAGAAATTTAACACGGGACTTTCCATAGACAATCTTGGGCGTGCCATTTGGGTGTCTTTGGGTGGTTTTTGATAAAGTTTTGTTTGTGCACAATTTAGTTGTCATCAGGATGGTTATTGTTTGATAGACAAAAGTTGCAAAAAGTCGCTGGCTTGGCCGAGCTAGCTTGCCAAAGTTGCAACTTTGACGGGCTCCAGCAACCGAACGGATCCGTGTTTTGGCAAGCTAATTGAGTTATTTGGCAGCCAATGGACTCTACTTTGTTGGTTGCTAGTCTTTGTTTTGGTGTCTTGGCGAAATGGCCAAAAAACGGGCCCATCAAAATCCCTATGGAAATTTGTGCACTAAAAATCGCGCTTACCCGGAGCCAATTTTTCAATGGTTTTTTTCGATTTCCACAAAAACCACCAACGCCACCCAGATGATATATATGTCAAATTAATCAACTTTCAAAGAGCTTTCCAACGATGTATCGTTGGCGTCTCTAGCGCAAGTTCAAGTGTTGACCGATGTTGGCCCCAATCTGCCAAGACCGCCGGGTCTACGCGAAACTTTGCGACTGTCCACAAGTTCTCAAAGACGTGTCAGATTTTCGAGTGACCACTTGAAAGATGCAGCAGAGCAAGGTGAACAATAAACATCTTAGCTGGGCACGAGGAGCCCAACGGCTTGACTGCCAGACTGTCGCATAGCACCACAAAATCGCCATAGGCCACGGGCCAGAAATCGACCTTCGTCAAAGGCCAGCACCCAAACGGCACAAGTCCCAGAAATGGTCAGCAGCTTGAAACGATCGTCTTGACGAGTTGCAACTGCATGCCAAGTTTGAAATCGATCGGTGGAACCATTTGGCTGCTGGGCCTTGGCGTTGCATCAAAAGGCCAATCTGGCGTCAAGCGGAACGAGTGAGCTAGAGAGAGCAAAAGCTTGAGTAAAGACATGTAGGAGTAGTCAAGGGTCTTTCAAGTCAAATTTTGACGCGATTTTTGGATCGACCATAGAGTCCGTCGAGTTGATCGAGGCCAAATTGAAAAAAGTGCGCAATCAAGTGGATTCGACCTCCTTAGGTGCCCCAAGGCACCCGCGGGCGAACATGCACTCTGACCGGCCCAGCACCAAAAGTACAAGTCCGAGCCAGATGACTGATGGCACGTTCGAAAGGTCTTGCAAAACGCCACAAAACGTGCCAGGAGTGATTTCTCGAAAAGCCAAAAAACTTGGACTCGGCGACCGAAATGTTTGTCAAGACCATTGGGTCTACGCGAAACTTTGCGACTGTCCACAAGTTCTCAAAGACGTGTCAGATTTTCGAGTGACCACTTGAAAGATGCAGCAGAGCAAGGTGAACAAAACACACTCTGAATTATCACGACCAACCTCATAGATCAACTGCCAAGGCCGTCCGGGCCACTCTTGGCAAGCTCGGGTGAGACGAGAAATTTAACACGGGACTTTCCATAGACAATCTTGGGCGTGCCATTTGGGTGTCTTTGGGTGGTTTTTGATAAAGTTTTGTTTGTGCACAATTTAGTTGTCATCAGGATGGTTATTGTTTGATAGACAAAAGTTGCAAAAAGTCGCTGGCTTGGCCGAGCTAGCTTGCCAAAGTTGCAACTTTGACGGGCTCCAGCAACCGAACGGATCCGTGTTTTGGCAAGCTAATTGAGTTATTTGGCAGCCAATGGACTCTACTTTGTTGGTTGCTAGTCTTTGTTTTGGTGTCTTGGCGAAATGGCCAAAAAACGGGCCCATCAAAATCCCTATGGAAATTTGTGCACTAAAAATCGCGCTTACCCGGAGCCAATTTTTCAATGGTTTTTTTCGATTTCCACAAAAACCACCAACGCCACCCAGATGATATATATGTCAAATTAATCAACTTTCAAAGAGCTTTCCAACGATGTATCGTTGGCGTCTCTAGCGCAAGTTCAAGTGTTGACCGATGTTGGCCCCAATCTGCCAAGACCGCGGGGTCTACGCGAAACTTTGCGACTGTCCACAAGTTCTCAAAGACGTGTCAGATTTTCGAGTGACCACTTGAAAGATGCAGCAGAGCAAGGTGAACAATAAACATCTTAGCTGGGCACGAGGAGCCCAACGGCTTGACTGCCAGACTGTCGCATAGCACCACAAAATCGCCATAGGCCACGGGCCAGAAATCGACCTTCGTCAAAGGCCAGCACCCAAACGGCACAAGTCCCAGAAATGGTCAGCAGCTTGAAACGATCGTCTTGACGAGTTGCAACTGCATGCCAAGTTTGAAATCGATCGGTGGAACCATTTGGCTGCTGGGCCTTGGCGTTGCATCAAAAGGCCAATCTGGCGTCAAGCGGAACGAGTGAGCTAGAGAGAGCAAAAGCTTGAGTAAAGACATGTAGGAGTAGTCAAGGGTCTTTCAAGTCAAATTTTGACGCGATTTTTGGATCGACCATAGAGTCCGTCGAGTTGATCGAGGCCAAATTGAAAAAAGTGCGCAATCAAGTGGATTCGACCTCCTTAGGTGCCCCAAGGCACCCGCGGGCGAACATGCACTCTGACCGGCCCAGCACCAAAAGTACAAGTCCGAGCCAGATGACTGATGGCACGTTCGAAAGGTCTTGCAAAACGCCACAAAACGTGCCAGGAGTGATTTCTCGAAAAGCCAAAAAACTTGGACTCGGCGACCGAAATGTTTGTCAAGACCATTGGGTCTACGCGAAACTTTGCGACTGTCCACAAGTTCTCAAAGACGTGTCAGATTTTCGAGTGACCACTTGAAAGATGCAGCAGAGCAAGGTGAACAAAACACACTCTGAATTATCACGACCAACCTCATAGATCAACTGCCAAGGCCGTCCGGGCCACTCTTGGCAAGCTCGGGTGAGACGAGAAATTTAACACGGGACTTTCCATAGACAATCTTGGGCGTGCCATTTGGGTGTCTTTGGGTGGTTTTTGATAAAGTTTTGTTTGTGCACAATTTAGTTGTCATCAGGATGGTTATTGTTTGATAGACAAAAGTTGCAAAAAGTCGCTGGCTTGGCCGAGCTAGCTTGCCAAAGTTGCAACTTTGACGGGCTCCAGCAACCGAACGGATCCGTGTTTTGGCAAGCTAATTGAGTTATTTGGCAGCCAATGGACTCTACTTTGTTGGTTGCTAGTCTTTGTTTTGGTGTCTTGGCGAAATGGCCAAAAAACGGGCCCATCAAAATCCCTATGGAAATTTGTGCACTAAAAATCGCGCTTACCCGGAGCCAATTTTTCAATGGTTTTTTTCGATTTCCACAAAAACCACCAACGCCACCCAGATGATATATATGTCAAATTAATCAACTTTCAAAGAGCTTTCCAACGATGTATCGTTGGCGTCTCTAGCGCAAGTTCAAGTGTTGACCGATGTTGGCCCCAATCTGCCAAGACCGCGGGGTCTACGCGAAACTTTGCGACTGTCCACAAGTTCTCAAAGACGTGTCAGATTTTCGAGTGACCACTTGAAAGATGCAGCAGAGCAAGGTGAACAATAAACATCTTAGCTGGGCACGAGGAGCCCAACGGCTTGACTGCCAGACTGTCGCATAGCACCACAAAATCGCCATAGGCCACGGGCCAGAAATCGACCTTCGTCAAAGGCCAGCACCCAAACGGCACAAGTCCCAGAAATGGTCAGCAGCTTGAAACGATCGTCTTGACGAGTTGCAACTGCATGCCAAGTTTGAAATCGATCGGTGGAACCATTTGGCTGCTGGGCCTTGGCGTTGCATCAAAAGGCCAATCTGGCGTCAAGCGGAACGAGTGAGCTAGAGAGAGCAAAAGCTTGAGTAAAGACATGTAGGAGTAGTCAAGGGTCTTTCAAGTCAAATTTTGACGCGATTTTTGGATCGACCATAGAGTCCGTCGAGTTGATCGAGGCCAAATTGAAAAAAGTGCGCAATCAAGTGGATTCGACCTCCTTAGGTGCCCCAAGGCACCCGCGGGCGAACATGCACTCTGACCGGCCCAGCACCAAAAGTACAAGTCCGAGCCAGATGACTGATGGCACGTTCGAAAGGTCTTGCAAAACGCCACAAAACGTGCCAGGAGTGATTTCTCGAAAAGCCAAAAAACTTGGACTCGGCGACCGAAATGTTTGTCAAGACCATTGGGTCTACGCGAAACTTTGCGACTGTCCACAAGTTCTCAAAGACGTGTCAGATTTTCGAGTGACCACTTGAAAGATGCAGCAGAGCAAGGTGAACAAAACACACTCTGAATTATCACGACCAACCTCATAGATCAACTGCCAAGGCCGTCCGGGCCACTCTTGGCAAGCTCGGGTGAGACGAGAAATTTAACACGGGACTTTCCATAGACAATCTTGGGCGTGCCATTTGGGTGTCTTTGGGTGGTTTTTGATAAAGTTTTGTTTGTGCACAATTTAGTTGTCATCAGGATGGTTATTGTTTGATAGACAAAAGTTGCAAAAAGTCGCTGGCTTGGCCGAGCTAGCTTGCCAAAGTTGCAACTTTGACGGGCTCCAGCAACCGAACGGATCCGTGTTTTGGCAAGCTAATTGAGTTATTTGGCAGCCAATGGACTCTACTTTGTTGGTTGCTAGTCTTTGTTTTGGTGTCTTGGCGAAATGGCCAAAAAACGGGCCCATCAAAATCCCTATGGAAATTTGTGCACTAAAAATCGCGCTTACCCGGAGCCAATTTTTCAATGGTTTTTTTCGATTTCCACAAAAACCACCAACGCCACCCAGATGATATATATGTCAAATTAATCAACTTTCAAAGAGCTTTCCAACGATGTATCGTTGGCGTCTCTAGCGCAAGTTCAAGTGTTGACCGATGTTGGCCCCAATCTGCCAAGACCGCGGGGTCTACGCGAAACTTTGCGACTGTCCACAAGTTCTCAAAGACGTGTCAGATTTTCGAGTGACCACTTGAAAGATGCAGCAGAGCAAGGTGAACAATAAACATCTTAGCTGGGCACGAGGAGCCCAACGGCTTGACTGCCAGACTGTCGCATAGCACCACAAAATCGCCATAGGCCACGGGCCAGAAATCGACCTTCGTCAAAGGCCAGCACCCAAACGGCACAAGTCCCAGAAATGGTCAGCAGCTTGAAACGATCGTCTTGACGAGTTGCAACTGCATGCCAAGTTTGAAATCGATCGGTGGAACCATTTGGCTGCTGGGCCTTGGCGTTGCATCAAAAGGCCAATCTGGCGTCAAGCGGAACGAGTGAGCTAGAGAGAGCAAAAGCTTGAGTAAAGACATGTAGGAGTAGTCAAGGGTCTTTCAAGTCAAATTTTGACGCGATTTTTGGATCGACCATAGAGTCCGTCGAGTTGATCGAGGCCAAATTGAAAAAAGTGCGCAATCAAGTGGATTCGACCTCCTTAGGTGCCCCAAGGCACCCGCGGGCGAACATGCACTCTGACCGGCCCAGCACCAAAAGTACAAGTCCGAGCCAGATGACTGATGGCACGTTCGAAAGGTCTTGCAAAACGCCACAAAACGTGCCAGGAGTGATTTCTCGAAAAGCCAAAAAACTTGGACTCGGCGACCGAAATGTTTGTCAAGACCATTGGGTCTACGCGAAACTTTGCGACTGTCCACAAGTTCTCAAAGACGTGTCAGATTTTCGAGTGACCACTTGAAAGATGCAGCAGAGCAAGGTGAACAAAACACACTCTGAATTATCACGACCAACCTCATAGATCAACTGCCAAGGCCGTCCGGGCCACTCTTGGCAAGCTCGGGTGAGACGAGAAATTTAACACGGGACTTTCCATAGACAATCTTGGGCGTGCCATTTGGGTGTCTTTGGGTGGTTTTTGATAAAGTTTTGTTTGTGCACAATTTAGTTGTCATCAGGATGGTTATTGTTTGATAGACAAAAGTTGCAAAAAGTCGCTGGCTTGGCCGAGCTAGCTTGCCAAAGTTGCAACTTTGACGGGCTCCAGCAACCGAACGGATCCGTGTTTTGGCAAGCTAATTGAGTTATTTGGCAGCCAATGGACTCTACTTTGTTGGTTGCTAGTCTTTGTTTTGGTGTCTTGGCGAAATGGCCAAAAAACGGGCCCATCAAAATCCCTATGGAAATTTGTGCACTAAAAATCGCGCTTACCCGGAGCCAATTTTTCAATGGTTTTTTTCGATTTCCACAAAAACCACCAACGCCACCCAGATGATATATATGTCAAATTAATCAACTTTCAAAGAGCTTTCCAACGATGTATCGTTGGCGTCTCTAGCGCAAGTTCAAGTGTTGACCGATGTTGGCCCCAATCTGCCAAGACCGCCGGGTCTACGCGAAACTTTGCGACTGTCCACAAGTTCTCAAAGACGTGTCAGATTTTCGAGTGACCACTTGAAAGATGCAGCAGAGCAAGGTGAACAATAAACATCTTAGCTGGGCACGAGGAGCCCAACGGCTTGACTGCCAGACTGTCGCATAGCACCACAAAATCGCCATAGGCCACGGGCCAGAAATCGACCTTCGTCAAAGGCCAGCACCCAAACGGCACAAGTCCCAGAAATGGTCAGCAGCTTGAAACGATCGTCTTGACGAGTTGCAACTGCATGCCAAGTTTGAAATCGATCGGTGGAACCATTTGGCTGCTGGGCCTTGGCGTTGCATCAAAAGGCCAATCTGGCGTCAAGCGGAACGAGTGAGCTAGAGAGAGCAAAAGCTTGAGTAAAGACATGTAGGAGTAGTCAAGGGTCTTTCAAGTCAAATTTTGACGCGATTTTTGGATCGACCATAGAGTCCGTCGAGTTGATCGAGGCCAAATTGAAAAAAGTGCGCAATCAAGTGGATTCGACCTCCTTAGGTGCCCCAAGGCACCCGCGGGCGAACATGCACTCTGACCGGCCCAGCACCAAAAGTACAAGTCCGAGCCAGATGACTGATGGCACGTTCGAAAGGTCTTGCAAAACGCCACAAAACGTGCCAGGAGTGATTTCTCGAAAAGCCAAAAAACTTGGACTCGGCGACCGAAATGTTTGTCAAGACCATTGGGTCTACGCGAAACTTTGCGACTGTCCACAAGTTCTCAAAGACGTGTCAGATTTTCGAGTGACCACTTGAAAGATGCAGCAGAGCAAGGTGAACAAAACACACTCTGAATTATCACGACCAACCTCATAGATCAACTGCCAAGGCCGTCCGGGCCACTCTTGGCAAGCTCGGGTGAGACGAGAAATTTAACACGGGACTTTCCATAGACAATCTTGGGCGTGCCATTTGGGTGTCTTTGGGTGGTTTTTGATAAAGTTTTGTTTGTGCACAATTTAGTTGTCATCAGGATGGTTATTGTTTGATAGACAAAAGTTGCAAAAAGTCGCTGGCTTGGCCGAGCTAGCTTGCCAAAGTTGCAACTTTGACGGGCTCCAGCAACCGAACGGATCCGTGTTTTGGCAAGCTAATTGAGTTATTTGGCAGCCAATGGACTCTACTTTGTTGGTTGCTAGTCTTTGTTTTGGTGTCTTGGCGAAATGGCCAAAAAACGGGCCCATCAAAATCCCTATGGAAATTTGTGCACTAAAAATCGCGCTTACCCGGAGCCAATTTTTCAATGGTTTTTTTCGATTTCCACAAAAACCACCAACGCCACCCAGATGATATATATGTCAAATTAATCAACTTTCAAAGAGCTTTCCAACGATGTATCGTTGGCGTCTCTAGCGCAAGTTCAAGTGTTGACCGATGTTGGCCCCAATCTGCCAAGACCGCGGGGTCTACGCGAAACTTTGCGACTGTCCACAAGTTCTCAAAGACGTGTCAGATTTTCGAGTGACCACTTGAAAGATGCAGCAGAGCAAGGTGAACAATAAACATCTTAGCTGGGCACGAGGAGCCCAACGGCTTGACTGCCAGACTGTCGCATAGCACCACAAAATCGCCATAGGCCACGGGCCAGAAATCGACCTTCGTCAAAGGCCAGCACCCAAACGGCACAAGTCCCAGAAATGGTCAGCAGCTTGAAACGATCGTCTTGACGAGTTGCAACTGCATGCCAAGTTTGAAATCGATCGGTGGAACCATTTGGCTGCTGGGCCTTGGCGTTGCATCAAAAGGCCAATCTGGCGTCAAGCGGAACGAGTGAGCTAGAGAGAGCAAAAGCTTGAGTAAAGACATGTAGGAGTAGTCAAGGGTCTTTCAAGTCAAATTTTGACGCGATTTTTGGATCGACCATAGAGTCCGTCGAGTTGATCGAGGCCAAATTGAAAAAAGTGCGCAATCAAGTGGATTCGACCTCCTTAGGTGCCCCAAGGCACCCGCGGGCGAACATGCACTCTGACCGGCCCAGCACCAAAAGTACAAGTCCGAGCCAGATGACTGGCACATGATTTCGAACGGATTAATCTGCAACCGAGTCAGATTGGACTCATAACACCAAGCAGGTCGCAAGTTGAATTGATCAAAACCAAGCTGGATTGTCGCGCAAGGTCACGATCTGGAGATCAAAGTGGCACCGATAGCAATTATGGTTCGAACGATCATCCACCGAAGAAAAAGTTCAAATCGAACGACTACACAACTTGCAAGATTGGTACAGTTGAGGAGTTCCAAGGCGATGAACGTGATGTAATAATCATATCGACAATTAGATCCTTGTCGCCTTGCTGTTTGGAATCAAGTGTCGAGGCCAAGAGTTTCAACGTTGCTGTCAGTCGAGCCAAGGAACTTTTGATAGTTGTTATTATTTTCAGAGGCGCTGAGAGTCCATAGACAGATTGTCCGGGAGCTATACATGAAGAGCGACGCTTGTATAGTTGCGGGTTTGGGCTGAATCCATTGTAAGCAAAATCCACCCGGAGGATTAACACGATCCGGTAGATTTAATGGCCAAACTGAACAAAATTTTGGCAAGCTAATTCGTTGAATTGGCCACCAATAACACTTGTCAAAGGAGTGACAATGAGAACAACCAGACGGATCAACAGCAGAGCCGATCACTGGCAGAATCGCCGATTCCGTCAAGCCAACAACGCCCTAGTCTATCGAGCAACAATAACGGATCATGCAATTATGATGCCAACACTTGTAGTGTAGAACAAAGTGACAACCAGAACGGTAACAACGAACACAACGATGTAAACAATACATGAAGAAAGAAACAATCAGTTGAGATTTTGAAATGAGAACAAAAATCATTTGAACGGTCGGAGAATTTGTTGATGGCTTAAAACTTTGTAAGACCCTCAAAGAAGGAGGCACGTGACAGGGCCGGTTGAACGAATGGATGAAATCTGAACCCTTCACAGTGCCGTTCCAGATTGCTGGTGCACTTTGCCGAAAACAAGATCTAAACTCGTAATAATTATTATTAGTGTTATCAATATCTTTTTTAAATTCATTATTCCCATTAAAATATACTCGACCAGCTGATTTGACTTGTTTTTCTCACAGTTGCTGTTTAAAAAACTAACTATGACCAGAATAAAGGTGGTTTTGTTTGGTCAACCGTGCAATGTGCCCGAGAAGGAACTATACTTCCCTTATAAGGAATGGCCGTCAAGTCATAGCCTGAAGCTCGATCTGATAACGAACCTCGACGGCTTATGGTGGGAACGAAACGGGTTTCCTATGGACCAGGAACTTTTACCCAATACACTACTGTTGTTGATAAATGAAAAGATGGTAGAAACCGTTAGACCAATTATATTACAAGATGGTGACCTAGTTGAACTGGTGCCACTTTTATCAGAATGACATCAAGACTAATACATCGTTCGGGATAGATAACGAAATTTCAGTATTGACTACTCGTGACAACGCTATCTGTATGAGTTGTTTACATCATTGGATCTCTCTACATTGATTTTCCCGATCGACCACGAGCTTTGACTCTTACATCTTTAGCCAATCCAACCAACAGTACTCACAAGTTGTCAGTTAATCGACAGGATAGGTCTTGTCCGAAACTTTATCCATCCAAAACTATCTCACTGAACGCCATCGTTCGTAAGGACAACTGCAACAGCCTCGACATCACAAACTGTTGTGATGTCGGCGAAGCGAGTTTTATTGGCCACGAAAACGTTAACGCGAGTGACTATGGATTGTTGGTCTTTTTGATGTCACGCTCAAATCAACTTGTTTCCTCTATCATCCGCCACCAGACGCGTGAGAAGGGCGAACAAACAGACGCTAATCATCATGATCGCTCTTTCGGTCGTTCACATGAATATTCCGAGTTGATTCACGACGCTTCATGTTTGACAGCTCAAGTGAGGGCGGCAACTTAGAACCAAGCCCGTTGAAAGGTTAAGTTGGTTAGACACAAAAATTGGTATCGCTCGATCGATCTAACTGAGTAACTTATATCGAAAGAACGCTCGTTATCATGAAAATACTAAAATAATTCGTAATAACAGGGATGAATTTTCAACCAGACACAGGTCACATTAAAAGGTATGGTTTGACGTGTCTATGAAGGCATGTCTTCATCACAACCTGTTTCTGCATGCCAAGTTTTTTTTCGACGAAGCGGATAAGTCGCATTAAAGAGGTCATTCCAGTACTTGAAAACGATAGGAAGTTATCAAGATAAGAAGTTAGATCTACAACAATACTTAAGCTCGCTGTTTCTCGTAAGCCTAGACTTGAGGTCTGGAGATGAGACTAAGAGGCGCATTTCGGCAACAGTTTGATAATTATAACTTTACCCGATGAGCTAATGTGCCAAATCGCATTCATGGCCCTGACTTGGATGTCAGGTTTCGGATTGATCAGGCATATCGAAGACTAATGCGACCCCAGCTCATGTATGATTTACCGACGCCTTAAATTTATTGAACTTATCGCTTAGATCATAGCAAGATCCCATTCTCGTTAGATGACAGCCAAATTCAAGTCAATCTTCTAATGCTTCGGCAGTACGTGTCCGCAAACCATTCGTCTAGTTTCTCTTTGTTCCGTCGAACCAAGTTTGCTGGAATCACTTTCTTTCCTCTATACTCTCACGACCAAGTGCAGCACTCGATGAGAAGTTACATTCCTATTCCAATTGTCTGTGCTTTCGGACGGGTATTCTGAGATTGACCCTGACAACCTGGTCCGGTATCTTTCGTCAAACTCATCCCAATCTGAGATCCTCGTATAGGCACTAAATTTCAGCATCCGCTTCAAAAGAGACTTCTCACTAGCAGACATTGGATCGCCCGCTAAGACTAAACAGCCATCGTTTTTGAGAAGACTAATTGGTATCAGAGTATCAAGCTCATTGAGAAGGCAAGCATCATCTATGATAACAAAGTCGAATCGAGTTTTACCCATTAGATAGCGAGTTTCAGCGATTGTGGCAACTATTATTTGAATTGATTCTAAGTCTGCGTTGTTATCATCTTTTGGAAATCTATGCATAGTTTCAGAACTGACAAAGTCAATCCTTTTTAGCCTAGTCCACGCTTCTTCGACACATTCCTTTGTCTCAGCACAATATAAACCTTGGCAGCATCTTCACTAGCATAAATTTGGGTTGTTCTTCGGTATAGACACCCCACCCGACACACCCCCTAGAATTCGGGTGGGCGTGTCCCGCAATAAAAGGCGGCTGGGTGGCGAAAAATTTTTTTTGTTTGATGTCGCTTGAATCCTGATCGACCAGCTTGGCCAAACAAAACTTTGAGCCTCGAACCATTTGTTGTCGAGTTTCGATATGATATTGCGCTTCAAACTTTCACTTGATGGCCACTCAATTTCTTCAAGAATAAACTCAAAATTACGCTCTTTGTACCTATCTCTTACTCTACCAAAAAGAAGTACCTTGATTCGAACCATTATTTCAACTATTACTGTAGTGATTTATTGAGAACTCTCCAAATTCGACACAAAGTGCATTAAAAAAGATCTCACAAGTATTTGCATTGCTGTTGTTATTATCGAGTTATCGTTTTCTAGCTCGCCGTTTGGTGTCGTGGCTGTTGCAGTTGTCCTTACGAACGATGGCGTTCAGTGAGATAGTTTTGGATGGATAAAGTTTCGGACAAGACCTATCCTGTCGATTAACTGACAACTTGTGAGTACTGTTGGTTGGATTGGCTAAAGATGTAAGAGTCAAAGCTCGTGGTCGATCGGGAAAATCAATGTAGAGAGATCCAATGATGTAAACAACTCATACAGATAGCGTTGTCACGAGTAGTCAATACTGAAATTTCGTTATCTATCCCGAACGATGTATTAGTCTTGATGTCATTCTGATAAAAGTGGCACCAGTTCAACTAGGTCACCATCTTGTAATATAATTGGTCTAACGGTTTCTACCATCTTTTCATTTATCAACAACAGTAGTGTATTGGGTAAAAGTTCCTGGTCCATAGGAAACCCGTTTCGTTCCCACCATAAGCCGTCGAGGTTCGTTATCAGATCGAGCTTCAGGCTATGACTTGACGGCCATTCCTTATAAGGGAAGTATAGTTCCTTCTCGGGCACATTGCACGGTTGACCAAACAAAACCACCTTTATTCTGGTCATAGTTAGTTTTTTAAACAGCAACTGTGAGAAAAACAAGTCAAATCAGCTGGTCGAGTATATTTTAATGGGAATAATGAATTTAAAAAAGATATTGATAACACTAATAATAATTATTACGAGTTTAGATCTTGTTTTCGGCAAAGTGCACCAGCAATCTGGAACGGCACTGTGAAGGGTTCAGATTTCATCCATTCGTTCAACCGGCCCTGTCACGTGCCTCCTTCTTTGAGGGTCTTACAAAGTTTTAAGCCATCAACAAATTCTCCGACCGTTCAAATGATTTTTGTTCTCATTTCAAAATCTCAACTGATTGTTTCTTTCTTCATGTATTGTTTACATCGTTGTGTTCGTTGTTACCGTTCTGGTTGTCACTTTGTTCTACACTACAAGTGTTGGCATCATAATTGCATGATCCGTTATTGTTGCTCGATAGACTAGGGCGTTGTTGGCTTGACGGAATCGGCGATTCTGCCAGTGATCGGCTCTGCTGTTGATCCGTCTGGTTGTTCTCATTGTCACTCCTTTGACAAGTGTTATTGGTGGCCAATTCAACGAATTAGCTTGCCAAAATTTTGTTCAGTTTGGCCATTAAATCTACCGGATCGTGTTGATCCTCCGGGTGGATTTTGCTTACAATGGATTCAGCCCAAACCCGCAACTATACAAGCGTCGCTCTTCATGTATAGCTCCCGGACAATCTGTCTATGGACTCTCAGCGCCTCTGAAAATAATAACAACTATCAAAAGTTCCTTGGCTCGACTGACAGCAACGTTGAAACTCTTGGCCTCGACACTTGATTCCAAACAGCAAGGCGACAAGGATCTAATTGTCGATATGATTATTACATCACGTTCATCGCCTTGGAACTCCTCAACTGTACCAATCTTGCAAGTTGTGTAGTCGTTCGATTTGAACTTTTTCTTCGGTGGATGATCGTTCGAACCATAATTGCTATCGGTGCCACTTTGATCTCCAGATCGTGACCTTGCGCGACAATCCAGCTTGGTTTTGATCAATTCAACTTGCGACCTGCTTGGTGTTATGAGTCCAATCTGACTCGGTTGCAGATTAATCCGTTCGAAATCATGTGCCAGTCATCTGGCTCGGACTTGTACTTTTGGTGCTGGGCCGGTCAGAGTGCATGTTCGCCCGCGGGTGCCTTGGGGCACCTAAGGAGGTCGAATCCACTTGATTGCGCACTTTTTTCAATTTGGCCTCGATCAACTCGACGGACTCTATGGTCGATCCAAAAATCGCGTCAAAATTTGACTTGAAAGACCCTTGACTACTCCTACATGTCTTTACTCAAGCTTTTGCTCTCTCTAGCTCACTCGTTCCGCTTGACGCCAGATTGGCCTTTTGATGCAACGCCAAGGCCCAGCAGCCAAATGGTTCCACCGATCGATTTCAAACTTGGCATGCAGTTGCAACTCGTCAAGACGATCGTTTCAAGCTGCTGACCATTTCTGGGACTTGTGCCGTTTGGGTGCTGGCCTTTGACGAAGGTCGATTTCTGGCCCGTGGCCTATGGCGATTTTGTGGTGCTATGCGACAGTCTGGCAGTCAAGCCGTTGGGCTCCTCGTGCCCAGCTAAGATGTTTATTGTTCACCTTGCTCTGCTGCATCTTTCAAGTGGTCACTCGAAAATCTGACACGTCTTTGAGAACTTGTGGACAGTCGCAAAGTTTCGCGTAGACCCCGCGGTCTTGGCAGATTGGGGCCAACATCGGTCAACACTTGAACTTGCGCTAGAGACGCCAACGATACATCGTTGGAAAGCTCTTTGAAAGTTGATTAATTTGACATATATATCATCTGGGTGGCGTTGGTGGTTTTTGTGGAAATCGAAAAAAACCATTGAAAAATTGGCTCCGGGTAAGCGCGATTTTTAGTGCACAAATTTCCATAGGGATTTTGATGGGCCCGTTTTTTGGCCATTTCGCCAAGACACCAAAACAAAGACTAGCAACCAACAAAGTAGAGTCCATTGGCTGCCAAATAACTCAATTAGCTTGCCAAAACACGGATCCGTTCGGTTGCTGGAGCCCGTCAAAGTTGCAACTTTGGCAAGCTAGCTCGGCCAAGCCAGCGACTTTTTGCAACTTTTGTCTATCAAACAATAACCATCCTGATGACAACTAAATTGTGCACAAACAAAACTTTATCAAAAACCACCCAAAGACACCCAAATGGCACGCCCAAGATTGTCTATGGAAAGTCCCGTGTTAAATTTCTCGTCTCACCCGAGCTTGCCAAGAGTGGCCCGGACGGCCTTGGCAGTTGATCTATGAGGTTGGTCGTGATAATTCAGAGTGTGTTTTGTTCACCTTGCTCTGCTGCATCTTTCAAGTGGTCACTCGAAAATCTGACACGTCTTTGAGAACTTGTGGACAGTCGCAAAGTTTCGCGTAGACCCGGCGGTCTTGGCAGATTGGGGCCAACATCGGTCAACACTTGAACTTGCGCTAGAGACGCCAACGATACATCGTTGGAAAGCTCTTTGAAAGTTGATTAATTTGACATATATATCATCTGGGTGGCGTTGGTGGTTTTTGTGGAAATCGAAAAAAACCATTGAAAAATTGGCTCCGGGTAAGCGCGATTTTTAGTGCACAAATTTCCATAGGGATTTTGATGGGCCCGTTTTTTGGCCATTTCGCCAAGACACCAAAACAAAGACTAGCAACCAACAAAGTAGAGTCCATTGGCTGCCAAATAACTCAATTAGCTTGCCAAAACACGGATCCGTTCGGTTGCTGGAGCCCGTCAAAGTTGCAACTTTGGCAAGCTAGCTCGGCCAAGCCAGCGACTTTTTGCAACTTTTGTCTATCAAACAATAACCATCCTGATGACAACTAAATTGTGCACAAACAAAACTTTATCAAAAACCACCCAAAGACACCCAAATGGCACGCCCAAGATTGTCTATGGAAAGTCCCGTGTTAAATTTCTCGTCTCACCCGAGCTTGCCAAGAGTGGCCCGGACGGCCTTGGCAGTTGATCTATGAGGTTGGTCGTGATAATTCAGAGTGTGTTTTGTTCACCTTGCTCTGCTGCATCTTTCAAGTGGTCACTCGAAAATCTGACACGTCTTTGAGAACTTGTGGACAGTCGCAAAGTTTCGCGTAGACCCGGCGGTCTTGGCAGATTGGGGCCAACATCGGTCAACACTTGAACTTGCGCTAGAGACGCCAACGATACATCGTTGGAAAGCTCTTTGAAAGTTGATTAATTTGACATATATATCATCTGGGTGGCGTTGGTGGTTTTTGTGGAAATCGAAAAAAACCATTGAAAAATTGGCTCCGGGTAAGCGCGATTTTTAGTGCACAAATTTCCATAGGGATTTTGATGGGCCCGTTTTTTGGCCATTTCGCCAAGACACCAAAACAAAGACTAGCAACCAACAAAGTAGAGTCCATTGGCTGCCAAATAACTCAATTAGCTTGCCAAAACACGGATCCGTTCGGTTGCTGGAGCCCGTCAAAGTTGCAACTTTGGCAAGCTAGCTCGGCCAAGCCAGCGACTTTTTGCAACTTTTGTCTATCAAACAATAACCATCCTGATGACAACTAAATTGTGCACAAACAAAACTTTATCAAAAACCACCCAAAGACACCCAAATGGCACGCCCAAGATTGTCTATGGAAAGTCCCGTGTTAAATTTCTCGTCTCACCCGAGCTTGCCAAGAGTGGCCCGGACGGCCTTGGCAGTTGATCTATGAGGTTGGTCGTGATAATTCAGAGTGTGTTTTGTTCACCTTGCTCTGCTGCATCTTTCAAGTGGTCACTCGAAAATCTGACACGTCTTTGAGAACTTGTGGACAGTCGCAAAGTTTCGCGTAGACCCAATGGTCTTGACAAACATTTCGGTCGCCGAGTCCAAGTTTTTTGGCTTTTCGAGAAATCACTCCTGGCACGTTTTGTGGCGTTTTGCAAGACCTTTCGAACGTGCCATCAGTCATCTGGCTCGGACTTGTACTTTTGGTGCTGGGCCGGTCAGAGTGCATGTTCGCCCGCGGGTGCCTTGGGGCACCTAAGGAGGTCGAATCCACTTGATTGCGCACTTTTTTCAATTTGGCCTCGATCAACTCGACGGACTCTATGGTCGATCCAAAAATCGCGTCAAAATTTGACTTGAAAGACCCTTGACTACTCCTACATGTCTTTACTCAAGCTTTTGCTCTCTCTAGCTCACTCGTTCCGCTTGACGCCAGATTGGCCTTTTGATGCAACGCCAAGGCCCAGCAGCCAAATGGTTCCACCGATCGATTTCAAACTTGGCATGCAGTTGCAACTCGTCAAGACGATCGTTTCAAGCTGCTGACCATTTCTGGGACTTGTGCCGTTTGGGTGCTGGCCTTTGACGAAGGTCGATTTCTGGCCCGTGGCCTATGGCGATTTTGTGGTGCTATGCGACAGTCTGGCAGTCAAGCCGTTGGGCTCCTCGTGCCCAGCTAAGATGTTTATTGTTCACCTTGCTCTGCTGCATCTTTCAAGTGGTCACTCGAAAATCTGACACGTCTTTGAGAACTTGTGGACAGTCGCAAAGTTTCGCGTAGACCCGGCGGTCTTGGCAGATTGGGGCCAACATCGGTCAACACTTGAACTTGCGCTAGAGACGCCAACGATACATCGTTGGAAAGCTCTTTGAAAGTTGATTAATTTGACATATATATCATCTGGGTGGCGTTGGTGGTTTTTGTGGAAATCGAAAAAAACCATTGAAAAATTGGCTCCGGGTAAGCGCGATTTTTAGTGCACAAATTTCCATAGGGATTTTGATGGGCCCGTTTTTTGGCCATTTCGCCAAGACACCAAAACAAAGACTAGCAACCAACAAAGTAGAGTCCATTGGCTGCCAAATAACTCAATTAGCTTGCCAAAACACGGATCCGTTCGGTTGCTGGAGCCCGTCAAAGTTGCAACTTTGGCAAGCTAGCTCGGCCAAGCCAGCGACTTTTTGCAACTTTTGTCTATCAAACAATAACCATCCTGATGACAACTAAATTGTGCACAAACAAAACTTTATCAAAAACCACCCAAAGACACCCAAATGGCACGCCCAAGATTGTCTATGGAAAGTCCCGTGTTAAATTTCTCGTCTCACCCGAGCTTGCCAAGAGTGGCCCGGACGGCCTTGGCAGTTGATCTATGAGGTTGGTCGTGATAATTCAGAGTGTGTTTTGTTCACCTTGCTCTGCTGCATCTTTCAAGTGGTCACTCGAAAATCTGACACGTCTTTGAGAACTTGTGGACAGTCGCAAAGTTTCGCGTAGACCCGGCGGTCTTGGCAGATTGGGGCCAACATCGGTCAACACTTGAACTTGCGCTAGAGACGCCAACGATACATCGTTGGAAAGCTCTTTGAAAGTTGATTAATTTGACATATATATCATCTGGGTGGCGTTGGTGGTTTTTGTGGAAATCGAAAAAAACCATTGAAAAATTGGCTCCGGGTAAGCGCGATTTTTAGTGCACAAATTTCCATAGGGATTTTGATGGGCCCGTTTTTTGGCCATTTCGCCAAGACACCAAAACAAAGACTAGCAACCAACAAAGTAGAGTCCATTGGCTGCCAAATAACTCAATTAGCTTGCCAAAACACGGATCCGTTCGGTTGCTGGAGCCCGTCAAAGTTGCAACTTTGGCAAGCTAGCTCGGCCAAGCCAGCGACTTTTTGCAACTTTTGTCTATCAAACAATAACCATCCTGATGACAACTAAATTGTGCACAAACAAAACTTTATCAAAAACCACCCAAAGACACCCAAATGGCACGCCCAAGATTGTCTATGGAAAGTCCCGTGTTAAATTTCTCGTCTCACCCGAGCTTGCCAAGAGTGGCCCGGACGGCCTTGGCAGTTGATCTATGAGGTTGGTCGTGATAATTCAGAGTGTGTTTTGTTCACCTTGCTCTGCTGCATCTTTCAAGTGGTCACTCGAAAATCTGACACGTCTTTGAGAACTTGTGGACAGTCGCAAAGTTTCGCGTAGACCCGGCGGTCTTGGCAGATTGGGGCCAACATCGGTCAACACTTGAACTTGCGCTAGAGACGCCAACGATACATCGTTGGAAAGCTCTTTGAAAGTTGATTAATTTGACATATATATCATCTGGGTGGCGTTGGTGGTTTTTGTGGAAATCGAAAAAAACCATTGAAAAATTGGCTCCGGGTAAGCGCGATTTTTAGTGCACAAATTTCCATAGGGATTTTGATGGGCCCGTTTTTTGGCCATTTCGCCAAGACAC
>OX465601.1:270498785-270529060 GCA_950022295.1 Bromus sterilis
CGGTACTGGCAGAACCAAGCTTTTGGACAAGTGCACTTTCGTCTCTAATTCGTCTCTAATGATGATGCGAGGTTCCGCAACCACTGGACTGCATTAGCGTGGAACGGTAATTCACCTGTGGCGGGCAATCATCTGACGGCCGGGCAACTCCCACTTCACAGGTGTGATTGCGTTGTCCATTTGGTTTCGCGCAACCAACAGATGATGGCGACAGCACACGATCGCTCTAATGACGGACCGCAACTGGCCACCACAATCACCACCACCACCACCACAACCACCACCATGCGATCAAGGAAGTCAGTTTCGTATTCGCTCTTTCTCGCGTTCATTATTTGAGCTAGATCAAGTGACTTCCAGCTCGTCCAATGTCTTTGATTGTTCCCACTAGTCGTGGCTGCAAATCTCAAAAAGTGAACGAGCGAAAGTGAGCCTTTGACCAAGTTGAGCGTTGTTGCAAGTCAAGCGACAAAATTCAGTCATCGTGTTGGTTTCTTATAGCCCAAGGCGGTCGATGTTGAAGATGAACGCTATCGGCGAACAACGACAATTAACCATGAGAACCAGCCAGCAGGTAGCAAGAACAGTTTGAACAGTTTGGTTTGAAAGAAACTGAGCTGAGCTCATGGAAGACAATTGCGCTGCGTTGCAATGAGACTGCTCATCGGCGAGAAGCACCGTTGTTGGACAGCATCTCGGCATGGCTGAATTATATATCTTCCGAGCTAGTTTTTTTTTGCTCCATTGGTTTCGTTTGAAGTGAAAAGAATTGTTCGCCGTGAGCCAACAAGTGGGCAATTCTTGTGTGCCCACTCGATTGCACCCTCACCAAATCAATGGTCCGTCTATCGAGACGCAATAACTTTCGTTGTTTGGCACTGGAATTGCCAATAGGCTCGCCAGATAGTAAGTGTTTCAAGTGTGTGGCGATTGTAACAGAGTGACAAATAAAACTCAAACGGCCGAATCGCGATGGCGCAATCAAAACGGAACATGCAAATTGGATTGCCGGCGCCTGGAGCTTGTGTTTCGGTTGAAGAAGATTGCGTAGCTCTTGGGGCATGCCAGACGGCATATTGAATCAGATCAAATCGGTCTAGTCGAGTCGAGTCGAGTCGAGTCGATCTAAACACGACGAATAAGACAAATGTGCTGCGAACGTGGCCGCACAAGCAAAACGGCGCCACACAAAATGTCTTCACTTGCAAACTGGACAAGACAAGTTGCTCTTGTTCATAGTCGTGAACGTCGACTTGGTTGGATTGCTCTCAGTTGTTGGCTGCTAGCGGTTCGGTTGCAACTTGTATGGCATCCTTTACGTCAAATTTGCCTTTTGTCCGTCGAAGAACCAATAAACACAATTGGTTCTTATCAGACGCATGAAAACGGATTGGTCGAGCAAAGACACATGGCGGCGAGTTTAACCAATCAGCAGTGTCGATGAGCTGCAATAGTGAGAGTAGGCCAAGTTCCGAAATGAACCCATAAATTGAACTTGGCTTGAGCCAGGAAAAGATTTGCTCACCACTCAAAGCCAGAAACGGTGTCTTGCCGGCTTTGAATTGAGCTGTTTATGTTTTTATGTCCATGTTCATGTTCATGTTTTGAACACTAGTTAGAATAGAAATTGCTTAAATGAAATCGTTATGATTATTAAGATTTTTAGCTCGCAATAGCAATAAGGCACAATATTCCATCTCTAACAACTGTACAAAACCACCAAAACACTGGCACAGCTGTACAACTTGTTGCTGCTGTTCACCGCACATGCAGTTTCACTTTCACTCCTCATCATCACCCCGCCGCGACCGGCTTGGGACGGAAGCAACCCGTCAACTGGCAACCGCTCATCAGGCGGAATTAGTATCTGGTTGATGAAACACGACCAAACAGCAAACGGGCGAGCACTTTTCATCAGCAGTTAATTAGACACGGCACTGGTCTTGCGAGAGAAAGCGAAACCGAACTTGATGAGCGTTGATTCACAAGAGCTGTAAGTTTGGCGGACATAAAACTAATCGTTGTTGTTGTCGTATATCTCAGCTTGGCACAAACACACACAAACACAGCAGCGGCAGCTCGCCGGCGTCGTTTAGTGTCGACAGACAGTCTGAGCCTACCACAAGCTTGCCGAAAGCGGCCAACTTTTACGCCACCATCATAACGACTCTTTTGCCAAGTATTGGTAATCTTTCAAAGTTGGCCAATTGATATGCTAATCATTGCCACTGGCCAACTAGCTAGAACGTATTGTGATAAATTGCTCGAATTTGCTTTGAATGAAACGTCTTGAATGGACGAGTGCATCGGCAACAAGTTTCACCAAGAGATGTAGCAAACGAGAGGACAAGCTGCTAAGCAAATGCACAAGTGCCTAAAACAACAAGAATTGAAAAGAGAAACCGCAACAATTAGAGTTCAATATTGTTGTATAATGGTCATAATATTTATAAGCTTTATGTATGTATCTTGGCACAAACTCGTAATCTGCATCCTGTTCGGACTACAACATAAAATAGATGGGTACATGAGACAAACGACTAGTGGACGGTTCAGCAAGTTTGAGTGGTGGCCAGTCAGTGGTCTAGTTTTGATTTGTGTTAGCATTTGTTCATGGAGCGCAAATAGTAACTGTTTGCTTTTTTGTTGTTGCCCGTGGCCGATTGCAACAATCTATGTTGTTCAAGTTTGCATTGTTCTCCTCTTTGTTGTCCTCGTCGCCTTTAGAGTAATTTTGTCGTCTCGTCTCGCCAAATATCAAAAATATTACACCACTACAGCCCATTATAAAGGCCGATGTCAACCAAAAAGGTGTCCATTCTTCGCGTCGGTATTGTTCGCCAACGATCACGCCCGCCAAAATGGGCACAAAAAAGCCGGCCGTGTTTCCAAACGAGTTGGCTAACGCAAAAATTGTGCCAGCATACTCGGGCGACAAATCGCCTGGTACCATAATGTCGCCCGCGTTTGCACACGCCTTGAACACGGTTGCGGAAAACATGAACATTATAATGAGGCCCCGATTGGCACCACAAATTGGGACGATCACAAAGCAAGCCAACTGACCAAAGGTGGCCAAAGATTGGAACAACTTTCTAACGTGGATCTTGCGCATTCCAAGGATATGCTTTTCGAGCATGTAAACGCCAAGTGAGCTTAAAATTGGCGACGCAACTGTGTAACTCAATTGGAAGAAAGAGTTTATGACTCCATTTTGTGCAATTGGAATATTCAACGCCTTGTTCAGGTAGGTGGGCAGCTCGTAGGTGAGCACAACTTGAGACCACTCGTTGCCGTACATGCTGAATATAAGCGTCCAAATTGGCACTGAACTAAGCAACTTGCGCCAACTTAAACTTCGTTCACCTTCGGTTGTTGACAAACTTTGATGGTTGTTGCTAGCAAGAGTGCCCCTGGACGGAACCGGCTCATTTGTTCTCTTCGTCGTCGTCGTCGTCGACTTCAATTGTTGAGCATCTGTTTCGAGCTTTATCACTTCGGGATGGTAGCTTGTTCTAACCTCAAGTGGCCAGTTTGGATTGAGATCGTTGGCAGACTTTGACTTGTTGATTGTTCCTCTGGCAGGCGCACGACCCGTAAAGCTGTTTAGAGTGTTTGGCGCATTATTGTTGTTGACATGGTTTAGTCCAGCATCGCCACGGCCGGTTGTCAGGGTGTTGCAGTCTTGTCGATAATGATTGCCGCTTGAGCTTGGCGAAGACAATTTTTGCAACGTGCCGTTGCTTCCGTTCATGTTGTCCATTATGTAATCTTGTTCCTCTTTGGTTATGAGCCAATTGTCTTGAGGCCCATTGGAACCAAACACGCACCAGAGCAGCGTCACAAGGAAACAAATCATTCCGCTTACATAAAAAACACTTGGCCAACCGTACGAGGAACTAATCAAGTAACTCGACATGATATAACTGGATATGGAGCCCATGTTGCTGCCAATGAACATGATTGGCAACAAAACGGATCGTTCCGATTCGGTTAGCCAACGGCAAAAGAACACGTAGGCAGCAGGAAAGAAGGCCGACTGACAGAGGCCCATGACAAAGCGTAACACCATTAAGAGATAGATGCTGTCCAATTGGGTGGACATTGGAAAGATGAGACTAATTAAAGCGGAGCCAGCTGTTGACACCATCAAGATCCAGCGTGCGCCCACAAGTTCGGCCATCCGAGCACCAGGGATCTGGAATAGGATGTAGCCGTAGAAGAAGGCTCCCAATATGTGGCCCTGTTCCGTTTGGTCCCAATGGAACTTTTCTTGGCTAATCAGTGGCGGATTCATTATTGTTTGTTTTGAAGCTGGAAACATGCCCGAAAATCTTTCTCTAACCGCTGCCGTTTGATTGAAAACACTGCGATTTGGCATTAAAGACGATGAAAGCGGCGTGGAATTGGTAATAGTTGATGGCGCAAAGAACAGTTGAGTTGAATTGTCTTGCTGACTAGAGTTTGTGTTGTTGTTGTTGTTGTTGTTGTGTTGTTGTTGGCCCAACGGAGCGCTTGTTGCGTGTTGATGGCCATCATCAACCATCGCAATGATTGCAATACTAGATTGTAACCAGTGTGTGTGAGTCGAAATATATTCCGCGGTTGGTTTTAGATGGCGGGTTTTGTTTTGAGAGAAAAGAAAAGGGAAGGAAATTGATTCCATGATTAGTCTCGAGAGGATTCAAATTACTCTACACTAAAAACAACTCCTCTGAAACAGCTCGCAAGTCGGGCTCTTTTGCATACTTTCTCCGGCGACCTGTCGAATCATTCGACAGGCTTTTAACTACTTTCAACTGCATTTAATAAACCAGCGTTGGGGTTTTGCAAGTTCGATAAGTGATCAGTTTGACGAAAAGACAGACAACAGCGGCTGAAAATAGCCACCTGGAATCATTTGACCAATCTCGAGCTCATGCTCACTCATCTGTTGCATCTGATGTTAGAATTCATGCTAATCAACTATCAAGCGAGCGCCATCAAGTGGCGCGATTATTTGTCATGAAATTTACCTTAAGTTTACACGGCTTACATATACTGCATAAGCACTCAATGTGGTTATTGCTGCCATAAGGAATCTAACATTTTTGATTTGCATATTTTGGCCAGCACACAATTAAACAGATCCTTCTTCTTGATCTTGTATGCTTTTATCACTAAAATTGATGCACAAAGAATGAGAAGCTTGTTTTGGTTGAGGTATTTGAATTGTGTGTCTTGTGTTTGTGTAACGGTATTCTTAGCTAATTGCAATTGTGTGCCTTGTTTCTGGTCAGCAAAGTGGTAACTCTAGCCTTTTTGGAGATTCTTGAGCCGTAAAACGGCTTTCTTGGAGCAAAACGGGATGGGACAAGGCACGCAAATATCGACGAAGGGACACGTCGTGGTTAAATGGAAACACATTGGGGGCTCGCTTTATGTGATAAAACTCAGCTTGCAAGCGGGTCGCGGGGTCTTTTCGCAATCAGATAGATACGTTTTAATACTGTGTCTCACTAAATCCACACACGCTTTGCCATCTGCGACAGAGACATACAAATCAAGCGGTTGTATGGATTGTGGACATAAAGTTGCCATCCAAGGCCTTGCAAGTCGCTTAGAACATGTTTTCGAAATGCCTCTGCATTTCATGCTTAGAGAGAATAAGGCCCGAAGCAGAACCACCGTCACCATCATCATCATCATCATCATCAACCCGATGAAGCAACAGCGGCAATGTCTTGAGATTATTGAATCTGTTGCCGAATATCAAAGGCGTGAGCGTGTGTGCTTGCTCCAAGTGAGTATTGAATAAAGTAAACGAGCCGTTCCAAGATGGTGTTGGTGTTGATGTGACAGCTGAGCCTACGACGGCAAAGACAAAACACGAGCAATGAATTAATGCAATTATGCTGGCTGATGATGAACTATGCACTTGCCAGCTTGTACGCCAATCGAGTCAAATCCGCGCAAAGAACAAGTCAAGCCACCACTGTTAAGCTCATCAAGCGACACTACTAAATCATCCAGCCAGTTAGACTTGATGTAATGACAAGTTGCGCGAACGAGTTGGCCGGCTCAAAGTGGCAAACGGCGTCCAAGATCTCTGGGATGGATTGTCTGGAGATTGTTCACTCTTAGGCAATCATCACACACAAGTAGGCCTTAAAACACACAAACATAAACACACAGACACCCTGGCCGCGTTTCAACCAATTATCAAGTCTTAGCAAGAAGGCTGGCGAGCCATTCGCCGAGAGCGTGGGATGGATTTCGCTGCAACATTGTGCAATTCATGAGAACGCACACGAAGTGCTGACGTCGTGAGCTCCACAACCACCTTCTAGCGCCGCCCCACAATCACCACCAACAAGCAATGGTTTTATAAGTCGTAATTTCGTAACGGGCCCCTCTCGGCTTCCAGGCAGCGTATCTCCAACAATGAATGAGCCATTCGATTGGTTGCGTGCAACTGCATTGTTGCTGTTGTTGTGTGGGCGCAAAATGGGAAATTGTTTAAATTAGGCTCAAAGGCAATGCATGATGGTCGCAACCGCTGGCGCCACTTGAGCACAAGCCTACTGATCTTTATGAGTGAGTGTGTGTGTGAGACTGAGCTAGTGTCCAAATGCGATAGTCGTTTCGATGGCTGCAAAGAATCGGCTGCAAACCATTCAGGCATTCAGAATGGAAACTGTCCAAAAGGAACGGATTAGGCCAGCTGGCAGTCCCCAAAAGAGAGGCCAGCTCTCGAGAGCTCGCAGCTGAGCTTGGCGCACCAAGGAGACAAGACTGGGGGCAAAGGATGAAAGCCGAGGGCCTTCTAGTAGGAGTGTGCACAAATGTTGGTTAAAGAAAACCCCGCACCGAGCACAGTTTCTGCCCTCGCCTAGGGGTGCATAGCGCGCACTCTCCTAGCGGGTGGTGGTTGTTTCTAGCTCTCTGTTAAAGCTGGCACTAGTCGCTGTGGTTGCTCGGCTTGGAGGCTAGCTAGCTAGGTCACAGGCTTCACAACAACCACCAGTAATGGTAGCGCAGCACTCGCACACACACACAACGGCCAGTGAATTAGATGCCAACTTACGGTGTTGATGGTGTCGGTGGTTGGCGGCAGTTGTGGCGTCAGCTGCACATAGAGTCAACAACAACAACAACAACAGTACAACGACGAGGAACCGCCTTTGCGTCAGTCCCGATCCCCAGTTTTGCTTGCTGAGCGTCAACTCGCAACCAGACACGCACAAACACTGAAGAAGTCAGTCTTGCTAGCTGCATTTCCTATCCCTCTTCCCTTAGCCAGCCAGCCAGCCAGCCAGCCAGCCAACTATAAGAGCCCGCATTTTGTTTTCGCTCTGTCTCTTCATTGATGCACTTAAGCGGTGCTAGACGCAGGTTGTGGGCGACTGGCAAGAGACTTATTCTCGTACGTGTTTTCATTCTTAACATCCCATTATGCTCACACTAGTTTAGTGTAAAAATAGCAACAACGATTGCGCAACATCCTTGCGAAGAGGAAAAAGCATAACAGAAAAAAGAACCTATCGACCTATTGAGAAAAATAGCCACACAAAAGTTGGACCATCACTTGAAGCTGCACTAATCTAATCTGGCCCAATTTAACCCTACCTAATCTGGATCCTCATTCGTGGAGATAATTCAATTCAACGCAAATATATTATTCATTGGATAAAGAACCTTTGGGACTTATCTGCTTGACAGTATCTGGAAGGTCAACTTGGACAAGCCCAATGTATTCTGCAATTTAATTCTTTTTAAATTCAAACCTGATTGCAAAACATCGGACCTAAACTAGGCGATAAAACTAAGTTGTCTGGTAAATCTTGACATTGTCATGGTGTATCGAGGAACACTTTTTCTTAAATTGACATAGTACAAACAGTTGTAAATTCAAGACACATTACAACAAACTGGACTTGATCGAGTTTGGTAGCTTAGGTAACCAAACAAGTAGCAACAATAAAAATGGAACAAATGAATGATCGAACAAATGACAGGTGTCGACAGGGCAATGACAATAATAACAACAACAACAACAACAACAATACAAGTGGGAATAATGATGAGAACAACAACACAAATAACGAGAATAGTGATCAAAACAGCCAGAATAGGTTGTCACAACAACAACCACAACAGAATGCCCAAGATGTGCATACGAGGGAAAAACTATTTGATTTTATAGCATTACTACAAGGCCGCCGAATGGATGACCAACGAGCCACATTGAAACCAACATCATGAATAAGTGGCAGCAAGATTGGCGATTATATAATTTTGAGTTTGACTCTTTCTATAAGCATGACGAGTGTCATATCTCTGACCAACAATAGAAACAATTGATAGAGGAAAGAAGATAATTTGGCTAAGACAAACACAAGCGCCCATTGTTTTCCAGATTATGCATCGACTGTGTGTAATATAGAAGTAATTCGAACCAGGCCGAGCTCTGTAAATTTCGCTCTAATTAACATGACAGTATTTATACAACAATAGTTAACATAAGATGCCTTTCATTCAACCATCTGGCCGACGATGATGACGATGATCAAATAACAACATTTTCAATACCTAAAAATTAGTCAGGATTTTGTGCGTTCTCCGTTAGCCGCGAACCATTGGAACTGTTGGCTCATCGTTGACACACCTGTCTGGATTGTCTTTACCGCCATCATCCAGATTCTGACAAAGATCAATTATTGATTGAAAAACTGATATTGAACTATCATAATCTTCACGATGATACCAGAAAATACCACGATCTTTCTTGCGTTTGGCCAAATCGCATCTCTCAGAGAAGGTTAATTGTTCCAAGAACTCATCGTATGGAGCGCGTGATTTCAATGTTATTGTACATTCCAATATTGTATCTGGTGGCACTTCGGGGGGATTACCCTTTTGGCCATAAGCAAATTTTGGATCAAACCGATAACGAGAGGTTTCACTTAGTTCCATCAATGGTATAACCAAGTGAGCACCTGGAAATATGTCAGCGTCATTGTTGATTAAAAAGTCCTTATGAGATTCTGTTGCAATTAGTCTATTATTTAGTCTTGTTTCAATGTCGATACAAGCAAAGAATTTTCTTGGAGCTTCGAGATTTATTCCATCCATTTCGTTATCTAATGATCGTGTTCCATTTATAATCACCTGTTTCATGACTGTGCCAGTGCCTAACAAATCATCCCAATCATCTTCCAAACCGTCCTGTGCCATCCTATTACGTAAGATCTCTGATCGCTACGCAACCAAATTAATTTTTTAGTCAATAGGGGTATATTAGAGAAGTAATTTTAATTACATGAACATAACTCAGAATGGTAATATCAATGCATTTTGAGGAGGGTTTTGTTCGGCAACTTGTTAGATTGTCTATGTGGACACAATGTGTATAAGAAACAACACTGTCTTGAGTCATCGAACAAGACGATGCAACCTCTGCCTCTACTGGGCAAAATTGTGCGAACGCTGGCCGTCAAAGTTTCAAGCCGGCGTGCACTAATTCAAGAAATCACTCATAGATTTTCCTTATTAATGTTTGTTGATTGTGCGCATTTTACAAGAGTGTAAACTAAAAAATCTTGCCCGCTCATTCGTCAAGTCACACAAGTGTTGCAAAGCGTTTTTAACAGCTACCGCCATAACCGCCATAAATTGAGACTGCTGATGAGGAGATAGAAAGAGAGGAGGTTATTCTAATAAATGATTTTGTGTTATAATCTTTCTCCCACCACTTGTTGTCTTTGTTACATATAGTGTCAAGTCTATTTATTTATTATCGAAAACTGCCTCCCAAAAAAAAGCATTAACTAGAAATTCAAATTTTACATTCAATTACATCTGTTTTTCACATTAGAATTCACTTATTAGTCTTGATGCCAAATAGAGGGTTTGTCTAAAGGGTTCATCATCAATCTCAACTAGTGTGAGAGTTAATAGACACCTCATAGACGCCTAAACTACACACAAACACTCACGCTCACAACAACTCTGATCAGCGCCCAAGATACCAAACAACTAGACCAAGGTCTTAATTTAGCTGCCCATTGTCACCTACAGATTAGTAGTCGATTTCTCAAGATGGTCATCAAGTATTCAGCGCCAGAATTGATTGCCATCGGCGAGATGGTCATTTTGAGGGAGTGTATCTCTCGTGTTCCATCCCAGCGTCAACACCAAGAATCAGAACCCCAATACCACCAAGTCTATGTGCCACCATCTCAGGATGCGTTCATTCCTCAAAGAATCACTTCCTCAATATCGGCTGATAATTTCCTACAAGATTTCGCACAATTTCAACACAATCTAGATCAATCAATTCAACTCAACCGTGATATCAACTGGCAAAGTGAAGCAACAAAAACTCAACAAGAACAACAACAAAAGCTTACCAATTCAGTTGCTGAATTCTTCAAAAAGCTCAACAAAATTTCCATCCAACTCCCAACTCAAGTCAACCTGATTCCTCGTCCACCAAAGCTAGGCGCCTCAGTGAAGTCGAAGCCGAGTTGTTGATTCAACTCAAGGGTCATGTGCATCTCTGATAATTCTAAATTTCTGATGGATAATTTTGTTCGATTTGCCGACCACTTTCGATATGGCCTTGACCTTAGGACATAGGGCTCTACAAGACAGTGATGATGAAAACTGCCTCTAATAAATCGTTTTGCAAACAATACGCTTAAAGTCTATATTTAGCATCACTTATTTATTTTGGTCTGGCACATTTTTCAATTCTAAGTCGCATGGTATCTCCCATAGTAATCTAAGAAAGTCGATTTCCTGACACAATTGAGTGATAGTTTTATCAAACATTTGATTTCAGGGTCGCTTTCTTTGTTTTTTGTCAGGAAATCTGTTGGAATCCACACCTCGGATTGGGCTATGCGCATTTGACTGAGACATGATTCAAGTTTGTCAGAGAACAATTTTCTCCTGAATATCTTATCACTTGAAGGGCTCAAGAACAACAGTAGGAAGTTCGTGAATACAATATCATTATATGAGGCAGCTTCATATTGATCTACTAGCTTGTTGAAAAAGTCCACCAATGGTAGATCAAGACATGAGATCTTCCGAGACGCGTCGCAAAACAACTTATTGATGCCGAATCGTAGTCCAGCGGTAAGAATCATCTCCAGGTTGTGCCAAAGTTCTTTGTTCATTTTGCTGTCCAAAAATAGATTATCATCAAGAAATATCGAGCCGATGAGACAAAGGTACTCTTCAATATTTTGCTTCACCATCGTCTCGAAGTAAGAAGGCGATTTATGCATCAAAGATGCATTCAATTTTAGAACTCTACTGATGACATCGATATCGTGACAATCTGCCGGAAGTAGCTTGACAGGCGCACCGCTGTTGATGTTTTGTAAAAACCATCTGCCATCTTTCACCCGTTTCGACTCGTCACAATCCTTAATTTGCGATGAATAGTATTCAATCAGTGGTTGAAAAATCCAGAAACGTCCTGGTTGCTCGCAACTGAGATAAATTGATTTCATAGGTACTAGATCTGTTTGGTCCAGTGAGAAATTTCCACTGAGTTCGCCATCATACTTGTGTCCGTTCAACAAATTGAACTTCATATTCTTATAAATTTCATTAAACGTCATGTAGCTCTCGCTCATCAGTCGTGAATGAAGGCCTTCATTGAAGACCACCCTTTCAACGAGAGTATCTTTGATCATTAGCATGTGGTCAATTTCGGGATTGATTAAACCGATAACCGAAACAACATGTAAGATCAACTGAGAATAGCACTCTGATTGAGTTTTGTTTAAGTCAATTGACTCTATTTGGCACTCGACTGGGTCACAGCTGTTATCAACGGGTGGTTTCAGATAGTACCTAGACAATAATAAGCTTGCGTTGGCCAAAATTCGAACTTCCAACTGTGCCAACACTGATTGTTGCACTTCTGACTCATAAGACATTGGAAGTTTGTGATAACATGCGGCAATTCGCATGTACCTGACTAAATCCACATTATCTAAGTAATAACGAGACAATTTGTGCACTCTTGTGTGTGATCTTTGAAGAGTATTGAAGTAAAGGTTCAACAGGATGAAGGGTGTGCTTAAACCAAACGTATTGTTGAGATTGTATGAATACAGATTGCTAGTGTTGAAATTTAGAAAGCCATAAGATCTTAACATCACTGGATCCCTAAGACGACCATTTATCTTGTGAAAATTTCCTAGTTGACTTCCGCTTGTTGCCTCACGCAATAGATATCTAAAATAGATTAAGCTATTATCTGAAGTTAATTTTTTTTCTTTGTCTGGAAGTTCCAATAATATGCTGTGAAGATCAATTATTGCCTGTTCCTCTCGACAATGATTGAATATGTTTGCAGCAACATAGAGTGCTATCGAGACATCCTGATGAGGAACGATCCTATCTCGTATGACATCATTGAACCATTGCATCGTTTGAGGTCGAATGTAGTTCGCCCATAATGGCTGTATGAATGAACTAGCAGCATGAAGACGTTCATGGTTCATCATACTGCCAAGAAGGTCCAATAGAGAGGCTGCATATTGCCAATCGAGAGATGATGGGGACTCGATCATCCTCAAGACGCTCAGTTGTGTCAACGCCCTGACACGTTGCAACAATGAACCCTGATCTAGAGTGAGAGCCGAGAAGATATGTCCTGAGAATTCAACCAGTGGATAGAGCGATTTCATAAACCGTAAAGTTTCGATCTGAATTCTCAACAAGATATCAGAGGCACCTTTTGAATTGTCCCCGTGACAGTCAAGGTAGTAGTAAGCGTTAATGATTGGTACCACTGAGAGTGGTAGTTTTATATTTTGTCCACCAGGTTGATCATTTGTTTGTCTAAAGTCTTTGGCAGCTTGTGCAACAATTCTCAAGAACTTGATACTTCTGAGTGCAAATGATTGTTGCAAGTGATCCTTGTGAATGATATCAACTGACAAAAAGCGTTCGATGATAAGCTTCGGAAATTCGTTATTGTTGATGATCCAGCAGATATCTTGAGAGTAGCGTGCAATTCGAATAAGTATATCGAGAATACAATCATAGTATGTTCCGCTAAACTTGGAATCTATTTTAGCATTCAACAAGTATCTAAACCTCGCAAATAATTCAGTACGAGCTATTAAACCTAAAATGGCATCGGAATGGATGCAATCGTTGTCTTTCATGTCGATGTCGAAATTTGCATGACCAAAACTCAACCACATGGTGGCATCGGATTCTTCCGATTTGATCGGTGTCAATTTATCGAGAAATATCTCGTCGATTTGTGTGTTGCATAGTAGAGAACGAAGACACTTCAAGGCTGCTTGACAAATTGTTTCATTTGAACTGTCGATATGGTGTCTAACTCGAAGAAGACACTCTTTGAGTAGAATTTGGTGAATGTTCTCATCGAACACGGCGTCGTATAAGCCTATGGTTGCACGTGTGGCAATTCTTGATATCACATTGAGAGCATATGTAACTTGTGGCTGGAATGCACTGTCAAGCAACTTCACGAGAGAGCCGATATCGTGAGCTTGTTGTTGGTTGCAAGACTCGTGGCCATTACTTGCCGAAGTTACAGCTTTGCCACTACTGTCAAAGTGGGTAGAAAGTTTTAATTTTTCTTGATACTGTTGATCAGCTTTATCTGACATCCATTCGAGTTTCTCAAATTCCACTCTATCCATGTTAAGCCAGAGATTTGTCTGAACATCGTTAGGTGTTATAGGTAGATTATCTCCCAGTTCATCTTTTACTTCATTATGTGACTCTGATTCTAAGCCTTCATTTATAATTGATGTATCTACAGAGTATGATTGCTGGCAATTATTTCTGCTATCTAAATGCACACTGTTGTATTTGACGCTCGGCAATGGAGGCAGGCTATCCTTCGACAGGCCTTGTTCTTGACGTGATTTGGATTTGTATTTGGCAGGATCTTGGATTCTATATTCGACGATATTGCCAATGTGAAAGGGTTTTAATGAGTTCATTTTTTGTTGAGCTTGACGAAGCAAATCTCTATCTCGTTGAGTTATGTCCATGATGGCCAATTGATTTTTATAACTGTTTAAATCTAAAAGACACCCTCTAAGCTTGGTGTCGGGCTGAAGATAAACTACGTAACATTAGTCTGATTGAGTCGTAGAATAGAATTTATCTAAGAGTTCGATACTTGATGATGAGCGAACATTTGGTGGCGTGGCGCCCGTGCAACCCGCTCCATGTGAGCTTCTAGGTAATCATGCATGTTGCACGTTTTGTTGACCGAACTTCAGCCGCCGAATTTACCATCGAGATTATGCGAACATTCTGTGTTATTGTTTAGATTTCGCTCTGTTTGTGGGACAATCCTGTACAGCGTGCATGTTAAGCTCTACGGCAAACATTTAGGTGCAGCGACGCAATTGCGCCTGACCTGAGTGCTTGACGGCATCATGTAGTAAGAATGCTGTATGCGAACTAACGTTGTAGGAGAATCACAGAAGGCACAATTGTGCCGTCGAACCTACAATGTTGCCGCAAAGCTCAGCCGCATTGTTGGTTCGTTCTTGCCCGCCATGAGTGTGTTGTTGCATCAACTGAATTAGAGAACTACAGTGAGTTGCAATCGCGCACTCATCGACATGCTTCATTACAGTACATTCAAAGACAGGCCGCTTTCGATCAGCCAGTTGGACAAGTCAACTTCAAGAAGCCATCGTTGACTACAGAAGGGACCCAGTTTACTTCACAGACACTCATTAGCACTGGAAACTCTGCAACACTGCTACTGCCTTGTGCCGCTCAGTCAATCCAGAAATTGGCACATTATGAATTGTATGAATAAGTGCTTGAAATTTGAACTTGCAGACTTTATGGTTTCCAAACACCTCTTAACTAGGTGATGACTTGGATCAAAGACGGTCATTCAATGTTTCCAGCCGCAAAAAGTCAGCGATCAATATGTTTTCTCTGAGAAAAACCCGTTTCCTTTTGGGCGCGCAAAAGTTTCAAATAAGCCGCGTCAAGCGGAACAAGCTTTCTGCGCATGATCCCGATCCAACGAACCATGTTGATTGGCTTGCTTGGAAAAAATGTGTGGTTTCGCGAAAGCGGGCAAATAAGTTGTTTTGTTTGGTTCCCACTGTGTTTATTCTTGAATCGATATAACAAACCGTACGTAATTTATATATCATTATTATTAAAATCATGAATGATTCAGATTCCGCTTGGGCTCTCCTGGCGCTTCGTTCAGCGCCGGGAAGCCCTTCACGAATTACCTGGCAGGGAAAACAATCACCGGCTGATAATGCCATTGCTCGACTCGAGGGCAAAGGTTTTGAATATATGGTTAGAAGGGATAAAATAATTGTCGGCAGAAATACATCGCGCGAAAGAATCGACGTCAACATGGGCCATTCAGCATTCATATCTAGGCATCATCTAGAAATCTACCATCAATCGCCAAATTTCTATCTGAAATGTATAAGCAAGAATGGAATTTTTGTCGACGGTATGTTTGTCAGAAATGATACAGAACCAATGGTACTACCTAAATCGTGTACGTTTCGTTTCCCCAGCACAACAATCAAGTTAGCCTTCCAATCATTAGTATGTGAAGAACCAATCGATCTCAAAATGGCCCAAGTGGGTGGTAGTTTTAAACCGCCAACACGTTCACCTCAACCCGTTAAGGATTCATGCGATCATTTTAGATCGCAACCGCAATCGCCTGCCGACACTATATCAGCTGCCAATTCATGCCCAACGAGTCCGAGACCATCAACCAGGTGGCATACAAGTTCTCGCACACAACCAAACTCACCTCAATCACATCACAACAACAATAATAACATTCATAATGCGAATAACAATAGTAGTAGTGTTATTATGAACAGTGCTGGATACATGGAAGTTTTTGATCAAAGTTTCATGGATGCGAGCGAGGTTATTTTGGACACAGATGGAAATACAACAGTTGTACCGGGAAATGTTGTTCTTGATCCCACACAGCATCAACATCATCTCTTGCACTTGTATCATCAAGACCACCACCAAACCAATAGCGGAGGTTATGAGAGATCTGTATCCTACCACCACCATCATCATCAACCGTCCACTTCGGCTACCCCTATCAATATAAACGCCGGTTTACCTACCAGTGGTCTTGGTGTAACTACTAGTGGCGGTAGCAATAAGCACCATGATGATGGAAAGCCGCCGTACTCATATGCTCAACTGATTGTGCAGGCCATCTCAGCGGCGCCAGATAAACAATTAACCCTAAACGGCATCTATTCATATATAACCAGAAATTATCCCTACTACAAAACTGCCGACAAAGGGTGGCAGAACTCAATTAGGCATAACTTGTCACTGAATAGATACTTCGTTAAAGTTCCTAGAAACCAAGAGGAGCCTGGCAAAGGATCATTCTGGAGGATTGAAACATCCAATGAGACTAAATTATTAGATCAAGCTTACAGAAGAAGAAGGAAGAGGGAAAATAGCAGCAACTCGAATTCGAACTCGAATACAAATACAAGCACTAATGTGAATACGAAAACAAATGCTAATACAAATACGAACACAAGCACAAATACCAATACGAATACGAATACAAACACGAATACAAACACAAATACGAGTACGAATATTACCGCGGTCACGAACTCGGCTTCGCAAGAAACCAATATTGTTGCGTCATGCGTCTCAAGTATAGTATCTAGTGTCGTATTGGAAGGCGTCGGCGACAGTGTCGTGAAGATTGAGAGTCAATAAACTAATTTCCGGGGATCCTCACTAATTATTTCTCCATCTAGTAATTTCGAGTTAGGTGATCATGTTTTGTGAACATCCTCTTCGGCAAACACGTCTCTCCTTCCGCTCCGATGATGCTTGCGATAATTGGGATTCATGTCAAGCCTAAGAGAAAGCCAGTAGCTAAACAAATGCAGTGCCAGCAAAGCACGGGTTTATCGATGAAAAAAAAAATTTTTTTCGATGACGGCAGGATTCGAACCTGCGCGGGCGAACCCATTTGGATAGCAGCCAAACTCCATAACCACTCGGACACGTCATCTCGTATGAGTGAAGCGGGACGTAGAAGCAATCAAATCCTGCAAAACAGCCACAAAACACAACAACATCACCTGTCTGCATTGCTATAGCAAGCTCCTCATCATACGATCAACTGACAAAACATCAATCTGAATAGATTGAGCTTGGATCCCTCTTGAGTTTTAATGCATGATTGATGGTTCCGTCAGAAGATGAGCAGCAGAAATGATCCTAAATTGAAGTCAATTCTGTTGCGTCAAAAAGTTGATCTTCCTTCACGAGTCGTCTCCTCGAGGAGCTTCCTTTGACGCTTGTGTCAGTCCCAATTACTGTCAATCTGATAGCTCGAGAACTCCATTGTTTCACTGTCAAAATTTAAGTGATTGTAAAATAACAACGCATGTACAATATGTTACAAATTGGATAATCTGTGACGATTCGGTCGAATGACAGTTAAATCAGCTAATGGCTTTCGTTTGCAATTCGACATTTTCATTAGTATTGTGCTCGTTTTCAGTTGTTTGCATCGCTACCATCGCTTGAATCATTCAATGTCATCATTTCAACGATGAGACCAGTGCTTGTTGAATGTTTTCTTTGTAGCTGATTACAAATTACGGAAGCCAAAGATAAACAAACAGGATATGGAATCAAATCATAAATGTAACGACTATTGTTGACAACCGATCGTAAAAAGCTGATAATTGGAAAAGTTAATGAGGCATTACAGCATCTGGAGTTTGGCAAGCTCAATAAACAACACCTCGACCAATGTTAATGGATAAGTTGTCAAGCCTTGTTTTGATATGATTTTCGTCCGTTATCATCCTCCACCTGCAACTTCCTTGTTTGATTGTTTAGCGGTCACAAACAACAAGCATAAATTTTCAGAAGTTATAGTATATAAAGGAATTTTGATTTCAATCTGATTTACATAACGCAGTCAGGCTATAAAAGATTAGTTCACACAAAAGACACTGGTGCTAGAAAAAGTTATACATATTAAATTTCAAGTTCATCACACTTAAGACAAATACCAACAGAGCAAACTGACATCATGAGGAAGTTATTTGTCGTCGTGATCGCTGTCGTGTTGATGGCAAACTTTGTCTCGTCGACCTGGTGGACACGTGATCGTCAACTATCAAAACGAAGTTGTTTCGACATCATCGCAACCTCTGGTGCAATATGCAAAGTATGCAACGGTCGCACCGTTGACTGTGACTGCACGGCGATTTGCGATGTCGCGGAAGATACAGAGATCAAATACCAGTGTGGCGACAACGGAGTTACTTTCAGGTAAGTACTCAACAAATGTTTATCAACCGATCTCAGCACTATGCATATATTCCAGTTTTAACACCTTTAATCACTCACACTCAATCAACTTTCTACTTCCAGAAATAAATGTGACATGGACATCTACAGTTGCAGAACTGGGACCCAAGTTGTTTTGAAGTCCTACGGAAAATGTGCTGATTCCGGCCTTACGTATGATCCATTTAATCACCCACATGATTCACACCATAATCAATGATTTATAAGCAATTATGAGCTATACAGGTATAAATCACCATATGAATGCGCTTTTTAGTGTTGATGAGCTTGCGCTCTCACCCACCTAACGACTTCTTTCGGATTAAAACAAAATTCAAATAACTCAAAGCCAATGTTCAATTCTGCCTCATTTTTGCTCAAGGTTTCTTCTGTTTGTCTGATTCTTTTTGATCCTTGTTTCGTTTAAATAGTGGCTTGATTATCTGAACCAAAGGGTTTGCCGATTTTTGGATCAATGCTGACACCTTGCTCACGGACTTGGCTGGTTGTGCTGATGCACTTGAACCGGAACCACTGGTATCGCTAGCGCTAACTTGGCTAACAACCTCGTTGGAGCCTTGGCCTTGTTGCAATTCATTTTGTTGCTTATGGTTGGCCGCTTCCTGCTGTTGTTGCATTTGTTGTTGATGATGATGAGCTGCGGCCATAGCTTGAGCTGCCTGATGGTGCTGGTAGAGTGCGGCCTGTTGTTCTGGTGAAAGTTGAGCATACATTGAGGGTTGCTGCAAGGCTTGCATGGTCACCATCTGTTGTTGTTGTTGTTGTTGCTGTTGCTGATAGATCGGCTGTGGGCCACTACCATGCATCGACATCATTGGATGCTGATGGTGCTCGTAGCCGTCTTGTTGATGTTCATGCTCGCCATGATTCTCGTGCTCATATTGGCCCATTGGTTCACCATGGTGCTCCATTTCATGGTGTTGCATCTCGGCCTGATGATGATGTTGCGGTTCATAGTGTTGTTGGTGTTCCATTTCGTGATGCTGTTGTGCTGGCTCATAGTGATGTTGTTGGCTCTCTTCGTGGTGGTGCTGGGGCTCTTCATGGTGATGATGCTGGGGCTCTTCGTGATGGTACTCTTGATGGTGGTGTTGCTCGTGTTCATGGTGATGCTCCGGCTGGTGATGATGATGCTGTTGCATAGCGGAATGGTCCTCAATGTAGATGGGCCGGGACATCATCATATGGGGCTCATGGTGGTGTTGGTGATGGTTTTGCATGGGATAGAAAGCATACGGGTTGAAGTGGCTTATCATAGGCATCATTGGCATCTCGTGGTGGCTTTCCTCGCTCGAGTGGCTACCCGGGTCCAAGATGATATTGCCTGTTTGATGATGATTGTCGTATAGGCATTTGAGAGCCAATAAAAGAGTTAGAAGATCAAAATACATACTGTTGAATATGATCTATGATTTGCGCGAGCGATCAATCGCTTGCCTATTTCGAAATCAGGCTTTCAAATGGCATCAAAACCGATTGACATTAATCGAACCAAACAACTTACCCTTGCCCTTGCCGCCTCGCATTATAATCTTGCCCTTGTGCAAGATAATATCGTCACCTTTATCTCCAGCCTCAACAAATAAGTCATTACTAAGTTCGTTCAAGATCGAGATGAACAAACCAATCACTAGAACAAAAAAACTACCTTTCCAGCCGTTGCTCTTGATGGACTTTTGGTTGTATGCTCTCATTTTGATTTTTTAATTCTTGATTTGTAATCGAACGATATAGATTTTGATTGGAAGTTCTTTATTGGAATTTGTCTCGTATTATTTGGTTTTTATCTGGTGCTTGTTGTAGTTTTTAGTCGAGTTCTAGGGGTATTTAGTTTGTCACTGCCATTGGTTTGTTGTATTCAAACTATCTCTTGATATTTCAAACGACAACTGACCCGCCAATCTCGTGAACAATAACGAAAAAAAAGTGAGAGAACAATGTCCATTCAAGTTTTGCAAATCACACTTGTTGTGTCCGATAAACGAGGTGCAAGGAAACTCAGACTACAATGGAAACCTTTTCTTAATTTCTACAGATTGCAAGGTTAGATTTGGTGAGTTGTTAAAGATTGTTCCGACTGTCCCAGAGTTGGCTCATGGCAAGGTGGTGTGTTCATGTGTGAGATTCGTTGACAACTAATTAGCTAGACTAGAGTGGTGACGCCTACCAGACAATCTTGCGCAATTCATTAGACCAGCACATGTTGGCTAGTGTCAAGATCATGTATCATTTATGTCACTCGTTACGGCATTTGCACTAAATCGTTCCTTCCGCTCGTGCTCTAATTGTCAACAGATGTGACTACCGGCGATAGACAACGCCACTGCTAGTGCTTAACTGCTGACGCCAGCTATGATTGACGACCAAGAGCAATCAACAGCTATCCGGTTGAACTCTGCGTGTCTTCGTTCGAGCCAAAGCGAGCCAGTGAACTTTCGATCGACAAAGAGTTCGTCAAACTTGTTTACATACCACATGGAGAAAGTTTAAATAGATATCGATTTGAGGATAAATCAACGCCCCTTGCTAGGAGGTTGTGCGAGAGCGGCCAGCCAAACTAGTTTCTGGCTTGAGAGTCGCGGTAGGTCGCCCTAGTCCATACCGGCAAGCGAGAGCTAGACAAGGACATTCATTGGCTCACTGATAGATAATCCACCGTTGTCACCGTGTTGAGTACTTAAAATTTTTAGTCTGGAAGTCACCTGGAAGTTTTCAACGCATGGAACATAACAGTTACACATAATGAATTGTCGAACGGTGCAATCAGTCAGCTTTATAACTTGTGTTGTGCATAAAGACTTGAAAGGAGCGATACAATTCAACCCGTTAACAAACCCCCTCAGAGTGAAGCTCTGAAACAATGGGACAATGCAAAAAATTATACATGAAATAAATATACTCGTTGAGCTGTCTGGTATGAGTTGGCTCGCGTGTTTTAATGATCTCTTCAGATCCGTTGGTCTGTCTCGGTAGCAACATCACATTCAATGCATAACCTTGAAACGTTCACACACTTCGATGCAGATCTTAATGCTTTACATATGATCCTAAATAGTTAGCCAAGAAGGTTAGCTATAAACTAGCTCTCTCAAGGAACTTAACATTTCAATAAAGGGTTATAAATATATACAGGATGAGGTGCGCATCTTGACATGACTAAAACATGTGCTCCGCATTCGACGACCTTGGTTTCCGAATTTTGTCCCCATTCTTGGCTATCAGATCGTGTAACGTTGCATAATGGTTGCGCAATTCGGCGACAATTAATCGCAGACTGAAATATTCCTTCTCGTCTAGTTCCTGTATAGCGCGCCGATAATCATCAATGTGCGGATATTGTGCTATCTTAGCCACTGTTTTTCCACGCAATGAAAAATAGCGAGATATTTGATCATAATAGGCGGCAGCCTCTCCTTCACTGGCTCTAATTTCGGCGAGCACATCCTCCTGAATAGACACACCAAAATTGTTTCCGTCTTCAATACGAGGTATTAGATACATGAGCCACATCTTTAATAGATTGGTGTCTTCGACAAGCTCACCAATCAATGGCTTGATTTCATTTATCAATTCGACGATAAACTTGTTGGATGGAACTACACCATCGGGTAACACAAGGACCTTAGTACCAACTGTCACATTGTCTAAATGTGCTGGACATTGTGCGAACCTACGCTTAGCACCACTAGGCTGTTGTCATTATAAGTTGGCAAGCATGAGATTTATTATTAGTAATTTTGTCTTATTTGGGTCATTTTTATACGCAGACGACACTCGGTTTCTGTTTTAAACTTACCCCTGTCTCACCATTCGATGAGGCTGCACTCGTCTGACCACCACTCGTGCCACTGGCAGCAGGAGCTGAAGGTACTCCGGTTGAGAGTGTTGCCTGTTGAGCTAATCCAGAGCCAACCTCTTTTGGCGCGCAATCTGGCACTGGGATGTTGATCTTCTGGTACACAGTCGATGGGTCACAGGTGAGCTTTCCAGATGTTAACATCTTGTTCAACTGAACAATACGTTTTGGAAATTTGTTAACAACCATCTCCTCGGCTGATTTCAGTATGTGCTGTCTGAAAGCATCAACCTCAGCGCTTTGGGGAAACTGGCTTCTCTTATCCATAGCTTGGTTTTTTGTTAATAGGTATGCTTCAGGCAGATATGCTATTTGTGTTGGTAATAATGATGATGATGAATGTCGACGACTGACTTAAGTGTCGCGTGAGGATCTAGTTCTATTATATGAAGGTTGGTTCCACTAATCCAGATGGACTAATTTTACTACAATGTCAGTCTAATATATTTTTCGAGCGTTTGGTTGATACCATGTGAATCACAAACAAATTTGACCAAGGATTTGGCAAGAGGAAATTTTTCGGTGAAAGTTTCAAGCGACACTGCGAATTTCAATTACAACGTGCGATGGCGGGCCCGCCATGCGGGACCCGAGCTTGGGTGGGCGCGCCCGCGTGAATGAAAGATGCATGAATTCACATATTACGCTGCAGATAAGCCAATTGGATCTTCTCGTCACGTTTCCTCAATTCAATGATATAATCCAATATTTTTGTACTAATTTTTCCGTCCGGATCATCACAATGGGTCAGAGCAAAAGCTAATAGCTTATACTTAGCCTGATTATTTTGAAATTTCTGATTCATACCAAGCTGGCAACAGATAGCCCAACACTCTTTAAAGTCTTTCTTCATTATCAACTGGCAGGCTTCATAACATTCATTGTAATCTCCTAAGGCGAAAGTTTGATTTGCCATCATTGACACCTGGTTCGCTTGGCGATCACGCTCAATTCTCTTGATCTCCTCGCCTATTTCGTCTATTGCATCGTCCATTCCTTTTGTCCATTCTGCAACAAAATTATCACATTCAAGTCGGTCCAAGAGATCATTGTAGATGTTCCGGCAAATTTGTTCCCTTGCATTGGCCAAATGACGGAAGTAATCACGCAATATCTTTATCTTTTCCTTTAAACTGATTTTATCCTCTCGCCTGTGTAGATACGGTATGACATAAAAACGGAAACGATCCTTGCATGCTTTCACTGAGTCTCCAGTTATTAGTATAAGTTTTTCAATCTCTGACAAATTTTTGAATTCTTGATAACTTAAATAAATATCCTTATCAGTACAACAATCATAAACTATGCGATCAAACTCAATCAAATCATCATGTAGCTGTTTGAGATTCTTTATGTTGAGCTCTGTACCGAGATGAAGTAACTGGATGGCACAAGATGAGAGCAAGGTCTTGTCCTCGATGTCTAGGGCTCGCTCTATGAACCAATCGGTCAACAGTTGACTTGTTAGAGGTGCCATATACTTCTTCAGGTGTGGATGCTTATTGTAGAACTCTTCCTCAAATGAATCTTTCTTCTCTCTCAAATATAATGCAACTTTTGATGTTTCATCTTTGCTACTCCAATCTGTTTTGTCTTGTAATGTCGTGGTCCCTGCCAAACTTCGCCAATCAAAAAAGGTGTCTTGGTCACGTAAGCACGGCAACAGATTTCTATACTGGTAAGGCGATAGAGTTTCTGGGAAATTCGACAGAATAGCTAGTAGATGTTGCTTCAAATCCGTTGTATAAAAGTCGAGACAAATTTCAACGGCACTTGCATCGCCCTCATTGGCGAAGTCTAGACAAAAATTCAGTGGACACTTTCGTCGAAACTCGTCATAGAAGACATGGTCAAAATTATGCTGAACCATCTTATAATCACCGAGTGTTCTTTCATAAGCGCACAAAGAGTGTTCGTAACGAATAAGGTGCTGTCTACAACGGCATAGTTCTTTTTGTTGACTATTCAGGTGCCCGAAATCAATCAAATCAAGGATATCTTCTTCGCTTATGTCGTCACTGAGAAGGGGTTGTCTTTCGTCTGGCTTAGTATGTTTTTCGACACCCAACTTACTACCATGTTTACCATCCGTGTAGTTGAAGGATGGGTCGGTGCCAAGCTCGTACAAGAGTTTCAAGTTGGCCTCATGCAAACCGAATTCTAGTAATCTGCGGCATGCTTCATACGACATTGGAACAGTCTGAACGCATTCTTTAATAGCCCAAAGTTTATCTTGAATTTTGCCCAATACATTATCTATGGACTGAATTGTGATTCCACTATTTCGCCATTTGCATTTATAGACCAAATCGATGTCAAGATATTTATGTTGCAATGCTAATTTGAGCGCGTCGTCGTAATTTTTATCATGCAACAACTGGTAGAAAGCATCTTCTAAATTTCTCTTGTTAGCCACCAGGCCAAGATAACATGCTAGTCGTTTGACCAACTCTATCAGATGATAGACATAATCCATGATTCTGCGAAAAAATATTATTGGTTACATAACCCAGTGATAATTTTGGGCCTTATTTGATAGATGAGAGAAAAGTATCAACATGGAGGGAATTTTATTTTTGTCTAGAGCATGCCATGCGCGTGTGCAATCTCTTAAAACCTGGGGGCTCATAGAATCTCAACTTCAACCGATAATGTAACACTAGCTTGTCTAGTTCAGTCACTAGTCCGTCTCTGTCAATTCTTCTGCTGTATGTAGGCTAGATGTGGACGTCGAAGTATCCCCCGATTTCGTGTAGAATGCACTCGTAGTCTAGGTATGAGGAACGAACCCTTTAACGCTCGGTTGATCAATCGGACCGATCAACGCGTCGGGGTCAGTTTAAAGTGGAGAATTAGCCTGTCGTCAATGTCATAACATGTAAATGAGACTACCGCGAGCGTATGATTCAAAAACATCGAGGTCAAACAAGAACTTAGATTAGAGGGACACCCTCGGCGAAAGACATGCTGTGTGTGGGGCGAGGAGATCTAGTTGGAAATTCAACACGACACGACGAAAATGAAGTGAAACTTCACCAACGTAGGTCGAACCCCTGAGAATGGTGAATTATGAGGCAAATTGAATGGCATTAGAGATTATGTATGATATTAACCGCTCAGAACCGGGATCCTCCCCTCCGACCGAAATCGGTGCGATCATCTAGGCTACTAGAGCCAGGTATCACGCTCAGGGAGGTCCCGCATATCTCATCACAGCGGGTTGAGCCGTAGTCTGTTTGTGGTACAGACTAGGTTGATCTTACTATAGAAATGATCCCTAAAAGTATGATCTTAACGTTCTTCCATCGCGAGCTGAAATATACGTGTTCATGCGTCGCTTCACAAAACAGGCGGTCTCTTGCTCTAATCTCATTTTCACTGATATAACTTTCATTACATAGCTGAGTTGAGTTTGTCCATGCCTTGATATATGATGTTTGACTGATATTATTCATAAATTATATATTCAACAGGTCTTGAATATCAAGCCACGATTGGCAAGAAACGTACCATAAGCATCCAGGTTGAAACGTAACCCACGTGTTTCTGTTGATAACTCGGAGCGCTCGCGAGTCGCAAGTGCATATTTCAATGGAAACTTTCCATTCGTCTATCGCTATCAAGCAACGTGTTTGCTAATTTGACGGATTATATCAAGTCGCAAGAATACGTCTTAGTTAGAATGGATCACAAACAACTAGCCTCTATACTGGTTGGCGACCATTTAGGCCAGGTGAAAAAAGTTCTGTGGCCATCTGGCGAAGTTTCCTTGTTGCCAGACCTAGCAGAGCCAAACAATTCAAATCCTATCGTCTCGATTGATCCGATACTGGGCAGCAAGAATAAACATCTCATAGCCAGCAAGAACGGTACTTTATACGTATATGATTCCATAAGAGCAAAGACTAAACACTGTGAGACAGCGGGCGTTGATGGCCTTGTCAAGGCGATACCATCTGATGGCAAACAGATTGTACTTGTTTATGATAAGTATGTTTCATTTGGAAAGCAAGACGTGAAACAGAAGAAGGGCCAGATATTAAATGCCAAGGCGTACGATGATAAACTGGCGTTGGTTGGCAAAGATATTCCTTTGAAGGTCTTTGATGTCAAAACAAAAAGCAAGATATTCGAAGCTGAAATTCCGGACAAGAACTGGCTCGGTATTAATCCCGATTGCGAGGTTGTCGGCTTAGATTTTGTTGGTCGAACTCGCGTTGCAACATGTTCAAAATCAGATTCTGTGATACGTGTTTATGACACTGCTGGAAAATCAAAACCCATTATCTCCGTTGACATAAGTCACACTGCTTTCAATGAGTACGCCGAAGCAGGCCGTTTCATGAGCATAGCTTCAACTGGCGATCAGGGACATAGGATTGTTGTCGGCTCAAACGTTGGCCAAATGCTTGCAATCGATCTTAGGTTCAATATTAAAAATCAAAACCCCAAGAAACGGCTACAGCCGAAGACATCAAAAATTTTAGGTGGCTTCAAAGGGTCACGTGGAGCCACTCTCAAAGATATCAAAATAGTTCCGGACAATGAGCAAAATATCGACTACAAAGTTATAAGTTGTTGCCTAGATCGTTACCTGCGTATCCACAACTTTTCCAATACAAATCGACAGCTAGACAAGCATGTATACATGAAAACTAAACCACTTTGTTGTTCGCCAATCTTTTACGAAGAGATTTGACGACTCTTCCATTGAAAGAGCAAGAATAAAGTTCGTCCATCTTGAGGATTTGCTTCCCATTAACGATTTTGGAGATTGGCCGCCGCAACCACACCTTTCGATTAAAAATCAGCGACATCGAGGAAGGTAGTGAGGATGCTGAAGTCTGGTGTAGAGTTCATGATAATACTTGCAGGTTAAATATCCACATTCTTGACCAACCCACCTGAATATCCTATCAAAGGTGGCTGGCCATCTTGGTAGGCCTTAGTCATAGTGCTTATTTGGTGACACGAACATTAGGCTTGATTTTAGGCGGCCTAAAATAGGCTGCCTTTCCTTCTGAACTCGCCAATGCTTGAATTGTGGCCTGCTACGCCATCGCAAAGTGCAGACGAATTTCTTTGCCGTGTTCGTGGACGTTGATTTCCTGTGTGCGTCGCACAGCATGTGTAGCACAGGCAACTTGCGTCTTAAATGCATGTATGAACTGCCAATGGCCCAAAATACTGGCAGAGAGAAGGGCGCACGTCCGAGTAAGGCCGCCGCCTGATTGCACGATGCAGTGCAAAAATCATTTCATTACTGCGAAAAATAGTGTTATTGTCCCCCAGAAATTGACAAAGCTTCAAACTAGATCTACTCTCATTTGATGTTTAGAAGTTCATGCAAAACATTAGAATCTAATGCATTGGATTTCTCACTTTTTTGCCTTCTAACTATTGAGGATAAATATTATTCCAAAAACTTATAATCCAACTCGATGGAACCTTGCACTCATGCTAAACAAAGCTGATACCTATGATATTCATCAACATAGTTGCACCCTAACATCACCCAAGCAAGAACATTGTAACGAGACAAGCAATCTTAACCTTAGAGACACAAGTTCTCACTTGGTTCATATAATCAACTCACAAATGGCTGCCGAATGCACTTATTGTGAAGAAAGATTCAATTCCAAATATGGTATTCACGTCAAATGTCAGACTTGTCATGATATTAAACTGTGTCTGGATTGTTTCTCGGCTGGTGCAGAGATTGGCGAACATTCAAGCAATCATCCTTACGAGCTGGTTGACAGTGGCTCATTTTCAATTATCGATGAATCTTGGAAAGCACATGAAGAGTTGGCACTGTTAGAGGCAATAGAATTATATGGTATTGGTAGCTGGATAGATATAGCAAATGCAGTTGGTGGCGATAGAACTCCCGAGGAATGTTGCGAACGTTATTCCAGAGTGTATGTCGAAAACTTTTTCGGTAGGAGCGCATGGAATGCAATTGATAAAAATCTCTACACTGTCATAGATCACACATGTTTTCACGACCAGCCACTTTCTCCTAGTTTATCACTACCTGAAAGAGAAAAGATTGTGGATATTAGTAGAGAGCAACAGATACGCCTCGGTTATATGCCAAAACGTGATGATTTTGAGCGTGAATATGATAACGAAGCAGAGCTGTTAGTTTCTAAGTTAGCTGTCAATGCGAATGATGATACCGAATTGGACCAAGGCCTCAAAGTAGCCCATATCAACATGTATGTCGATAAACTTAGGGAGAGGTTTAGAAGAAAACGCATAGTTCTTGAATACAATCTAGTCAAGCTATTCTTCCATATGCACCCTGAAGAAAATGGCGATTTATCATCAACAAATAATCTATTAAGCACAGTTCAATCTAAAGATTCTCACCCAGCAAACATCCTGATCAAACATAATAGTTCCATTCTAGCAACCCCAACGCACTTGGCATTCAATGATCGAACACAGCCAATCGACGACGTGATCATGTCCACGACAGATAATCAGCAAATCATAAATCTTAAACCTGATCCCTCCAGCCGAGCTGAGGATGATCCAAGCAGAAATGCAACAACCAGCCAGCATCAATCTGGTCAAACCACCATCCTGAACTATTTTCGTCGAATTGATCCACAGAGTAGGAGAAACTCATCTGATCCCTCTGACAATTCGGTCCTATCATCTTATTTCAGTGATTTGAACAAGACAATAGCTGAAAGGGACTTCACCACTATGGAAAAAAGACTTAGGATATTTTGTCAGTTTAGTTCAGCTGAAGAACATAACAGACTTATAAGAAATTTAGCTCGAGAAAAGGAATTGAAAGTTAAGATTAAAGAGTTGCAAGAGAAGAAGAAGAATGGAACAAGTAGTACATCCACAACGGACCCCTGCTGGCGACTACTTAGCGAAGGTGAGAAGAAGCTTTGCAAGTCAACTAATCTCAAGCCTTTGCAGTATATCACTTTTAAAGCGGCATTGATCAAAGATTGTCAGCAAAAAAAGAAGAAGGGGTCCTCCAATAGGTCTTCAGCCGATTCTGGCATTGATAAAAATGTTAAGAGGAGGATAGTGGACTTCTTAACAAGGAATAACTGGATAAAGGTCTAGGTTAACAATAAATTATTTGGACACTATTTATAATACTTCTATCATTGTTTGCTAGCCCGATTAGCATAGGACGCTTGAAAGACTAGATCGAGCTCCTTCCGTTCGTCAATTGTTTGAAGTTCCAAGTGATCGAAGGGATTGTAATGCATTTCCTCAAAATCGCGAGGATTAATTTGATTCACTGTTGATCTGTCTGAATTTGTTGATTCTTGCTTTGAGTTGCAATTTGTGACCTTATTCGTTGCTGTTGCTGCTGCAATCGTTGTTCGAGACAATGTGCCTTCAGATGTCGTATAAGGTTCAATAAAGCACTTTACTGGAGTTAATGGAACCTCCATTGGGCAAGAAGGGGGTGGTGCCATGACCGCTTGTGTCGTGGGAACTGTATGAAATGTATCTGCACTGTTATTAGTAGAAGGTTCCAATGGCAGTGATTGACTATTACACTGCTCATTTATCTGAGTTACTGTTGCTGATGTTGTTGTCGTAAACCTTAAAAGGGGGCTCTGCTCTGGACATGTAAGAAGATCATCTTGTTGATCCCTATTAATAACTGCTTGTTTTGCCCTTTCCAATGTTCGATCAATAATTTGATCAACCCTTTTCAGTGCATCGAGTTCGAGATGAAAATCGTAGGGTGGTTCATCAACGGATGTCTTAGGGATGTTTATCACTTGTTCAAGATAAATATCAAAGTTAAGAGGCTGGTGCTTTACATCCAATCTCATTGGAATGTCTTGGCAACTCTGATCCATGACTACAACTAGGGGGAGAATTTATGAAACCTAATCTTGTGGATAATATGTGGTGAGAGGCTTTGGGAAATTTGCAGTAATATTTAGCAACAACGTCAACAACAACAACACAAACTCTAGATTCTATTCCATTGTGTCAATGATCAAAGTACGCTCTGCGCTCGTCTCAGTTTTCTTGGCAAATTTTCGTCCTT
>OX465601.1:270561894-270566894 GCA_950022295.1 Bromus sterilis
GAATCCATTTTTTATATTTAGCATTCTTACACCGCCTTTGATTCAGAAATAGCTTTCGCCATTCTCTTAGGACCGACTGACCCATGTTCAATTGCTGTTAGCATGGAACCCTTCTCCACATTGGCCCTCAAGGGTCTCACTTGAGTATTTGCTACTACCACCAAGATCTGTACTATCGGCGGCTCCAGGCAGGATCACTCCCTCATACCCTTCAACGCCACCGACACAACCCTCCTACACGTTGGGGCCTACATATTGTTTTATTCAAAAACTATGCCCCAACGGCAAAGTATAAGTTCAACACTCGAGCTGCTTCCATTTTCAGGGCGACGCGCTTCGGCAAGTGAGTTGTTACACACTCCTTAGATGATTCCAACTTCCATGGCCACATCCTTGCTGTCTTCAGCGGGTCACACCTTTTATGGGATCTCATGAGTGTAGCTAACGATCATTTGTTCATCGCTATTATCGGCAACTTTAACTTTGCTTTCGGTTCATCCCGCATCGCCAGTTCTGCTTACCAAAAATGGCCCACTTAGCGCTCAATATATTCTCAATATGCGGCATCACTTAAGCATGTCGCACATCTCACCCATTTAAAGTTTGAGAATAGGTTGAGAGCGTTTCGCTCCCAATTCCTCTAATCATTAGCTTTACCAGATGAAACTATTCAAATTCAGCGAGCGCTAGCTATCCTGAGGGAAACTTCGGAGGGAACCAGCTACTAGATGGTTCGATTAGTCTTTCGCCCCTATACCCAGGTCTGACGATCGATTTGCACGTCAGAATCGCTACAATCCTCCACCAGAGTTTCCTCTGGCTTCAATTTGCCCAGGCATAGTTCACCATCTTTCGGGTCCCAATCAAGCATCTCTTTGCTCCGCTCAGCAAGTCTTTCGACATTGCTATACGAACAGGCACATGTTGCGCACGACGGCTGTTGTTGCCATTGTGATCACACGATTTGATTTCTCTACGCCTTCAGTCGATCTCCCGAAGGAAACCTATCTGGCCTAAACAAGACCGATCGACTCGATACTTAATTAGACTCCTTGGTCCGTGTTTCAAGACGGGTCGTTCGGAAAGCCGACCTACTCACTGCCAATTAACATTGCGAACCAACTCACATGCCAGCCCTATCGTAGCACACTCGAACAATGCTAGGCCAAGTCGACACCCGATTAGACAGAAGCTATACAAGCACCAGGAGTTGCCCCACTGGTAGCAAGCAAGTCTGAATTCAAAAGTGCCAAGCTTAGACCCAACAGTCGAATGTGTAGGCCAACATGAGGCTAGTTGCTTTGTCTCTAACGCCCATAAGGCGATTTTCATTTCGCCAGTCAGTATTCAACTGTAGTTCACTCGAAAGGACCCAGCAACACGAGAAGCGCCGAAGCACAACCGCGCTACTACTAGTCCAATCAAACAATTGCTTCGCATAAGAGCCCGTCCATTGCTGGCTGAACTCAAACACTGTGCCCACTGTTGATCGTCTAACTGGTTGCAGTGTACGCTTACAAGGTTTGGCCAGACCCAGGATTACACGGGAACCTCTCGACCCCCGCTGAACCTGATCCAGGCTAAACAACGAAACGACTTCGTGGCTCCGATTCGTTTGCCAATTAACGGTTTCACGCCCTGTTAACTCTCTCTGCAAAGTTCTATTTCAACTTTCCCTCACGGTACTTGTTTGCTATCGGTGTCGTAGCCGTATTGCATAGCCTTACGAGTAGTTTACCTCGCACTTTAAGTTGCACTCTCAAGCAACTCGACTCTAACAAATTGACATTGCTGCCATCCACAATTCGTGTTACCAATGCCTGCACAGTATGGGGCTTACACCCGCTCTGGCTCAACTAAACCACTCAAGTTGCCCCAAGTAGATAGTCATTTACAATTAGTCCAAGTCAATGGAACTTGCATGCTAGGCTAGGGGTGACAGTTGTTGCCAACTGACACCAATGGTTCCACTAAACATCGCGGTTTGTAACGCTGCACCGCTCGACAGCCTTATCGGAAGAAGACGACCAGTATTGCTACTGACCATCCTGTCGAGCCTTAGCGCTAGGCTTATCCCTGTTCACTCGCCGTTACTTGGGGAATCGCTTTTGCTTTCTTTTCCTCCGCTTAATAATATGCTTAAATTTAGCGGGTACTCTTGTCTGATATGAGGTCGATAATGTTGAATCGGAGATAACAAGGCATTTCCATGCTGCTAGTTGGACATCGACTGAACAAGACGAAATTCGAACTTGCACGCGAGCCAACCGTTGCATCACGGACCAAGTCACTCTAATTAGTGTTGGCTGTTTCCAATAGTAGCCAGGATGCATTGGTGTCCAGCACCATCGCAAGACCAGGCCTTGTACGTCGCTATGTCTCGCAGACATGGTCGACCATCTCTGTTAGGCGTTTGCAGCCAGTTTTACCCGACAAGACAAACCAGAGTTTTAGAAGTTCTAACCGACCCTCATACAGGCAAGGCTCTAGTTATTGCTAACCAAAGCCGCAATATGCGTTCGAATACCAGGCGCTCAGTTAATTCTGCAGTTCGCGCCGCCTATCGCAGTCTAGCTGCGTTCTTCATCGATCTACGACCCAAGTGATCCACCGTTAATTGTGATTTTTGTCTTTTATTATTTTGTTTTTAGTTTGATTTTGTTTACACGCAGCTATGGATAGCTACATTGATTTTGTGTTCGCGTTAGCAATGATGAGTTAAGTTGGCTAGCCGGGTGTGAACACTGTCTCGGCGGACACAAGCCGCATCGAATACATGACACCACAAACTTGGAAGCAACAAGTGACACCCGTTAAGGTCTCTCCCTCTCAATACTCGAGCTCCAAGTATAATGGCTAGCAACCTAAGCACATCGTATGGGCGAGCCAGAAATCAAACAACGCTCTTCGCGTCCTCAATGTTTGAAAATTTCATACAACTCTAACTACATTTAGCAGCCACAACCTCTTGGAGTAAAACTCGCAAGAGTCGTGTTGAAGGATTAAGTCAAAAAGACTTTACTTGTAATGATCCTTCCGCAGGTTCACCTACGGAAACCTTGTTACGACTTTTACTTCCTCTAGAAATTTGAGTTCGACAAACTTCCCCGCCAAGCCTGGAAGAGTTGCCCCTTCCCTGGCCAGCAAGTCCAGATGCCTCACTAAAACTTCCAATCGGTAGTAGCGACGGGCGGTGTGTACAAAGGGCAGGGACGTAATCAGCGCGATATGATGAATCGCGCTTACTGGGAATTCCTCGTTCATGGGCAACAATTGCAATCCCCAATCCCAAATCACGGCGTGTATTTATGATTGCCGTAATCTTTCGACTACGGTTTCTCTCGTCTCGCTACCGAGGCCACTTGGTCGCCGATCCAAACAAAGTTACCCTCACTTGAACCAAACAACTAGCCATCCTCGGACGAAACTCGAACAAGCTTTCTGCACACGCCATTGTAGCACGCGTGCGGCCTAGAATATCTAAGGGCATCACAGACCTGTTATTGCCTCGTCTCTCTGAATTTTTTATTCATGATTCCGCAGAGAAGTCTACTGGCGAGCAGAGGACATCCACTGCAGGGTGCTAGCCGATCAGGGGTTAACCAAACCAACTAACTAGAACCTACAATGAACTTTAGCGTCCCACAGCGCACCAAGCAACTAGTTTGCGTGAAGAGGTCTCACTCGTTATCGCAATTAAGCAGACGTTTCGGAATACGAATCAAGAACGGCCATGCACCACCATCCTCTGAATCAAGAAAGAGCTATCAATCTGTCAATCATTCCAGAGTTCTAATCTAGTAAGTTTCCCCGTGTTGAGTCAAATTAAGCCGCAGGCTCCACTCCTGGTGGTGCCCTTCCGTCAATTCCTTTAAGTTTCAACTTTGCAATCATACTTCCCCCGGAACCCAAACACTTTGGTTTCCCTACGAGAGCCGCTGGATGGATCATAATGATTGGAGTTTTTTAGGCTCCAATTAAAGGAATCGCAATCCAATTGCTAGTTGGCAACGTTTATGGTTAGAACTAGGGCGGTATCTGATCGCCTTCGAACCTCTAACTTTCGTTCTTGATTAATGAAAATATCCTCGGCAAACGCTTTCGCTTCAGTTAGTCTTGCATCGGTCTAAGAATTTCACCTCTCACGATGCAGTACTGATGCCGCCGCGACTATTTCTTTTAACCATTGCCTCAGTTGATTTGAAGGCTAGCCAAAGCTGAAGGTGCTTTGATGGTAAGATTTGGCCAAGGTACTGAGATTTTTAGGCCCCAGACAACAAAAACCAAACACAAACCACACCAACAACAGGCCGTTTGATGCCTAAACCAACTTGTTTGTTGTTCTATAAGACCAACAGAATAGAACCGAGGCCGTATTCTATTATTCCATGCAACATTATTCAAGCATAAAGAGACTTTTACATCCCAACTGCCTGCTCTGAGCACTCTAATTTTCTCAAGGTAAACATGCTGTTGCATTGGTGATCCGAAGAACACCTACTGCACCAGCCCGCTTCGCACTCGATTAAGTGACGAAACAACGGGTTCCGTGTTGGAAATACGACCAGCACGAAGAAGCCGAAGCTATCTAGCGTGCCTTTAACGGCCGCATCCTACAAGAGCCCGTCCAAAATTCAACTACGAGCTTTTTAACCGCAACAACTTTAATGTATGCTAATGGAGCTGGAATTACCGCGGCTGCTGGCACCAGACTTGCCCTCCATTTGTTACTCGACTGACTGGTTTAGAGTCGTCTCATTCCAATTGTACAAGTATGTTTAAATACAAGTACATCGTTATTTTTCTTCACTACATCGCTAATTTGAAATCTAGCATTGTGTAAGTTTCGCGCCTGCTGCAGACCTTAGTCCTACTAGCCGTTTCTCAGGCTTGTTCTCCGGAGTCGAGCCCTAACTCCCCGTTACCCGTCACCACCATGGTAGGCAATTACCCTACCATCCACAGTTGATAGAGCAGACACTCGATTGATTCGCCTGGCC
>OX465601.1:270571894-270576894 GCA_950022295.1 Bromus sterilis
CTTCAGCGGGTCACACCTTTTATGGGATCTCATGAGTGTAGCTAACGATCATTTGTTCATCGCTATTATCGGCAACTTTAACTTTGCTTTCGGTTCATCCCGCATCGCCAGTTCTGCTTACCAAAAATGGCCCACTTAGCGCTCAATATATTCTCAATATGCGGCATCACTTAAGCATGTCGCACATCTCACCCATTTAAAGTTTGAGAATAGGTTGAGAGCGTTTCGCTCCCAATTCCTCTAATCATTAGCTTTACCAGATGAAACTATTCAAATTCAGCGAGCGCTAGCTATCCTGAGGGAAACTTCGGAGGGAACCAGCTACTAGATGGTTCGATTAGTCTTTCGCCCCTATACCCAGGTCTGACGATCGATTTGCACGTCAGAATCGCTACAATCCTCCACCAGAGTTTCCTCTGGCTTCAATTTGCCCAGGCATAGTTCACCATCTTTCGGGTCCCAATCAAGCATCTCTTTGCTCCGCTCAGCAAGTCTTTCGACATTGCTATACGAACAGGCACATGTTGCGCACGACGGCTGTTGTTGCCATTGTGATCACACGATTTGATTTCTCTACGCCTTCAGTCGATCTCCCGAAGGAAACCTATCTGGCCTAAACAAGACCGATCGACTCGATACTTAATTAGACTCCTTGGTCCGTGTTTCAAGACGGGTCGTTCGGAAAGCCGACCTACTCACTGCCAATTAACATTGCGAACCAACTCACATGCCAGCCCTATCGTAGCACACTCGAACAATGCTAGGCCAAGTCGACACCCGATTAGACAGAAGCTATACAAGCACCAGGAGTTGCCCCACTGGTAGCAAGCAAGTCTGAATTCAAAAGTGCCAAGCTTAGACCCAACAGTCGAATGTGTAGGCCAACATGAGGCTAGTTGCTTTGTCTCTAACGCCCATAAGGCGATTTTCATTTCGCCAGTCAGTATTCAACTGTAGTTCACTCGAAAGGACCCAGCAACACGAGAAGCGCCGAAGCACAACCGCGCTACTACTAGTCCAATCAAACAATTGCTTCGCATAAGAGCCCGTCCATTGCTGGCTGAACTCAAACACTGTGCCCACTGTTGATCGTCTAACTGGTTGCAGTGTACGCTTACAAGGTTTGGCCAGACCCAGGATTACACGGGAACCTCTCGACCCCCGCTGAACCTGATCCAGGCTAAACAACGAAACGACTTCGTGGCTCCGATTCGTTTGCCAATTAACGGTTTCACGCCCTGTTAACTCTCTCTGCAAAGTTCTATTTCAACTTTCCCTCACGGTACTTGTTTGCTATCGGTGTCGTAGCCGTATTGCATAGCCTTACGAGTAGTTTACCTCGCACTTTAAGTTGCACTCTCAAGCAACTCGACTCTAACAAATTGACATTGCTGCCATCCACAATTCGTGTTACCAATGCCTGCACAGTATGGGGCTTACACCCGCTCTGGCTCAACTAAACCACTCAAGTTGCCCCAAGTAGATAGTCATTTACAATTAGTCCAAGTCAATGGAACTTGCATGCTAGGCTAGGGGTGACAGTTGTTGCCAACTGACACCAATGGTTCCACTAAACATCGCGGTTTGTAACGCTGCACCGCTCGACAGCCTTATCGGAAGAAGACGACCAGTATTGCTACTGACCATCCTGTCGAGCCTTAGCGCTAGGCTTATCCCTGTTCACTCGCCGTTACTTGGGGAATCGCTTTTGCTTTCTTTTCCTCCGCTTAATAATATGCTTAAATTTAGCGGGTACTCTTGTCTGATATGAGGTCGATAATGTTGAATCGGAGATAACAAGGCATTTCCATGCTGCTAGTTGGACATCGACTGAACAAGACGAAATTCGAACTTGCACGCGAGCCAACCGTTGCATCACGGACCAAGTCACTCTAATTAGTGTTGGCTGTTTCCAATAGTAGCCAGGATGCATTGGTGTCCAGCACCATCGCAAGACCAGGCCTTGTACGTCGCTATGTCTCGCAGACATGGTCGACCATCTCTGTTAGGCGTTTGCAGCCAGTTTTACCCGACAAGACAAACCAGAGTTTTAGAAGTTCTAACCGACCCTCATACAGGCAAGGCTCTAGTTATTGCTAACCAAAGCCGCAATATGCGTTCGAATACCAGGCGCTCAGTTAATTCTGCAGTTCGCGCCGCCTATCGCAGTCTAGCTGCGTTCTTCATCGATCTACGACCCAAGTGATCCACCGTTAATTGTGATTTTTGTCTTTTATTATTTTGTTTTTAGTTTGATTTTGTTTACACGCAGCTATGGATAGCTACATTGATTTTGTGTTCGCGTTAGCAATGATGAGTTAAGTTGGCTAGCCGGGTGTGAACACTGTCTCGGCGGACACAAGCCGCATCGAATACATGACACCACAAACTTGGAAGCAACAAGTGACACCCGTTAAGGTCTCTCCCTCTCAATACTCGAGCTCCAAGTATAATGGCTAGCAACCTAAGCACATCGTATGGGCGAGCCAGAAATCAAACAACGCTCTTCGCGTCCTCAATGTTTGAAAATTTCATACAACTCTAACTACATTTAGCAGCCACAACCTCTTGGAGTAAAACTCGCAAGAGTCGTGTTGAAGGATTAAGTCAAAAAGACTTTACTTGTAATGATCCTTCCGCAGGTTCACCTACGGAAACCTTGTTACGACTTTTACTTCCTCTAGAAATTTGAGTTCGACAAACTTCCCCGCCAAGCCTGGAAGAGTTGCCCCTTCCCTGGCCAGCAAGTCCAGATGCCTCACTAAAACTTCCAATCGGTAGTAGCGACGGGCGGTGTGTACAAAGGGCAGGGACGTAATCAGCGCGATATGATGAATCGCGCTTACTGGGAATTCCTCGTTCATGGGCAACAATTGCAATCCCCAATCCCAAATCACGGCGTGTATTTATGATTGCCGTAATCTTTCGACTACGGTTTCTCTCGTCTCGCTACCGAGGCCACTTGGTCGCCGATCCAAACAAAGTTACCCTCACTTGAACCAAACAACTAGCCATCCTCGGACGAAACTCGAACAAGCTTTCTGCACACGCCATTGTAGCACGCGTGCGGCCTAGAATATCTAAGGGCATCACAGACCTGTTATTGCCTCGTCTCTCTGAATTTTTTATTCATGATTCCGCAGAGAAGTCTACTGGCGAGCAGAGGACATCCACTGCAGGGTGCTAGCCGATCAGGGGTTAACCAAACCAACTAACTAGAACCTACAATGAACTTTAGCGTCCCACAGCGCACCAAGCAACTAGTTTGCGTGAAGAGGTCTCACTCGTTATCGCAATTAAGCAGACGTTTCGGAATACGAATCAAGAACGGCCATGCACCACCATCCTCTGAATCAAGAAAGAGCTATCAATCTGTCAATCATTCCAGAGTTCTAATCTAGTAAGTTTCCCCGTGTTGAGTCAAATTAAGCCGCAGGCTCCACTCCTGGTGGTGCCCTTCCGTCAATTCCTTTAAGTTTCAACTTTGCAATCATACTTCCCCCGGAACCCAAACACTTTGGTTTCCCTACGAGAGCCGCTGGATGGATCATAATGATTGGAGTTTTTTAGGCTCCAATTAAAGGAATCGCAATCCAATTGCTAGTTGGCAACGTTTATGGTTAGAACTAGGGCGGTATCTGATCGCCTTCGAACCTCTAACTTTCGTTCTTGATTAATGAAAATATCCTCGGCAAACGCTTTCGCTTCAGTTAGTCTTGCATCGGTCTAAGAATTTCACCTCTCACGATGCAGTACTGATGCCGCCGCGACTATTTCTTTTAACCATTGCCTCAGTTGATTTGAAGGCTAGCCAAAGCTGAAGGTGCTTTGATGGTAAGATTTGGCCAAGGTACTGAGATTTTTAGGCCCCAGACAACAAAAACCAAACACAAACCACACCAACAACAGGCCGTTTGATGCCTAAACCAACTTGTTTGTTGTTCTATAAGACCAACAGAATAGAACCGAGGCCGTATTCTATTATTCCATGCAACATTATTCAAGCATAAAGAGACTTTTACATCCCAACTGCCTGCTCTGAGCACTCTAATTTTCTCAAGGTAAACATGCTGTTGCATTGGTGATCCGAAGAACACCTACTGCACCAGCCCGCTTCGCACTCGATTAAGTGACGAAACAACGGGTTCCGTGTTGGAAATACGACCAGCACGAAGAAGCCGAAGCTATCTAGCGTGCCTTTAACGGCCGCATCCTACAAGAGCCCGTCCAAAATTCAACTACGAGCTTTTTAACCGCAACAACTTTAATGTATGCTAATGGAGCTGGAATTACCGCGGCTGCTGGCACCAGACTTGCCCTCCATTTGTTACTCGACTGACTGGTTTAGAGTCGTCTCATTCCAATTGTACAAGTATGTTTAAATACAAGTACATCGTTATTTTTCTTCACTACATCGCTAATTTGAAATCTAGCATTGTGTAAGTTTCGCGCCTGCTGCAGACCTTAGTCCTACTAGCCGTTTCTCAGGCTTGTTCTCCGGAGTCGAGCCCTAACTCCCCGTTACCCGTCACCACCATGGTAGGCAATTACCCTACCATCCACAGTTGATAGAGCAGACACTCGATTGATTCGCCTGGCCGACGCTATTGCTAGCGCCGTTTAGATGCCAGGTCGGCAACATGGGCTTGCACCCATTATTTACTCAGAGTCACCACCTAAAGAGAGTTTCTTGCGAAACCCGCCGGTCTTAGTCTAATAAACGCAGAGCTTCTCCTCGCGGAGTCGCCCCTTTCACGCATGTATTAGCTCTAGAATTACCACAGTTATCCATATAAACTTTAAACAATCAAGTAGATTATGACTGATTTAATGAGCCATTCGCGGTTTCGCCCTCACAAATCGGAGCTTGAACTTTACATGCATGGCTTAATCTTCGAGACAAGCATACGACTACTGGCAGGATCAACCAGGTAGCATTACAAGATGATGTTTAGTCATCCATTTGGATTGTCAAATTGAACGCGGCCCTTGTGAGGCTT
>OX465601.1:270581894-270586894 GCA_950022295.1 Bromus sterilis
TCCACCAGAGTTTCCTCTGGCTTCAATTTGCCCAGGCATAGTTCACCATCTTTCGGGTCCCAATCAAGCATCTCTTTGCTCCGCTCAGCAAGTCTTTCGACATTGCTATACGAACAGGCACATGTTGCGCACGACGGCTGTTGTTGCCATTGTGATCACACGATTTGATTTCTCTACGCCTTCAGTCGATCTCCCGAAGGAAACCTATCTGGCCTAAACAAGACCGATCGACTCGATACTTAATTAGACTCCTTGGTCCGTGTTTCAAGACGGGTCGTTCGGAAAGCCGACCTACTCACTGCCAATTAACATTGCGAACCAACTCACATGCCAGCCCTATCGTAGCACACTCGAACAATGCTAGGCCAAGTCGACACCCGATTAGACAGAAGCTATACAAGCACCAGGAGTTGCCCCACTGGTAGCAAGCAAGTCTGAATTCAAAAGTGCCAAGCTTAGACCCAACAGTCGAATGTGTAGGCCAACATGAGGCTAGTTGCTTTGTCTCTAACGCCCATAAGGCGATTTTCATTTCGCCAGTCAGTATTCAACTGTAGTTCACTCGAAAGGACCCAGCAACACGAGAAGCGCCGAAGCACAACCGCGCTACTACTAGTCCAATCAAACAATTGCTTCGCATAAGAGCCCGTCCATTGCTGGCTGAACTCAAACACTGTGCCCACTGTTGATCGTCTAACTGGTTGCAGTGTACGCTTACAAGGTTTGGCCAGACCCAGGATTACACGGGAACCTCTCGACCCCCGCTGAACCTGATCCAGGCTAAACAACGAAACGACTTCGTGGCTCCGATTCGTTTGCCAATTAACGGTTTCACGCCCTGTTAACTCTCTCTGCAAAGTTCTATTTCAACTTTCCCTCACGGTACTTGTTTGCTATCGGTGTCGTAGCCGTATTGCATAGCCTTACGAGTAGTTTACCTCGCACTTTAAGTTGCACTCTCAAGCAACTCGACTCTAACAAATTGACATTGCTGCCATCCACAATTCGTGTTACCAATGCCTGCACAGTATGGGGCTTACACCCGCTCTGGCTCAACTAAACCACTCAAGTTGCCCCAAGTAGATAGTCATTTACAATTAGTCCAAGTCAATGGAACTTGCATGCTAGGCTAGGGGTGACAGTTGTTGCCAACTGACACCAATGGTTCCACTAAACATCGCGGTTTGTAACGCTGCACCGCTCGACAGCCTTATCGGAAGAAGACGACCAGTATTGCTACTGACCATCCTGTCGAGCCTTAGCGCTAGGCTTATCCCTGTTCACTCGCCGTTACTTGGGGAATCGCTTTTGCTTTCTTTTCCTCCGCTTAATAATATGCTTAAATTTAGCGGGTACTCTTGTCTGATATGAGGTCGATAATGTTGAATCGGAGATAACAAGGCATTTCCATGCTGCTAGTTGGACATCGACTGAACAAGACGAAATTCGAACTTGCACGCGAGCCAACCGTTGCATCACGGACCAAGTCACTCTAATTAGTGTTGGCTGTTTCCAATAGTAGCCAGGATGCATTGGTGTCCAGCACCATCGCAAGACCAGGCCTTGTACGTCGCTATGTCTCGCAGACATGGTCGACCATCTCTGTTAGGCGTTTGCAGCCAGTTTTACCCGACAAGACAAACCAGAGTTTTAGAAGTTCTAACCGACCCTCATACAGGCAAGGCTCTAGTTATTGCTAACCAAAGCCGCAATATGCGTTCGAATACCAGGCGCTCAGTTAATTCTGCAGTTCGCGCCGCCTATCGCAGTCTAGCTGCGTTCTTCATCGATCTACGACCCAAGTGATCCACCGTTAATTGTGATTTTTGTCTTTTATTATTTTGTTTTTAGTTTGATTTTGTTTACACGCAGCTATGGATAGCTACATTGATTTTGTGTTCGCGTTAGCAATGATGAGTTAAGTTGGCTAGCCGGGTGTGAACACTGTCTCGGCGGACACAAGCCGCATCGAATACATGACACCACAAACTTGGAAGCAACAAGTGACACCCGTTAAGGTCTCTCCCTCTCAATACTCGAGCTCCAAGTATAATGGCTAGCAACCTAAGCACATCGTATGGGCGAGCCAGAAATCAAACAACGCTCTTCGCGTCCTCAATGTTTGAAAATTTCATACAACTCTAACTACATTTAGCAGCCACAACCTCTTGGAGTAAAACTCGCAAGAGTCGTGTTGAAGGATTAAGTCAAAAAGACTTTACTTGTAATGATCCTTCCGCAGGTTCACCTACGGAAACCTTGTTACGACTTTTACTTCCTCTAGAAATTTGAGTTCGACAAACTTCCCCGCCAAGCCTGGAAGAGTTGCCCCTTCCCTGGCCAGCAAGTCCAGATGCCTCACTAAAACTTCCAATCGGTAGTAGCGACGGGCGGTGTGTACAAAGGGCAGGGACGTAATCAGCGCGATATGATGAATCGCGCTTACTGGGAATTCCTCGTTCATGGGCAACAATTGCAATCCCCAATCCCAAATCACGGCGTGTATTTATGATTGCCGTAATCTTTCGACTACGGTTTCTCTCGTCTCGCTACCGAGGCCACTTGGTCGCCGATCCAAACAAAGTTACCCTCACTTGAACCAAACAACTAGCCATCCTCGGACGAAACTCGAACAAGCTTTCTGCACACGCCATTGTAGCACGCGTGCGGCCTAGAATATCTAAGGGCATCACAGACCTGTTATTGCCTCGTCTCTCTGAATTTTTTATTCATGATTCCGCAGAGAAGTCTACTGGCGAGCAGAGGACATCCACTGCAGGGTGCTAGCCGATCAGGGGTTAACCAAACCAACTAACTAGAACCTACAATGAACTTTAGCGTCCCACAGCGCACCAAGCAACTAGTTTGCGTGAAGAGGTCTCACTCGTTATCGCAATTAAGCAGACGTTTCGGAATACGAATCAAGAACGGCCATGCACCACCATCCTCTGAATCAAGAAAGAGCTATCAATCTGTCAATCATTCCAGAGTTCTAATCTAGTAAGTTTCCCCGTGTTGAGTCAAATTAAGCCGCAGGCTCCACTCCTGGTGGTGCCCTTCCGTCAATTCCTTTAAGTTTCAACTTTGCAATCATACTTCCCCCGGAACCCAAACACTTTGGTTTCCCTACGAGAGCCGCTGGATGGATCATAATGATTGGAGTTTTTTAGGCTCCAATTAAAGGAATCGCAATCCAATTGCTAGTTGGCAACGTTTATGGTTAGAACTAGGGCGGTATCTGATCGCCTTCGAACCTCTAACTTTCGTTCTTGATTAATGAAAATATCCTCGGCAAACGCTTTCGCTTCAGTTAGTCTTGCATCGGTCTAAGAATTTCACCTCTCACGATGCAGTACTGATGCCGCCGCGACTATTTCTTTTAACCATTGCCTCAGTTGATTTGAAGGCTAGCCAAAGCTGAAGGTGCTTTGATGGTAAGATTTGGCCAAGGTACTGAGATTTTTAGGCCCCAGACAACAAAAACCAAACACAAACCACACCAACAACAGGCCGTTTGATGCCTAAACCAACTTGTTTGTTGTTCTATAAGACCAACAGAATAGAACCGAGGCCGTATTCTATTATTCCATGCAACATTATTCAAGCATAAAGAGACTTTTACATCCCAACTGCCTGCTCTGAGCACTCTAATTTTCTCAAGGTAAACATGCTGTTGCATTGGTGATCCGAAGAACACCTACTGCACCAGCCCGCTTCGCACTCGATTAAGTGACGAAACAACGGGTTCCGTGTTGGAAATACGACCAGCACGAAGAAGCCGAAGCTATCTAGCGTGCCTTTAACGGCCGCATCCTACAAGAGCCCGTCCAAAATTCAACTACGAGCTTTTTAACCGCAACAACTTTAATGTATGCTAATGGAGCTGGAATTACCGCGGCTGCTGGCACCAGACTTGCCCTCCATTTGTTACTCGACTGACTGGTTTAGAGTCGTCTCATTCCAATTGTACAAGTATGTTTAAATACAAGTACATCGTTATTTTTCTTCACTACATCGCTAATTTGAAATCTAGCATTGTGTAAGTTTCGCGCCTGCTGCAGACCTTAGTCCTACTAGCCGTTTCTCAGGCTTGTTCTCCGGAGTCGAGCCCTAACTCCCCGTTACCCGTCACCACCATGGTAGGCAATTACCCTACCATCCACAGTTGATAGAGCAGACACTCGATTGATTCGCCTGGCCGACGCTATTGCTAGCGCCGTTTAGATGCCAGGTCGGCAACATGGGCTTGCACCCATTATTTACTCAGAGTCACCACCTAAAGAGAGTTTCTTGCGAAACCCGCCGGTCTTAGTCTAATAAACGCAGAGCTTCTCCTCGCGGAGTCGCCCCTTTCACGCATGTATTAGCTCTAGAATTACCACAGTTATCCATATAAACTTTAAACAATCAAGTAGATTATGACTGATTTAATGAGCCATTCGCGGTTTCGCCCTCACAAATCGGAGCTTGAACTTTACATGCATGGCTTAATCTTCGAGACAAGCATACGACTACTGGCAGGATCAACCAGGTAGCATTACAAGATGATGTTTAGTCATCCATTTGGATTGTCAAATTGAACGCGGCCCTTGTGAGGCTTGGCGTTCTCGACTTGTTCCATTTGTGTTTGTTGTATGTGTTTTGAAAACCCATTCAACGCACCACTAACATGGTCGGACAGTTGCCTTTTTCAATTGCAACGCCAGCCCACGGTCGCTTTTCGCGACGATGCTATATTTGTGTTTGAGACTGAATCAAAGATTCGAGTCTTGCCAGAACACCACTACGGTCTCTCCTTTTGCTTTCACTGCATTACTCGACGCCGCGCCACTAACGGGCGTCTTTTTGCTTTGCTCAAGCAACTTTCGAGTTGAATCAAGGCTGAGATCACCACAATGATCGACCGATGCCAACCAGCTGTAGTAAACAACCGATCAACACCAACCAACCACCATCTCTTCTCAACCTCTCTCCTCCTCTACATATAAGGAGCCAAAACC
>OX465601.1:270618734-270647342 GCA_950022295.1 Bromus sterilis
GAAAAGAGGGGAAAAAGTTGCTTCGGGATTTGCATGTCAGCGACTCGCGTCCATGCCGGAAATCTTTCACGCCACAAATGGCACACAAAATATTTCGCTCGGTACCACGTTGACTGTTCAATTTATTATCTCACCTCAACTATTATCTTCTCTGAACTTATTAGTTATCATAAATCCTTGATCTAAACTTACAGGTAGACTTTTCTTGATCAAATCTAAAAATGGCCAAGTCAAAGAACCACTCCACTCATCATCAAAACCGAAAGGATCACCGAAATGGTATCTACAGGCCAAAGAAGAACCGTAAAGAGTCGATGAAAGGAGTCGATCAAAAATTTCTTAGAAATTTAAAGTACTCCAAGGCAAACAATAAGCCAAGAACAGAACTGATTGCTCTTGAACAAAAGCTTAAGCAATCAAAATAAGCTAAGATGTTAGATCGATTTAAAATAAAGCAGATATAGAACATCTATTTATCTGGTTGTCTCATAAGTCATCTATATTTCACTCTATTATAATGCAGTCATCATCATCATCATCCCAATCTTCTGCATTATCTTCCAGGTTGACACACAACGGAGCTTCTATAGATGGGCGTTTAGCAGCGGATGTGGGTTGATCATCAACCAGTTCGATTTTAGTTGATATTGGCAGCTGAGGTTGTTGCGGCGGTGGTGGCCTCCTAACTGGCGACGGTATAGCCTGAGTTGTGGAGGAGGATACTTGAGTAGTCTCGGTATCTGAAAGTTTGACTTTGCCAGTGACATGTCTCTTTTCTAGCATTATGTTACCACACCGGACTTCGACCGGACCTTCGATGAATATGTTCCAATTGATCTGTACATCGTCCAATTCAGGTATACGCTCCTTTTCAAGAGCACAAATTTCGGTATTATTTTCGTCTTTCAAGAATAACTGAATCATTCTGGCATTGTTTTGATTCAACTTGGACTCATTTGCGTCGTCCTCATTTTCGGGCTCATCTATATCGGCCACTGGCCTTGCACTTGGTTTGCTGATGTCTATAACACGAATTGTTTTCAACTTGTAGATGCCTTCGAGGACCATCTTGAATCGCCTTGGGTCATCTTGATTTAACACAGGTAGAAATGAAGTTGACATGTCAGCGTAGGAACGCTTCATAACTCGATTAAACGATTGATTTCTAAATAATAACGATAAAATGAAACATGACACGAGAGATTTTCGTTGAAGTGGTGACGATGTGATTTAGAAATAAGAGCAACAAACCCAGAATCCGTGTACGTGCATTGTTAGCAAGGGACCAGTGAACGCGCGTATTTTTAAGCTTGAATCAATGACTATGTCGCTAACCAAATCTTCTTTTGTCGTTACACCACCAACCAATCTGCCAACTTTCAAATCATTCTCTGTTGTATTGCGTCTTTTAAAAATTACTTTATTCACCAATTATTTGGCTTGAGCGACAGCTGGCCGATTAATGATAGCAGATTGTCCGGTTCGGATAGGTTTTGCTGTGCGAGTAGTTTGATTAAGTTAGAGTTAGGTGTGAGTTAGACATCAGAGTATACAAGGATTGATTGATTTTACAATCTGTTTATATGATTGTTTTTGAGAACAAATTCGAAAGAGTATCTTACCTATCTGTGCAGCATGACGACTGGACATGACGTTGCGTTGCATCATCTCTTTTATGCGATTAGCTTCATTTTGGTACCTATGTCGCTCCTTCTCAGATTCTCTGAGTCTCTGTTCAAGAGAATGTATACGATCTTCGCACATTTGAAGCTTCTTCTCAAGTTTAGGTTTCTCCCGTTCCAGTTCGGAATGATCAGTAACAAGCTATTGTATAATTGAATTGATTATATATGTTAGTCGCGGAAATCTCTTGTGTGAGAAAAAGTCTCGCTGAGTTGGTAATATATTTGATACTTACATCTTTGTGCACCTTTGTCAGGCGATCGAGATTGTTCTCCAAGAATGCTATCTTTTCCTGTTGAATTTGTGATCCACCAATATCAATGTCTTCGCCAGACTTTGACTTTTTCACACTAGTTAGCATGTCCTGAACAAACATCTTTCTAAGTCGATTGAGTGTTTGCAACTCTCTTGTTACAGTTTCCTGTAATCCCTTGAGATCTTCATGCGCTTGCTCCCTGCGATCACTCATAATGGTCAATTCCATGAGCTTGGCAGTCTTTTGTTCAACTTCCACGCGTAATCTATCGAGATCGATTTGATTCTTTTCCTGAGCCAAGACAAACTTTTGATTTGCATCTTTGAGTTGCTCGATAACAGCCTCCTTAGCAGCGATCTCGTCACGCAGATCAGATAGTTGTCGCTGATGAGCTTCACGGTGTTTTTCAATCTGGGTCTCTAGGGCTGTTTTGATTTGTTCAGCAGAATCTTTCTCCTTTTCACGCTCTTTGCTGGTCATTATATGCATTTCCTCTTGTGCCTTGAGCTTGGCGCATTCCTCTCGGAGTTGGTCGACGGATTCTTCAAGGGTGCGCTTCTTGTTTTCTATGTCACGCATTGAGGCCTGAAGAGTGGCTGTTTTAGCCTCATGTTGGGTCAACGACAGTTTGAGTCCGTCTAATTCTCTTTCAGTTGCTTGCAACTTCTTCGTATTCTCATCATTAAAGCTAATCAGCTGATTGCATTTAGCAACTAGTGTTTTAACCTCAGACTTCATTTTGTTTATGTAGAGTCGCGCAACGGTGAATTCATCCTCTAGCCGATTGCTAATCTCTTGTACTGGTGTAGTTGGATCTGTAAAGCTTGTGCTCAATTGGTCAACATTTGAGGATGCTGGGGATGTGCCCAAAATTTCAGCAATATCGTTGAGCTCTTTGAGGAAATTGGTTAACATCTCACTAAGTCTCCGAAGTTGCACATTATTTGATTCTTTGATTTGTTCTAATTCCCCTTGAACCAAGTTCATGCTGGTTTTGCTAACTGATAAATCCTCTTTTAGTTCTTCAATCTTGCACATCTTCTCTTTCAATTGCGCCTCCTTTTCGTCGAAATTTTGTGCAACTTCTACGAGAGCAGCTAGTAGACGCTTAACCTCGTCTTTAGATAGTTTGCAATCATTTTCAACTTGTTCGCATCGTTTCTTTGTTAGCGTCAACAATTCTTCTTGTTCGTGCAATTGTGTTTTTAAGCGTTCTATTTGATTTGCCTGGCGCGATATTTCTTCTTCTTTATCATCTAATTGGGCATATAATCTGGCTCTCATCTCTTCGATCCTCATGCGTTCCTCTTGGGTCATCTGTTGCGTTAGTCCACCCGCAAGCGGACTTGTGGTTGCCTGGAAAAGGTTTAAATCTTGCACCGATTCGCTCAAGTTGCTCATATCTTGCTCGCGCAAATCTAACTGTTCGTCACCGGGAACTGCTTCGCCATTTCTCCAGCGATTCAGTTCAACTTCCGCCCTATTTAGTTGACCTCTCAATTTGACGGCTTTATCGCGTTCCTTTTCGTAACGCCGTTTCCATTCTTCGGCAGTAAGAACTTCGTTCACAATGACAGTGTTCTTGATTGTCTTGGCGCGTCTGCCAAACTCTAACGTGGATTTGGTTTCATATTCGTTATAAGAGGCAGGTGAACCGCAAATGATTATAGTTGTACGCGAATTACCACCAAGTGATTCTTGTAGTATACGGGTCAATTTACTATCACGATAAGGTATATGAGATTTGTTTCCATCTGCTAGGGCAGAAATAACATTTCCTAAAGCTGAGAGTGACTTGTTGATATTTTTAGCTTCATCTAGTGTTTGCCCCTCGGCACCCGTCTTACTAACTTTCTCAGAACCAGCTAAATCCACTAAATATAATTTACCTGTCAATTGCTTTTGTGTCTCCTCGTTTTCTTGTTTCACATTGATTAAAAACACCGAATGACTCCTGGATGAGTGCTCATTCATGTTAGTTACGGATATATGCCTATTCTGTTTGCCTTCCTCAATTAAAGCCATAACCTCTTCTGGATTACAAACAAACCTCTCTGTGGCTCCCTTAACGAAAGGCACTCTATTCTTGTCCTCATGCACGGTTAGATTATCCTTGCCAATGTCCAATAAATCTTTGATTTTGTCCATATAAATTTCAAAATAAGAAACTTTTATATGGAACTCAACCTTCTCTTCCATGGTAAAAATATATTGGAAGATATCATTTACAATCCTAGGTATTATGCCTTCAAGGGAGTCATCTCCGATTGCACCCTCCATTGTGTGAGTCTTTCCACTGGAGGTCTGACCATAAGCAAATATTGTTCCATTGTAACCACTTAGAACATCCTTTACAATTGGCTTGGCGGCTTCCTCGTAAACTTGGGCTTGGTTTGCAATAGGCCCAAAAACACGATCAAAGAGATAAGTTTTTCCACGAATGTTGACGGAATCTCTGGAACCAGATGGAAAGCTTACAATGTTTTGCGACCCTGAACGTTCCTCGGCCGGATTGAGTGGCCTAAAACGAGCCACAACCTTGATATTACACTCGCTCGGATTGGTATTCATTGTTGATTTATGATTGTTTCTTCTTCTTGTTCTTGATAAGAGCTAACGTGCAATAATATAACTCAGCTTCGAATAGTATTGTTACTCGATAAAAGTATTGTTTGCTCGAATTAAGACTTCATATAAATAAGTTGTTTAAATCCTAATGTTAAAATCTATATATTGCCATGTATTTCCTATTATAACGAATGAACTGCTAATAATTAGATCAAGTCTCGTTGGATACAAAACGTTGTTGATTGCATTCGATGGTTAATATGCCTGATTTTCATTATAACCAGAATCAGGTTTCAAGCTCAAATGTCTGACTTTGTTTAGATGATGATTGATTTGATATAAAAAAATATTTGCTTCGACACTGGCTAAAATTGCATTTGCTCGTCGTTGGTTTTTGTTGTCTCTTATCAAAAATGTACACTGATTATTATTTCAAAGGTATGCTTATTAGTTGTTACTCAATAATGGTGTTGCATCTCGACGATGATTTGAAGACGAGCATTAGCATGAATGAACTCTTGGATAAATGAATAGTATCGAATTCTAATTAGGGATAATGAACTTGGCGCTTGGCAAGCGTGTGATACAAATCCTTGGATGTGTCGTACTGTTCCAATGCTCAATTAGTTAATAATAGTTCCAATTGATAATGTCAATGAGTTGAGCGAACGATTATGGATGACGCAAAACAATGGTCTGCATGCCTGAGGTTGTTTCTCATTTGAGCACCTCCTCGAAATGAGTGGATGGATCGATGGTTGTCGTTTGAGCCAACACCACCACTACCATTTGCCTTTCCAAATGGATTTCTCTCTGCCCCTGTGTCGCTGTGTCGCCGTTCTCTATCATGAACTTGGCTCTTGCCTTTAAAAAACAACAATTCCCATCGCCAGTGTGTTGTTATCATAAGGCATAACAGCAAGTGCATTGTCGACGTCGCCGTCGCTGTCGTTCTAGAGAAATGGTTGCTCGAAGGTGCAGAGAGCGAGCGACTCTCGCTAACATGCAAAAGAGAAGCACTCTGGCGCACACACACACACACACACACACACACACACACACACACACACACAGACGAACAAGCGTGGAAAGGCACAGATAGATACACACACTCACCTGCACACTCACACCCAATCGCTCACAAATTGGAACATTGCAGTTGCAATTTTTCGGGCACAAAACTTGATGCTGGAGGAGATTGGAGTCAGTTGAACAATTGAGATCTTGCCTCACGGACTGGAGTAAAGCTCTTGACTGTACAACCTGTTTGCGCAATCTTACATAACCCGATCATTATTGTTGTTATCTAACTATCTAAACTGTTGTTTTGAAAAGTTTGAACGGCAACGCAAAACTATCTCGGCATTATGCGATAGAACTTTTTTTCAAGTCACAGATTTGCCACTAGTCAAATTTCAACTACTCAAAGAAGCCATCATTTTCCAACGTTTATTTTATCGGCCTTTGGTGACATAATTTGATTGTAGTCTTCACCCAAAGACCGGCGGAAGTGCTGGTCCACCAAGGAGTCTTGGTGTTGATTCGTGAGAGGAGAGCTGACGGTTGTTAGGAGTGAGTTGTTACTGGTTGAATTAGTGCTTGTGGAACTGGTTCCGTTGGTTGGGTGAGAGCTTGCGGTACTGCTGAGGCCGCCAGTGTTGTTGAAATTAAGTCCAGACGTTCCATTACTGTTCAACTTGGGGCTACCATTCAGACGAGGCACTTGATGTTGTTGCAATAGATTCGCGGCCATTTGTTGAGTTGTCTGGTTCAAGTGGTGGTGATTATGGTGCGCAAGGTTGTGATGATTATTGGGGTTGGGTGCGTTATTTGCCGACTGAGATTGTGGTGAGCTCATGCCGCTTGAGTTTTGGGCCGCGGCAACGGCCATCAACAAGTGAGGATTGGCAGCTAATAGTTGTCGCTGCTGTTGGATATGCTCTAGCAACAACAGATTCTGTTGAAAAGTTAAGAGACTGTCGGGATTGTGCAAGTTTTGCAAGTGATTCGGATAACTATTTGCGGGATTACCTAATGAGGCCAGGGAGGCGGCTGCAGCTGCAGCTGCCGGTGGTATGATTCCGGTGGAGCCAATATTGTAGGGCCATAGTGATGGAAGGACGGCATTGGCTAGCGAAGTTGGAGGCGTTAGGCTAGCAGCCATGGCTGCCATTGCCGCCTGGTTGAGGGGATTGTTGTGATTCTGTTGTTGTTGTTGTTGTTGCTGCTGCTGCTGGATTAAGTTTCTTTGAAGCGCGGCAATGGCTTGGTCCCAGCTTAACATTGGTCTGATTGCCTCATCGTTGTCATCGTTGGGTACTCTGGAGGTCATCTCTTCGGACGATTATAACTGAAATAGTCAATGGTCTTTTTCTTTTTTGTTTCTGGTCAGTAGGACACCGACTTGCAAATTTTATTTATCGAATCAGCCAACTAATTCAGTTCGATTCCAAAGTGATTGAGCTAATAGTTGTCGATCAAACTCGGATCACGTCGTCTAGGCTGAACACAACTACGTGTTGCTATTTTGATTCGAGTAATATAGCGAGTTGTGCCGGCTGGGTTTTGTGTCGGCGTCGTGGGCCAATTCGAAGAAGTGCGCTCGCTGAAGAGGTTTAGACAAAGCGCGAATGGCTAATGCCTGTCACAGAGGCATCAGCGGCGGCCGAAGGGTCGCAGCAGCAGCAACATCAGTTGGAGAGGACTTTTCATCATTTGTGTTAGTCCTGGTCATTTTGGTTCCTCAGTGTTGTGCGATAAAGCCGCGGCTCTCTCCCTCGATCTCTCTCGCTGTCCTTGTCGCTTCAAAGTTCACAGCACAAAGCAAGGGCGCTGCGCCGGTGTGGACCATCGTTGCAGTTCCTGCAGCACCAAGTTGGCACCTGAGACACGGCAGGCAAGATGAGACTGGACGCCTGGTGGAGCTGGATGTTCCTGCTAGAACATGATGCGCAGACTTCATCCATGGTTGAGCCCGCGATTGGGCCCAATGATGATGACTTGCAAACTTGTAAGAGATTTGCATGGAATCACAACGACCATTGAGCCAACTGTTGGGCCTCGAACAATTTCTTTGTCCACACACTGTAGGCCGCTCACTTAACACTGGCCAAACATTAATATGTTGCCCGCGAATTCTTGACCACAACTACTCTGGCACAGGATACGTATCTCGACACGCCCATGCGTTCAAGTGCCTTCCACGCCGAGAGGAGTCAACTCTATCTGAGCGCTTCTTGGAAGGTTGCTTGATACTTTTTGATAAATTAATAAATATCCGAGGCATTTCAATGCTCTCTTTCTCTTAATTTATCTGCTCGTTTGCACGACTGAATCAAATATTGCTTGCGCGACATATAAATGGAACGACCAGGGTAAAGGGGAGGAATGGGAAACAAGTCAAAAATCACGCTAGGGTCACTCGTTCTTCTCGTCATCGTAGCACTCAAACGAGAACAACGTGTTCGAGCTAACCAGCGATTAGATTATCTCGCATCGAATATAAACACTTGAAAGCGACCTTGAGATGTTAAGTAATGTATGCGAAAGGTTGCTTCCAATATTCTGGATTGAGCAAAAAGATGAGTAACGTTGCGAGCAATCAGGCAAAAATTGTTTCATGTGATCGACTTTTTATTCTGTATTAGTTTAACTGCGTTGCTGAAGCCGATGATTGCGCCAAGCTGGAGGGTGTCATGATTGCTGAACAAAGTTGTCGCCGTAAATTGGTTTGTGTTTTCATCAAACTTCTTTCCTTGAAGCTCGGGAGCAAGCATGTTAAGCATTTCCGTGTAGAATTTCGGAAACATTGGCGGTTCGTAAAAGATAATGTTCCTGATTCCTTTGATCTTGTAGCGATGATAGAAGTGACAACGTTCCGTATAGAGCAAGAATTGCCTAGCTCCGAAATAGAACAATTGTCTGGCTTTAGCGACCTTGTTGTCTTCGTTGTATTCGCAAATTTGAGTGAAACTCAATTTTTCCCGTCTAAAATAATTGCGCAATCTGACGTAATCAAAATACGAACTGACAAGAATTAATGTGTGATCGAGAACTCGCTTTGTTGAGCAGGCATCAGTTGAGCCATCGCCACCATTACTATTGTCAGCTGAACGGGTGAATTTGGGCAAGACGTTCTTGATGAAAAACGAAAACCTGTGGTCGCAAGCTTCTTTAGCGCTTGCCGAGTCGAAATATAGAAAGTGTTGAGTGCATTTTGATGAGATTTCTTTGGCCTGCGGATGGTCGACCTTGTGTTTGAAGGCTATGTAACCCTCGTAATTGAGCGAGTTTGTTTGAAAGAAGCTATGCACCAATGGAACAGTTATCGAGGTGAACATAATGAGTTGCCTATAATACTTTGACCAATTTTCCAGATGCCACAATCGAACTCGCGATATGTCCATTTTTCTTGGCTTCGATGGCATCACGTTAATATGTTGCATGATATCAATAATGTGTTCCCAATTTTGCATTAGAAATATTTCCGCTTGGTCGAGGACAACAATCTCGATGGAGGAGAGGAAATCCTTATCACCGCCGAATGGCATTTGTTCACTATCGCCAGCCGAACTAGCCTTATGCTCGTCCATCGTGATAACAGTCTTCAAGCCTAATGGGGAGGCAATTATTATGTCACTATCATAGAAGTCAGAGAAGAAGCGAACGCTCTTTTTAGTCAACTTCAGGCCAACCCGGAACGAATCGTCAATATTGCCGTGGAAGATTTGGTAGAAGTCGTTGGGTTTGTTGCCGTCTGATGCAACTGGGCGTATGGTACTATCAACACCATCGTCGTCTCCAAATTCTTGGATAAATCGATCCAGATTGTGAACAGTATGATTAGTGTTCTTTAAGAATTTAGCCATGCACTTACCAAGCCTCAATGCTGAGTAGCGAAATGGCAACAAGAATAGCACTCGTGGTCGTGTAAATCCTTGATCTCGTAGGACAGGATCGTCTTTTAGAATGTTATCGCTAATTGTTTTACGCTCAAATACCTTGTTATTGGATATGATTCTCGAGCGCGAGTTGATAAGATGATTTAGCACGTGGATAACATAAACTTGCTGAATATTGTCAAGTGTATCAAGGGTTTCATTTGTATAGAGCAGGTCCTTATATGTTCTAAGTAGGCTAAGTAGCTCCAATTGCAAGTCGTCGAGCTTGCAATCAGGTCCAAAACCATCAACACTATCGCTGCCACCCTCTTTTGCAGGTCCATTCGTAGCCGGCGACGGTTTGATTGGAATTCCAAGCTCGTGCTGGCTCAGCAAATTGATCACAGTGTCGTGGTTTTCGTCAATCATTGGTTTCAAGTAAGAAAGAGTTCCCAATTTGGGCCACTTGAATTGTTCGATCTCAAAGTTTTCCTTCAGCTTGGGTCGCTCGTGGATCTCCTTAATGACCTTGATGGTCTTCTCGCCAATCAGCCGGTCCAGATGCCGGTTGGTTGCTGGTGAGTTGGAGTTCATAGTGGGCCTTGATTCCTGCTGGCCAGGGATCTTGATTTGATGGCTTTATGGCTGTGATCTATGGAATATGGGAAACAATCGAAGAAGGGTCTCAAGAAAATTATTGGACGAGGAGATGGTAAAGAGCAAATTTGACATGTGTGTGGTGAGTGCGTTGTTGTAAACACGCGTGTAAAAGTGGTGATTGAAACTGTGCCACCATGTGCTGGTGTACGATGTTCCATGCGATGCGCGTACAGTGTAGTACTACGAATTTTGGACTACGAAACTCGAACCGCCTTTGTTTAGGTGAGGGTCTCACTGTGAGGCAATTGAACTTGATCACATAAATTCGTCAGACAAGACTGGGCACACATTGTACAGTTCGTGGTTAGAGTGGGTGAACAAAATTCTTATCATACTCGTGTGTTGAAAGCGTGTCGCTAGAACACCGAATCGATGCCCGGCTTTGTCAAAACGCCTAGAGGATAGTAGCTGGTCTATCACGTCTATCTAGTGATGTTGGCTGGTATAATCGTACCTTCATGCGCCGCCAAAAGCCTACACTGCACCTGTAGAATGTGCACTAGCGTCTGGCAGAATTTTTGTCAAGCTAGTAAGAAAATATCCCAATCAAAGTTTGCAATGAGCAGAATTTTGAGCTTAACATCACTATATGTTAACTTGACGAAGCTTTCATCGCAATTTGCCAGATTGCAAACTCCTTGTCATCGCAAACTCCTTGGCTTCCCTCTTACGAGTCGTAAGTTACGAGGCGGCTCGAGTCGAGCGTGCATTTTCTTGCAAAACAGCATGTGCGTTCAAAAAATGCGCCAACTTGAATGGCCAACAGCGCACACGCGTTCTTCCGCCACCCCGATCTTTGGCGAATTTGTTCTGACAACTCTGGCCGAGCGCCACTGTCTTTGCACGAAGCACTCCGAATCGTTCTCATTCGTTCAACACGAGAGGTCGCCGTTGCTATTGCGTGACCTGCACACGGATACACGCATGATCCCCCCGGTGGGCTTGGATCGGAGTTAACTTTGGCCAAAGCGAGTTGTGTCACACGTTGAAGAATCTTTTCATGGACACCTAACATTCAATCGTTGCGTATGCACTAGTTCATTTCGTAGTATTATCATACATCAGTTGATGCCAGTTACTATTTAACAGTCCCCATAAAAGTCAACCCATATTAACTCAAATCGTTTACAAGCTATACCTTCACTTCAAAATCTTTATCTCTGAGCATTCTATTTGAAATATTAGAGCAAATAAAACCAAATCAAAAATGGCATTCAATTTAAAAGAACTCGATCAACATTTTCAGGACAAAACTTATCTTGTCGGCGAACGTTTGAGCACTTTCGACTATGCCTTTGTGTCCCTGGTCAAAAATGCTCTTGAAAACTCCTTGAAAGGTTCGAACTTTTCCGAGTACAAGAATTTCAACCGCTATTACAATACCATAATCCGCCAGCCAGATTTCGACAAAGTCAAGGGACTGGAACTCTTCAAGGCTCCACAAATGTCGGCAGCTGATTTGATGGACCAACTTGAAAGTGCTCAGACAAAATCAAAAGACCCGTTTGCAGTCCTCCCACCCACTACTTTTAACTTTGATGATTACAAACGCTGTTACTCAAACAATCCCCCAGAAGTTTATTTGCCATACTTTTGGGAAAAATTCGATGCGGAAAATTGTTCGATTTGGACTTGCGAATACAAGTTTAGCGATGAACTTGGCCTTGTTTTTATGAGTTCCAATTTAGTTCGTGGCGCTTTACAACGATTGGACAAGGCAAGAAAACAATCTTTTGGTTCTATGGTTGTCTTTGGCGAGGACAATGCCAACACTATTGCAGGATTGTGGGTTTGGCGAGGGCAAGATCTGATGTTCAATCTGACCGAAGATTGGCAAGTTGATTATGAATCATTCGACTGGAAGAAACTAGACCCAAAAGCGGCTGAAACCAAAGACCTTGTTGATCTTTTCTTCAAACAATCAGAAGACTCGATCTACAAGGGAAAGAAATATGCTGATGGTAAGATTTTCAAGTAAAAAGCTGAATATCTTTTTTCATCATGATTAGAATTAATAAAAAGTTTTGAAACACAGCATCTAACAATATTGAGTTGCAGGTTTAATTTAGAGGTCAGTATCGAACCACGGCTCGCTATGCGGTTGTTGATGTTGTTGTGGAGTTTGCCTAACGGAATCATCTAATGGACGATTAATCTGCCCAGTGCGGCCATAACCGTTGACTTCAATATCATGTTGTGTGACATAAGTGGTTGTAGAGCCTGTATTGTATATGTTCTGACGACTGCCACCTGAATGAACTGATGGCGCAGCTTGAAGTTGACCTTCGACTGTGTAGACAGATGGCAAATCCTGATTTGGCGCTTCAATCCAATGAGACCCATCACTCACCTCGTTTGGAAATAAAGTGTTGATCTCATTAGACAAGCGCTGAGTATATTCTGGTGTTTTGTCACCTGATATTAAAGAGAATAATAAGCCTGCTCGTTGCCGTAGAGCTTCACTAGGAGAGCTTAAGAAACCTGTTAGCATCGACAAGCCTCCCTGCGACTCAATACCTGATGCAATTTCAGGCTCTCGAGCTAGTTCAGCTAATAGATCTAGAGTAACAAGTATTATATTCTCGTTATCATTGTACAACAGGGAAATTATAGTTGTGAGCAAACTCATACTGCTTATTGTCATTCTACTCTGATAATCTGTGGCCATGGCTTGGAGTGCTCCGATGACACTTTCAAGTACTCGCTCCATTTTGATTCCACCAGCTAAACTTGCTGTTTCATCTGAAGATTCTTGCAAGGCCTGATATGCTTTGTTTAGTAAGATAACCAATTTTTGTACGACACCAAGCTCTCGAAGGGCGATAATATTTTGTTGATTTGATGCAAGATTGCGAACAAGACCAGATGTGGCTGTCAATATTGGCCATCTGTTAGATGGTTCTAAAAATCTTGAGATGTCTGGCAAGCCGCCGTGGACCCTAACAGCTTCCTGGGCGATATCAGCTTCAGGATGAGAATTAGTCAGATGACGAAGGGCACAAACAGCTGGCTCTGTTATCTCATCTCGATCTCCAGCATTTCTAATTGTTTGAATCAGCGTTTGAATGGCACCTACTTTGCAGGCGAAATTCTTATTATTTGTATTATTGCACGTTAGATTAGAGAGAGTGCCCGCTGCACAAGTGACCAAATTGATGTCACTACCTTCAAGGAGCTGGAGTAATCTTTGAACCAGTGGCTCTAAATTCATCTCTTTTGTGGCTCCGTCGCTGAGATTCCTCAACGCCCAAAGACACTCTTGAACCAATCGCTTACTCTGGTGATTCAAACACAGAGCTAATGCTTGCATCCCGCCTGCCTGTATCAGAGCAGGCTTATTGCTTGGGCAAACAGATAATACCTTTATAACTCGAGTTGTTGTAAATAATAATTTTTCATAATTATACGAATGTAATATCCTAACCAACTCTGCCGGCCCACCACTGGCCAAGATAATCAACTTTCCTTCCTGACTACCATAGGCCAATAAATGCAAGCAATCAGTAACTATGGCTAAAAATTTGTGATTGTCGCGCTGCAACAGATTGACCAACTTTTGCAATCCACCATTGAGACGCACAGTCATCTTGGCTCCTTCTTGGTGTAATAATAGATTATGTATTGTAGTGAGAGCATTGAAAACAATTGCATCAATAGGTGAACTAAGAGCGTGTATCAATGCTCTAATGCCTCCAGTTTTAAATATGGCAAGTAGACCTTGTTGATTCTGGGATAAACTGTGTAGTATTTCTGAAGTATATTTAGTTGTTTCGAGATCATTCGATCTTTCTAAGGTCTGGAGTAGTGCTTTGACAAGCGAGGCAGAATTACACAGAGCATGTCGGGATGCTTGTTTCTTTGAGAGTTGATAAACAACCATGGTTGCTTGGCTCGTAACAACCTGATCTTCGTCATTAAGAAGTTTTATGAGCTCCGGTAGTGCGCGAGTGGCTAGATCCGCATCGTCTTGGTAATTAATCAGATTAACAACAGCATGCACTAGCATTTGAGAGGGTTCTGCAAGTTTTTGGACAGCAGTTTGGTGACCATCATACTGTGTTGATGGAATATGAGTGGAATTGTCGATTGAATCTGGATACAAGGCCGCGGCAACTCGCTGATTTGATGTCTGTCTCAATTGGTTGCTGATATCTCCCAAATAACCTTGATCCGTTGGTCCGGTTCGGTTGTAACTATCGCTTGTTTGCTCATAGTAAGGACCTGATTGTTGAAAATACATGATTGTAGTATTCGTTTGGTGTCTTTGATGATCAAGTTAACTCAGTTAACCATGGGACAGTAGAATACTACCATTTGATTAAAATATTTTGCTAAATTGCTTCTAATGAGTTGTTTCAATAGTCAAGATATCAAGAATCTAATGGTGATTTATTTTTTCCAACATAACTATTGTTTACTAAACAGACTCGCGCGAAATTTAAAAACTAGATGCGCTGAACACGCTGATAATAATGAGTCAAATGCTGTGTCTCGCAAGTTCGGCGTGTTTGTGAAAAAAGTTTTGTTTGATCGATCTCAGAGCTATTTAATCTAAGAACAGACAATTTCTATTTGAGAAAAGACGTGAGGTCAAATCGACACATTTGACCAGATCTGGTGCAAACTGCAGAGATGGATTTGACTCAAGAAGAAGTAGAGGAGGACGAGCAACCTCAGGTTGCGAGTAACACTAACGCAATTGCTCAACCTTTGGCAGATTCAAAATTGTCAAAGAGATTATATAAACTGATTAAAAAATCCGCAGCCAGGAAGAATAAACTGTGTAGGGCCTCAGGAATGTACAAACAAGAATCAGGAAAGGAGGACAAGGCTTATGCATCCTAGCTGGAGATGTAACACCAATCGACATTTATTGCCACTTGCCTATTGTTTGCGAAGATAAGAATATTCCGTATTGTTTTGTGGATTCCAAAAAAGATATTGCCGAGGCCATAGGTGCCAAGAGACCTTGCATCGTTGCTCTGGTCGAAGCTGACGATGAATACAAGGAGTTATATGATAAGTGCCACAATAAACTTTCCAAAATCTCGCAATGAGATGAGGCAATGCGTGAGCGATTGTATATCCTCTTTGTGCGCGTTCTTGTTTGCCCGTTGCTTGCACGCTAACCTTCGAGAAATTAAAGGCTAACGATATGCTTTGTTTCCTCTTTGTTCCGTTAGATCTTTAATCTAATTTGGCAGAAATACTCCAAGTTATAAGTTTGCGTTCATTGTGGGCTCAACTCTTATGGCAAGATGAATACGGTTAGAGTTTTTTCTCGTCATCTCTCGACATTTGAAAACAATGCACACCAAAAACTTTATGAGCAACATATCCCTTTGACAGGTCTACAGAAGATATTGCTATCTATTGGTTCTGGAGTCACTGCAATCATTGATCCACACCGACATGATTTGGTGGCAGATTTTGGCGAAACTACAGGACATCTAGCCTTGAAGTGGATGCACAAACAAATGCTAGCCAACGAAGAGGGCAGGCGCATTTTAAAAGAGAAGCCGAGATTGAGGAGTGACAAAGTAGATTACGAGCGGCTCCGGTCCCTGCCGGAAAACACTTTCGGCTATCATTATTCGCGCTTCTACACAGACAATAGAGTTTCGCCTGATACCCGCAAACAAGTCCAGTTCGTGGATGATGCAGAGCTAGCATTCGTTATGCAGCGATATCGAGAACTACACGACATTATTCACACTATTCTGGATCAGCCAACAACAATCAAAGGAGAGATAGTAGTCAAAGCATTTGAGGCCATTCAAACGAGGCTTCCTCTTTGTATTCTGGGTGGATTGCTAGGCACGTTAAGATTGAATAATAGAGAGCGCATAGAATATATTTCAAGGGATTTGGGTTGGGCAATAAGACGTGGCAATGAGTCCAAGTTCTTGATGAATGTTTTCTTTGAAGAGCGTTTTGAACAGGATATTTCAAGCCTGAGAGCGGAACTCAACATCAATCTTTCAAGTGGATAATTATTGTTAATAAAGAATCTTGCATCGTTGCTATGGTTGGAGCCGACGATGAGTTCAGGAAGTTACACATGAACATGATCATCGTTCCAACCAATTATCTAAAATCTTAATTTCAATGAGTTATTGTAGATCCTGTCTGTGCGCGCGTTCTTTTTTTTGTTTCTTGTGCGCTCCCTCCTTCAAAACGCCTTCGTTTTCTCTGCTCCCCGATATCGCCCTGCAGCCGCCTTTGCTCTAACCAACCACCAACTCCTATTCGTAGTCACACACAGGTCATCTTGCAAACCCTGATGCAACAACAACACTAATTTCGATATTAATTTCCTCCTTTGAGATATCCAAACCAACGGAATTCCATAGTTATCTACAGCTTTTAACCGACTGTCTAATAAATAAGTAGTAAATATTCCATGATCCAATGCCTAGGACGAAACACAAAGGTCGGACAACGATGAAGGACCCCATTATCGTCCATCAGCCCAAGCGAACTCGTCAGACAAGTAGATCGAATTCCGGCTGTTCAAGTGATGATGAGCTAATGACATGTCACGATCCCACAACCGCCGCGAATCAACGCCAAAAGAGACCTCGAACAGAAGCTTTAGGGACGACTAGCACCGCCATCTTTGATCCTTTAACACCTAGTCTCAAATTAAAAGACTCAACGAGAATATATAACTTTGGCTATAGAAAAAAGCCTGCTGAATTATTCCGAAAGGATCTGATATCTGCAATGAAAATGGCCGATTCCGAGCAGTTGAACGAGTCAGATTATATCACGATAACAGATCATTGGAAAGAGGAATGGGAAAAAGGCGTTCAAGTTCCTGTCAATCCCGAAGGTCTCCCATCTGCTAGCTTCAGACTATTGACTGATACAGCAACTCAAAAAATAATCCCATCTAAGTTGTCACCTCAAGCCGCATCATCACAAGTTAAGTTGGAACAAACGATTGCATTTCGGGAGAACGGCAACAATAAGCAAAGCAAGAATATTACACACAAGTTTCACAAACAAACAAAGGATTATATAAAAAAAGATCGACGAACAAATGAATTCTTGAAATATGAGTTGGATTTGATTGATATTTGTTGGCGAAATTTGATGAGTCAGACTTGTTTGCCAAAAATTTCAGAAACTGTGATCGAGGATGTTATTACAGAACTTGAGCGTCAATGTGCTGAAAATATGAAGAATAACAAGATAGGTATAGAGTTCAATGATGGTGTAGTTTGCGACGTGTGTAGAAGTCCCTACAGTGAAGATGGAAACGAAATGATCTTTTGTGACACGTGCAATGTTTGCGTTCACCAAGCTTGCTACGATATAGAAGAGATACCAACTGGCGAATGGTACTGTCAGCCTTGTAGAGAATTGGGACGCGTCGACAAGGCGTGTTGTGTTTTGTGTCCCAACAAAAATGGGGCCATGAAAAGGACACCAGATAATCATTGGGCTCATGTCTCTTGTTCATTATGGGTTGTGTCCCAGATTGATGGCGACCATAAGGATAATGCATCAGATATTATAAACAGATCAAGTAAGAAGCAAAAGTCTAATAAAATGTAAGACCATAAATTAGTTTGGCTTCAATCATGATCATTATGATCATCATCAATGATCGATAACATTAATAATGTTTATTGTTTTCTAAACCCTTTGAGTATCGGATAAATATTTTCGAACGCCTCTAAAATCTCGTTTCTTACCTTTGCCCCAGTAAGGACAACTTTGCCTGAAACGAATATCAACAAGACAATTCTTGGCTTGACCATGCGATAAATTAGGCCAGGAAATAATTCGGGTTCATAGCTCGAAAATTGGCTATGCGTCAATACAAGACCTTCTAAGCGAATTGGAAATTTAACATCACAACTGCCCACCATATTTTGTATTTTGAAGTCTAAAAATTTTGCATCAAACCCTAGCTTTTGAACAATGCGAGCGTACTTTCTAGCTGCTAATCGACTTTCATCCTCGCTCTTGGCACCTGTACAAACCATTTTGCCTGAACTAAATATCAAAGCTGTTGTTCTAGGTTCCCTAATTCGCATTATAACAGCTGCAAATCGTTTTGGGTTGTACTCTGCGTTTCTAGCGTGTAGAGCTATCCGTTTCAAGTCTAGCTTACAGCCCAAGTTGACGGTTGATACGATATTTTGTAATTTTGGTTCAATTCCAGCATCAACTGAATGCGGTGTTATGGGTGTCATGGGCGGTGGGCCAGGTGTGCCTATGGATTGAAACGGGTGGTACGGAATCAATGGGGATGCTTGTGGTATTGCTGGCGACCTAGATACTGATGTAATAACTGAAGTGCTTGATGGATGTGCTGGAGAAGATAAAACCGAGGTTTGACTATTCTGATGGTGATGGTGGTGGTGGAGGTGATGGATGTTATGTGACTGGTGGTGTTGATTCGATCCGGTTGATGTTGTTGATTGGTGTTGGTCGCTCACTGAACCAGGGTGCGAGGGAATTGATGAGCCTGTAGTTGAAGCTTGATGCTGTGATGCCGGGGGAGCCGGTGAGTCAGGTTTCACTGATGGTGGTGCCTCTAGTTGAAGCTGGAGCTGCGCCAGATGTTCGGCCTCTGGATCTGCCTCCATGAGAATTCTGTCCATTTTGCTTCTATCGAATGTTTTAATGAGTCACTGCAATAAACAATGTCAATTAGCACCTAGTTATAATGAGACCATCTAAAGATCATAAGTGCTGATAGTGTTAGTTAAATTAATTGGATATATATATAGATATAGATATATACAAACAAATATGTTGTTTTTCATGTGTGTGTTTGTCGAGTATCTATAAAAGGAAGAACAACTAATGCCATGTGTGTTGGTTGAACCATTCTCTTGTTATGCGTGGAATTTTTCTTTTCTCTGTCGTTCCCTATTTGTCCGCTGCCATATCATGGCGCCACGTACGTGCGAACCGTTCGCACAGACTGCATACCACGAAGGGTAAGAACTGACGACGACGACGACGACGACGATGGAGGCAGCAAACGATGAATCCCACTTCTGTGTGGTATGTTTAAACCAAAATCTCAAAACAAATGTTCATGTTTGATGGGCGATTTAGAATCCACCAATAATCAACATGACATGCACCATAGTTTTAGGAGTAACTAATTTAAACTATCATAATCTCAAATTATTTTAATTTTATAACAACTCGGCTTATATAAGCTCTGACCATTATCACTCAACCATTATATACTGCAACAACATAAATCGACCAATCAATTAGGAACTAAACTGCACACCCATTCACACACGACTCAAATACAATGGCTCTCGCCGATATTGACCTCAATAATTTGGCCGATCCATCTGGCATATTTGAATTGGTTGAAGTTGTTGGATCAGGGACATATGGTCAAGTTTACAAAGGGCGACACACAAGAACTGGACAACTTGCAGCAATAAAGATTATGGACGTCACTGAAGAAGAGGAAGAAGAAATCAAATTAGAAATAAATGTTCTTAAAAACAATTCACATCATAGGAATATTGCCACCTATTATGGTGCATTCATACACAAGAGTCTCGTGCCAGGGCAAGATGATAAATTATGGCTAGTTATGGAATATTGTGGGGCGGGTAGTGTGACAGATTTGGTTAAATCTACCAAGTCTTTATCACTGCGTGAGGATTGGATTGCCTATATTAGTCGTGAGATAACCAGAGGGCTTGCACATCTTCACGCAAGCAAAATCATCCATAGGGATATAAAGGGGCAAAACGTTTTGTTAACTGATAACGCAGAAGTCAAACTAGTCGATTTTGGTGTAAGTGCACGTTTAGATAAGACAATGAGTCGGAGGAACACATTCATCGGAACCCCTTATTGGATGTCGCCGGAGGTGATTGCTTGCGATGAGAATCCTGATGCAAAATATGACAATCGCAGCGATTTGTGGTCATTGGGTATAACCGCAATTGAAATGGCTGAATCGCATCCACCCCTTTGTGATTTGCACCCAATGCGTGCGTTGTTCTTGATACCCCGTAGTCCTCCACCGAGATTGAAGCCAACTAGAAAATGGAGCAAGAAATTCCATGCATTTATCGAGACTATTCTAGTAAAAGACTACACCCAACGACCGCACACAGAACAACTGCTCAGACATACATTCTTGAAAGATATACCTAGTGAGCGTCAAGTTAAAATACAGTTAAAAGACCACTTGGATAGGACAAAAAGGGGACGTGTTGTACAGTCACACAACGCTGCAATGGACGCGGGTGGCATGCTTGCTCCAAGTGAGCCACTGTTTATGAATGACAATGACGACGATGAAGCCGCTGATATTGATGGTCCAGATGAAACTTTGAGGCGTCGATCCGACGGGCCTGGACAAATTCAACATCATGTCAAAGCTCAACAGCATGCAGCTGTACAACAGCATCATGTTGTCCCCCAGAAGCCTCACCACCAACCACCACCGCCGCCATCATCAGCTGTCTTGAGTCATGTTCATCCAGCTCAAAGACCACTTCCAGCATTACCTGTGACAACGAGTGGCGTTTCAACAAACTCGAGCGATAACTCACCGCCGTCGTTGTCACACCGAGAGCCCGGAAGCTCGCAACTCAATGGCTCATCTGCGATTAGCTCTAGCGCCACACCAAACAGCAGTGGTATTATTACTAGTAGTCCAATAACTCATCTCCCTTCAACACGTCCTTTACCTCCTATACCTTCAGAGGGAGGCCCAAATTTGACAGCAGCAGCTGGTGTCAATGCCACCACAACCACAACTACAGATGATAGGATAGATAACTCGCTATCTGTTTTAGAGTCGTCTCTGTCGGGTTTGTCAAGGATATCAATCTCTAACACAAGCAACAGTGGATCTACTAATATAAGCAATAATAGTAGCACGGGCAGCAGCAGCAGTAATAACAACATAAATCAACCACCAATGTCCAAATCATCAAATAATAACAGCAGCAACAATAATAACATTATTGAATCAGCTGTAATACCTAAACACATGCCGCCTCCTGTGCCACCACATTGGTCGAATCAACAGCAATCAAGCCATATTACAAGTAGAGCATTACCTAGAGCCCCATCTCCTTCATCATCTAATCACCTTGGTAATGGTGGTAGCGGCGGAAATCGTTTGAACTTGGATGAAACACAAAATCCTGAACAGCAACAGCATCGCAAGACTCCACCAAAATTCGGTCACAATGTTAGTGGATCATCGCTACATCAATCGACTGCATCTTCTTCGTTTGAATCATCAGCGGGTGACCGATTAGTCGCGCAAGACTCATCATCAGACCGACCCCGTGATATCAATGTCTGTGTTGGGCCGGCTTCAAAATCAGACACGCCAGAAATAAGAAAATACAAGAAGAGATTCGATTCAGAAATATTGTGCGCCTCATTATGGGGCGTAAATTTATTGATTGGAACAGAAAGTGGCTTGATGCTGTTGGATAGAAGTAGTGCTCAGGGTAGAGTGTATCATTTGATAAGTCGTAGAAAATTTCAACAGATGCGCGTACTGGAGGGACAGAATATTCTAGTGACCATATCTGGTAAAAAGGCACGTGTTAGAGTGTACCATTTGTCTTGGCTTCGTAGCAAGATTATCAGGACACCGCAGCCGGAAAAGTTGCCAGCTTGGGTGAATGTGGGTGACTTACAGAATGCCATTCACTTCAAGATTGTCAAATATGATCGAATCAAGTTTCTTGTGATTGCCTTGAAGGATAGCATAGAAATTTATGCTTGGGCGCCGAAGCCTTATTTGAAGTTTATGGCATTTAAATCGTTCGCTGATTTAGCTCACAAACCGCTTTTGGTTGATATGACAATTGAAGATGGGATTCGATTTAATGTGATCTATGGGTCATCGGAAGGCTTCCATGCTGTCGACGTGGATAGCGGAATAGTGTCAGACATTTATACGCCATCGTACACGCAAGGTCCAATGACACCACACACTATAGTGTCATTGAGTGGTCCGAAGGGTCTACATCTGTTGTTGTGCTATGACAATGAAGGTGTCTATGTTGACACCAGTGGGAAAATGAGCAAAAACATCATATTGCAATGGGGCGAGCTGCCCACCTCTGTGGCTTTCATTGGTTCAGGCCAAATAATGGGCTGGGGCAACAAGGCAATTGAGATCAGGAATGTCGAGACCGGACACTTGGATGGGGTATTTATGCACAAAAAGGCACAGAAGCTTAAATTTTTATGCGAACGTAATGATAAGGTATTTTTCTCATCAGCAAAAAGTGGGAGCAGCTCTCAGATCTACTTTATGACATTGAACAAGACATTGACTAGTTGGTGATGTACTAACAAACACACAATCAAAAACACGATTCTCAATGAGAGTCATAAAAAAATACAAGCATGAAAGCACAATTTTAATCAATTCAAATCACATCCTTTCGTCGTGTACACAAACACAACACGCGAAACAAAACACAAGTGATCTGGTGAGAATATTACAGATCAATATTTTTGCCATAACTAGCAGCATATAAAAACTTTCTTCTCGTGTGGAATATATCAGTCATAATCTTGCTTGAATCTTTTCATTGCATCATAATAACCTGTTCGATAGCCAGCCGTGTACCAAGACATTAGCATAGATGCCCGCGCATCAGCTTCGTTTTTTGGCATGTCCAGGATCAGCTCCAAATCTGTTTTTGTCGGTGGATGGAGTGGTGGTGGTAATGGTGGAGGTTGCAAAGAATCTGCGTCAAAGATAGTCGGAGTCGTAACGATGGAAACTTGTTCCTTTGGATCAAATCGATAGATGCGAGAGCGGTTTGTGTACATATGCTTCTTTTGCTGTTGGTTGTGAGGATTGTCTGTATCTTGTAAAGTATTGTTGTTGGTCTTTTTGCAGTCGGTTGTTTTCTTGTTCTTTCTTTTGTCTTTGGTTGTTCTACTCTTCACAGTTGAAATTGAATTTTCAACCAGTTTGATTTGATCATCGAATGAGTTTGTGAGTATGGACTCTTCCCAAGGTTTTTGATGATGGTGCTCACCGAGCACGGAATTTGAAGCAACGTGTTGTTTTTGATCCAATTTGGACTCGTCCATTGAGATCGACATTTTGATGCGGGTGGGTCAAGTTAAAATTTGGCACAATTATCATCAAATGCACAATTGAGCTTGATTGTTAATGTCCGTGATTTACGAACAGATGTGGTTGAATAAGCACCAATCCTAGTCAGTAATACACTGGGTACATCCTATTCTGCAATATATCACTTTCACTTTGTTCTCATCTAATTTTGTTGACACCGAAAGCAACTCAACGATTTGGCCGGTTTCGCGTTACTATCGCGCGCGTTGCTCCTGAGCGAGAGCATCCGAAGCGCCCACAAAATGTATGCGTTGCGCCAGTGTGATGAATTGTGTAAGATGCGAATTTGCGATTGCCGAACAAAAAAACAACAACAACAAAAACATATCTCCTTACAATGAGCGATTGTTCGTGGCCGCTAAGAATGTTACAATACAGTCAGAGTAATAGGATAACACAATTCACAATCGCATCATACATGAAATTAGATTATTTATTCGACAATTTCCACACCACTAACAAATATCATCTCGAGGCAATGGGGTTCTGTATGTCCCTCAAAGTTGATCTATTGTTAAAATCATCAAAAAAAGTATGCCTCAAGGCATCTCGAGCAGAGACTCGTCTTTGTGGATCGTAGATCAACATTTGCTTCAACAAGTCTGGAGCATTCATGCCAAAATCTTGGAATACGTTGAAACCTTTGCCTTTCCAAGAGGGAAAATTTGTCTTGTAATGAGGCAACCTTGAGATTCCATCCCATTGGGATTCATCGGGCGTGCCTAGAATTTGAAAGATTTTAAAAAGTTGATCAATTTCTGAATTGCCAGGGAACAAGGGCTTCTTGGTTAAAATTTCATAAAACACACTGCCTAAACTCCAAATATCGACAGCTGGCCCATAGACATCCGAGCCCAATAGTAACTCGGGTGCCCTATACCACAAAGTTACAACGTCTTTAGTATACACCTTGAGAGGCATTGCCATGGCTCTAGCGAGACCAAAGTCGGCCAATTTAATAATACCATACCTGTCCACTAAAAGGTTTTGCAGCTTTATATCACGATGGAGTATTCTTCTGGAATGGCAGAAGGCGATTGCCCTCAAGAGTTGCCACATGAAACTTTGTGCAATCTTGATACCCAAGCCAGATTTTGTTCCATCTAGAGTCTTCTTGAGGTCTTGATCTAGATGTTCAAAGACAAGGTAGAGGCTTGTTCCTGTGTGTATTATATCATGCAATTGCAATATATTTGGATGTTTTAAATTCTTGAGCGCCGCAATCTCTCGTAAACTTGAGCTTGGTATTCCATCCTCTAGACCGGGGACATTTGAATTGAGTCTGACACGTTTAAGCGCTGCTATGTCTCCTGAGGCTCGACAACGAACCTTGTAAACGACGCCGTATGATCCGCGCCCGATTGTGCTAATCTTGTCAAACTCTTCCTCAAGTTTCCTCTTTGCGGACATGTTTCGCTCTTCCCAATCAGAAAAGCTGAACTTGTGATGATGATATATAATGAAGACCAATGTCGACTTGTTACTTTTTTGGCTAAATTGTCATCGGTCAATTGGTGGTATTCTAGACAAGCTTGATGGTATTTGTGATTTGGTTGTTGATGTTTTCAACAAGACGGTGGCGGTGGTGAGCAACGATCGCAATGAGCGGACGAACGCGCCAACCAAGCAACTTTGGCGCGCGAATAGTGCAATCGACGATGCCGTCTATCGGCAGCGCGCGAGAAAGTTTCGCCAGTGGAGTTTCAGCAGGAATCACGATGGGAAACAACAAGCACGCACGCACGCACACACACACACATTGAGCCGGTGCAACCTAGCTTGGGCTACCGTGGCTCTCGTCTTGTCAATTGCAATAATCCGCTATCTCGCTTTCGTTCGCAAGTTGCGAGTGTGGAGAAGGATAAAGATTGTGAGAGGGAAGACAACACATGTGCCAAGATCAACGGGCGGGTGCGCAAATTGTTTGCACAATCAGCGGTTGGGCCTCTGCTTGTTAGAATGTAAGATATTATGATTTAGAAGGGGGCCATCTAACCGAAGTAGGCTTGGCAGTAGGCGGGCAAACGCAATACGAGCGTAACCAAAGGCGCGGGAATCTCATCACGCCCACGCCATGTGTTGTCTTTCGTTTGAGAGTTGTTGCTCACACACGTAGACCATGGATCCCGATCCGAGTCCGCCTCCATTAGTTGGAGCATATTCCCGCCAAGCCAGCGCCTGCATAGTGTGTGTTTTTGTTATTGCAACGACTTGTTTTCCTCGCAAATCGCAAACATAAGTTGAAGATGTATTTTTCTTATTACTACCACCATCCAATATTTAAAAAGGAGACCGACGCAAACCAATCATTGAATAACGTCTCGTCCTGTCTCTCCCTCTTCACTGTTTGTCCACACACACACACACACACAATCTCTCTAGGTCAATCGAATTCGATTAACATCACTACTTGATCAATCAATCACTATGTCCAGCGGAAAAAAGTCTCAGCCGGCAAACTTTCCCACTAGCTCACGGCCAAGATCTTACAGTAGCTCATCGGGAGGTGCGCCGATACACAAGAGTGTCTTGGAATTGATAAGAAGCCAGAGATCCAATTCCATCCCAACCTCGTTCGGATCATCGTCGTCGTTTCAGGAAAATATCAACACAATCTATGTTAGATTCTTTAGCAAGTATCATTGCTACGAACTAATACCTGTTAGCGCAAAATTAGTCATTTTTGATACGCAACTAATTGTCAAGAAAGCCTTTACAGCTTTGATAAACAATGGATGTCGAGCTGCACCATTGTGGGACAGTCCAACGCAAAAGTTTGTTGGCATGTTATCTGTTACTGACTTGATTCAAATCATCAGGACTTATCACAAATCGCCCACAATCAAATTGGAGGATGTTGAAGATCAAAAGATTGAAGTCTGGCGATCTCTATTGAATCAAGAATCTAGACCCCTAGTCAGTATCGGTCCGGATGACTGTCTATTTGATGCAATATTAACTCTTAAAAAGAACAAAGTTCATAGGTTGCCAATCATCGATCCGGACTCTGGAAACGTGCTTTACATATTGACCCACAAGCGAATTCTTAGATTCTTATTCCTATTCTATCATGAATTGCCCCAGCCGAGTTTTTTGTTCAGAACACTAAAAGAGTTGAAAATTGGTACATATGAATCGATAACAACAATAACGCGAAATTCTCTAGTTATTACCGCGTTGGATAAGTTTATTGAGAAAAGAATATCGGCACTGCCAGTAGTTGATGAAAATACAGGAAAAGTTATCGATATTTTCGCTAAACATGATGTCGTCCAAATGGCAGCGGATAAAACTTATAAGAATCTCTCATTGACTGTTGGAAAGGCTTTGGAGAGACAAAGTAGCTGGTTCGAAGGAGTTGTTAAATGTAAAATGGATGACACTCTTGGAACAGTTATACATAGAATTGTTAAGGCTGAAGTGCACAGAATTATTGTTGTTGATGATGATGACAAAGTGATCGGTATTGTGTCCTTATCCGATATACTAACATTTTTAGTCGTTCGACAAGCTGAATCCGAGTCCAACAAGAGATCTCAAAACCTTGAAGAGGAACCATTCGAGGATCTGGCTGATTGAAATTGATGATGAACCAATTCGAACTGATTGGATAGAAATTGATATATGTGCTTGGATAGTGCGTACGTTTAACTTGTTAGTTGAATGATTAATATAATTGTATCCGGTTTGTTCAGACAAGACAATATAATTTTTCTTTAATATCATATGGCAAATCACACAAGGTGGATAACCACCACCTGATCAAATCACATGCCTCTTGCTGTTGTATTCTACTAACTTTGCTTGCTGTCCCCTATTGATTTAGTTTTGCTTCATTTATCGATTCGATCGCAATATCACGCAATAGTTGCAGTATTGTACAAGTAACAAATATAGTTCGCTCGTCTGAAATATCAATTTTGAACTTCTCTTCGATTGTTTCTCGACAGAGATCGTCAAGTTTGTCATGCAATGTCAAGTAATGATTGTCAAGAAGAAGCTTGTAAAGTGGATCGTAGCGAGATTGATCATGGTTAGGAACGTATAAGTAGATTTGACCACTTGAATTGAGTTTGCATTTCAATGTCTTTAGTTGATTGTTTTCTCTTGTTAGATGATAAATTTTTTCAATGAGTAGACTGCGTCGTGACTTGTCATTCAATAGTTGTCTATCAAGGTTTGCTAGCTCACACTTGATTGCTTGGAATGGTAGCGTTTTTATGTTCATGATTGATGCCTGATAAAGTTGACTTTTTCGAACCTCAAATTTGTCGCCATGGTCTAAGCACTCAACAAATGCTGAAATTTCTGAAACACTTTTTGGTGATTCAATATCTTGATCTTCTCGTACAACTAATATTTTCACTCTATTCAAACAAACTTCGTCAGGCAATAAATCTTCGTGATCAATCTTGGCGATACAGATGACTTCCGGCGCAAGATACTCTTGTCTAAGTAACTTACCGTTCACGAAGTCTGCGACAAACTGTTGCTCTAAATCGATAAGTTGCTTGTTATAAGTTGACTGTCGTACAACAACATCCAGATTCTTAGTATTGATAGTCAGCAAGAAAACTTTGACATCACTAACATCGCGTCTTATAAATGCGTACTGACTTGCATCAACTAGCCTGACATGGTTCCACCTGCTCAAGGTTTCCAATCGCGTGCTGACAGGTAGAATAGGTGGCTCAGTGTCGGTTTGTTCGGCCAATTTCAATACTCGCAATTCATGATAGGGATCAACTGTCCAGATGTCATTTGAATCGATGTTTGTTAATCTGCGTGAAACTAGCATACCCTCGAGCCAAAAGCAACCCTCTTGATTCAACCTAATCCAAGCGGTGATATCTTGCGACTGATTTGTGCTTAATAGATCATAGAACTGTTTCTTTGATTTATACAACCAGTTGTGTTCGTTGTCTGTTGGTTTAAAGCCCAAATGGAAGCCTCGATGACATTGAGCTGTAATACTCGATAAAGCTTCAGGAAGTTCGATTAAACTTTTGACAAAAACACTCAAGCAAACACCATGATCTATCTTGAAGATGGAAATTTGTTTGCAATATTCTAAATCTGTGTTTATCAACATGTTTTTTTTACCGTCGTCGTCGTCGTCGTCGTGCTTTGGTTCGTCCAGAATGAGAACCCGATCAACACGAGCCTCTTGTGGAAAATGGACTGCATATACCATGCCTTTCTTGATTTTGTTCAAGGGGATCGATCGGTTTGGTACATATTGCAAAGCGTTCAACTCGTTTTGTAATGTCTTCATGTATTCTGTACCCGTATGTTCCATTTTTACCCACTTGCCGCCATCGTTTGTTTTGAACGCTTCAAATATAAAGTAAAACTCACTTGGACTAACAATGTGTGTTATACTAATCTTTACCATGCCATGTCCTGGCCAATTGACGTGATCAATGGGCCGTCCT
>OX465601.1:270676003-270703931 GCA_950022295.1 Bromus sterilis
TCATCGTTATCTCATCGTTATCGTTGTCGATCATCGTTATCGTTGTCGATGATTCAAAGGCGCTTGGAGAAAGGCGACGAGTTTGGGAGAGTTCGATGTAGTTGCGTTGTCTTAAGTGGCAGACTCGGCTGGAGTCGTCTGTCATTCTATCGTAATTTAACATCAACATAGACGCTCGATCGTAGTGTCCGTTAAATGTGCGCCCACCCGAACACTCCAGATGCGTCTAAACCTACTCCAAGCTCTATCCGACAAATCCAAAGGTTTAAAGGAGATCTTCACGAGGAAGTGTAGTTGGAGCAAGCTGATAGTTGATCGATTGATAAGTTCACGCCAGTCTGTATGAAGGAAAATTCTCTTGTTGCTTCATAACAAGAGCCAAGAAAGGATTCACTCAGCTTGCTCAGTCCAGTCGAGATTGTCGCCGTTTCTCAACTATCGTATTTGCGCATGAGAGCAACCACAAATGCTAAACCAAAATCTTTTAGCTGGCTGGAAAACGATCAAGTGGGTGGTGGTACAAACAATAGAACGGACCAGATGTGGATATCGCTAATTCTCGCTTGGTCTTGAACAGTCATCTTCTATGATGCAGCGGGGACGTCCAAGAGCTAAACTGATTGATCAGATTTTGAGATATCGGCGATAGTGCAACTGGACCGCGCTGAATAAGACGATCAGGCGCAAAACTTTTATACAAGTCGAGACAGTGAATAGGAAACACGTTTGAGTAAAAAGATAGCTCTCTTTCGGTTGTCCTTTTGAATTTCGCTCACGAGAAAGTTGCAACAAGCGGCAAAGATAACTGCAAGATATTGTGGTTATTCCTCATACCAAGAGTCGGGTGGGCGAATCGTATCAAGCAAGCATGCTTGTATTCGTCTATGTTCTGCTTCTGGGACTCATAGGTCACCTTCATATCTCCAGTGAGAACAGAACTCCCGCAAAGCTGCTCTATTCTTCCCATGACGATGGGCGCATTGCTTATAACTTGAGAGACACACTTCGCTCGGAAATGGAAGGCTCGAATTCAACGTGAACAATGATGAGTGGATTGACTGATGGTGGCCACAGCGTTGAATTGTTGGCGCCTTTTTGTCTGAGATCAGTGAGGAAAAGTATGAAATGTAACTCCAAGATGATGAAATCTCGATGAAGACGAACTGAAAGATTAACTCGCCGGGGATTTGATGCGGTTTCGATTGGCGAACTTTTGCATTGATACGCGCCAATCTTTCTGTGAAATCTGATGAAAATGCCGTTGCCGTCGATAGATTAGCACTTTTTTCTTAAGTCCGCTTATATCGAATCACATTGAAACGGAAGTGTGCCCCGGCAACAAACCTAGTACTAGCGCACTTTCAACGTTTGCGACCAATTCAATGCACCTGTTGCCACGGTTGATTGAATTCGCACTATGGTGGTGTTTCCACTGCTGCTTGATGATTATGATCGACATGATCATCTTCGCCGCCGGCACGATCTCACAATGGTCCTGAGACGCAACGAATGGTTTAGAACGGCCATATTACGCGAACGTTTCGGGATTGGATTTGATCAGTTGTGTGTGTCTCTTTGCAGATGACTTGGTTCAAGCCCAAACATCTCATATTTTTTGAGATTTCATTGCGCATCACTACGACCACTAACAAAGGCAACTTTCAACGAGGATCAATCTCACAAAGTGCGGCGTGTCCTTTGATTCCATTGATGAGAGAATGAACACCATAAGCCGAACGGAAGAGACCTAAGTCCGAGCGAGCACACACATACAATGAGCATAACAGCTAATGAATAGCGCAAAATCCGGCGGCCAAGCAAGAGCCAAGGAAGCGGATGGAGCGAAAATTTACGGCAAGGACAATTGTTGATGCGTTGTTGTTGTTGTTGTTTTATGTGTGGCGGTTGTGCGCCACGCTTCTGATGCAACTTCATCAAAGCCTCCGCCACCGATTCACAAGAGACTAATTTGATTAACGAAATTGGCTTCGCCTAGACGTCTGTTCTCGGTAGTGACGACTGGCGTCCACGGTCGCTAGTCAGTTGTACTAGTCTGCCAGACCATCGCCATTGAGAGGGGCACTGTTCTAGTGTTGGCGTTAATTGTCACCATTGAGATGATCAAACAATGCCACCAGACGGACAAGTTTATTCACCCGAGCAAGCACAATGCTGGTCTGTGGCCAGTGGACAACGATAATAATGCCCAAACATCTCTTGTTGTTGTTGTTGCTCTTGTGTTCATCAAAGTGAAGGCGAACAATGAACAAGTCAGTTGTTGCCATGTATGGTTCCGGCAGACGGTGGCGCGTCTGTCGCGAGAACCGAGCGGACACGACGATCCGAATGAAGCTGTTTTGGTGGGCCCACCATAATAGTCGTCAGCTCACACTGTTTTCTGCCAAACGCCATTCGCTAACTAGCTTCGTCTGGCTCCGGCTTGGCCGTACGGCAGACCGGCACATGAAAGCTGCCTGCTTGCAAACAGCCGACAATCTAATTTTAACTACTTAATCAGATTGCAATCTGTGTGTCTTCCTCTCTCGTCCATCCTTGCCCTCGTCGCTTACTTCCCACCGGCGCCACCTCAAGATGGAAGCTGGCTGCACCCGTCATCGGCTGCTCCCTAACATTAACCCCATCTCAAGCTCATGCACTTGTTAGAGGCACAATTCATGAGCGTGAGCTGCAAAATCAAGTGAAAGGCGGGAAAGTGAACTGTGTGTGTTGCAGGCTATGGCCATTTTCGTTCTGCCAAGATCTTATCCCAAACCCGGGCGTCTTCATCAAACGGCGCAACTTTTCGACTGGTGATCGCCGTTGCTGGCTAGCTTTGAAGCGTGCAGATAGTGGTGACGCAATCATGACGATTTCGTCATCCGAGTGACGAATATGAATGCAAAGCGCGAATTGCGACAACCGCACTCGGAAGATTGGTCACACTTCCATAAGTTCACTCAATTAGCCATTCTGGTCTTGTTGTCCGGCCTTCGCCGCTCAATACGCCAATATGTTAATACCAGCTATTTCCATTTAGCCATCAACAGGTGATAATAGCCCAAGCTGAGCTGTCATGAGATTGCGTGAGATGGCCAGCGAGAGGCAACTGTGATGGCGATGATTGTGGCGAGAGAAGCCACATTGGCTTGTCGAGATTGCTACCATCGATCTTGAAGCCAACAACTGGTTCTAACTAGAAAGAGCCAGACATGGAACTTTTAGTTTTAGTTTCAGTTTTATGGTTGTTAGTCGTCGATCACCAAGAGCAGATTGACTGATATCGCAGCTTTAGAGGCTACGGACTAGCAACTCGGCTACATTGGCGCCGAAATCAAACTCATCATCGTCGTAACTAGACAATCAGCTTGCTTTGTTGTTGTTGTTGTTAAGTTATGTAATCACCAGCGAGCAATAATCATCGCCAAGCCTATTCATCATAATCAAATGATGGTTAAGCGAACAAAAGAGTGGTTTGAAACTAAAAATATTCGTGGCATTGCGAATGACCTAAGCATCGTTCGGAGCTGCTGAGGTTGTGGTGTTTGCCAGCGGTTGAAGTGGCTCAACGAGCAGAGCCAGCGACCAAACAAATATTTGCACTTATCTTAAAGAGATGGACTCTTGTTTAGCGGCGAAAGGTGATTGCTGCTAATTGACTGGAGAGGGTGAATGTTAAATGTGTCTGTAGCTTGAACTCGATGTAATCACCAAGATCGAGCGAGCAACAATATAGAGAGTCTGCTGGTGGCATACAGGATTGGTTTTGTTGTATGTCTTCGCTCGGCGAATGAGATTGCAATGAGGTGGGAGTGTCTTCTACTGCCAACTAATCTCATAATATTTAAGTGCATCATGAAACAAGACAGGAGTACCGCTGCGAGAGTTAGAGACCTCAGAAGCCGTTTGAGTAATGATCCTCGTGTGGTATCATTGAGGATCCATTCTGTTTTGCGGACACGGGACACAAATAAAATGAAATTAGCCTTTGTTTGAGGGCATTTACTGCTTTGGTTTACTTAGAACACAACACTAAACAAATGCTCGCTTGTACATCATAACTTTTCATTCACAAGCTCAACCGTTGAATAGTCAAGTCTTTTGGGAGTAGCTCAACACACGAAAGAACGCTCGGTTTCGATCAGTGAGAGTGTAGAGTCGATAAAATTGAGTGGCAACTCATATCTCTCTGGGAAAACTTGCAAGCGACCATCATAGTTGTTAACCTCCTGGAGACTCCCGTAAGGGCATAACCAGGTTAGAGCATTGCCTCAATTGTGAAGAGTAGTCCCGATAGGTTGGCCACAAATCCAATCTTGGTTTGAGTCAAGAACAATGGTAGATGGGAGTGAGTTTCTTGTGAGATTGGAATTTGAAACTTGACACACTGATTTGTGGTCATATTTCAAGCGACGGCCAAGCATCATGTGCTACTTGTCATGTATTGTCCGTTTGAACAATAACTAGTTCGGAATATTATAAGAACCAGCCGTGGCTCCTCGCTGAATTCCTCAACAAGAGCAATTTGCCTTATGCGAACAAGCCGCTTTCCGCCGGCAAAGTGAGAAAGAGTTGTCGCTCAGACAAACGCAAATAGTTGTTTCGGGCACATTAGAAAGACCATACTATTCGCTAGTCGATTGATTTGTTTGACTAGCTCAGCTTGATGCCCGACCCATAGGCTGAAATTGTCGAGGCCAGGATGTGTATTATACGTTCGACTCGTGCGAATTTGCAGCTGGTCGACTAGAACAAGAGCCGATCCCAATATTTGACACGATCCATAAATCTCTTTCTCTCTCTCTCTCTCTCTCTCTAGGTTTTTTTCGGATTGTTCTTGTTGAATCTACGCAACAAGTGCATTGTAATCAAAGTCTGACGATGCGTGGGGTTTACTGTTGCTCAATCTCGGCTTGAACAATGGCTCCAACTGTGGTACAGAACAAAGCTTTTGCTCGCACGAGCAGATGTCGCAGAAACAGCATTCGTCCATACAGTCAAGTGCTTTGAAGAATTGCGTTGGCAACCACCAGCCGCGCCATAGATTGGGCAATAATCAAATTCGGACCTGGAACATTATTGCTTGCCGTCACAGCCACAACTTGGCTCCAATTAGCTGCCTGTATTCGGTTGTGCCACATAAACATAACCAACACAAATTTAATCACATCGAACACATACACAAAACCCGTTGACTGTAAACTGATGATGACAATATACACACAAAAACTGGAAGCGTGTTATTATTGTTCGAGATTCCATCATTGTTAAGGGCCTGAAGTGTTTGAACTGCAACTAGTTGCAGTTTAATCCCATCTAACCGTGCAGTGATTTGGCTAGACACAGACACTTATTCATCGCCACCAACATAAACACACACACAAACATACAGACACTTACACACAAAATCTCTAATTCAGATTGAGCGGCTCTGACGAACACGGCTCGTGTCCAACCACAACACACAACCACGCATTCCTACTAATCATCATTTGGGAAAAAATAATTTGCTCTTGCTCACTGTTGCCACATCCTCATCTCGCTCTCATGACTCACTTGTCAAATCCTAGCGACTAGTCCTGTTGAGGAGCTCAATCATTCTATTTGACGCCCATATTCCAAACACACATCCACTTGTTTTGTACAACTCTTCATCCAAGCCTAAATAGACATTAATATTTGCACTAAACAGACGAACGTTAGTGATTATTATTATTATTGGATCAAATTCTGTTGCAATTAGATAATTCGAATTTATCTCGAGTGTGCAATACGGTATTTATCAGCAAGAAGATTGTTGAGCAATATTCAATCATGGCCAAAATGAACACAAATCTTGATGACTGGGAAACTGATCCTGATTTTATTAGAGACATGGACGAGATGGACCAAAGATGGGGCAGCAAGAGAACTGTTGGATCCATCAATATGAACGAACTAATTGACGAGGTTCGTCGTGACCATAAAACAATTCGTGAAAACAACCACCATTCATCTCAACGTGATTACTCAAGTGGTCTCGATCGCGATTTTAAACAACCTTTGTCATATGGGTTTGAGTCCGAGAAAAAGATTAGTCGCAAGGTGATCACTGAGAGTAGCGAAAGTAGCTATGTCAAAGATGCATCATCAAATAGAGACCAAACCAAGCAGAAAATCGTGGAAACGACAACTGCAATCAACAGGTCGAATCCACTCATATCGCCAAAGCCGGACTTTGGTGATCTTACATCGAGATTGTACTCTGGCGAAAGGTCATCGTCCGCAGCCAACCGCGGAAGAGTTAGCTCAAATAAGAGTGTTTTCGATAATGTCAAAACAGACCCTCCCAAACAGTTCAAAGAGTTATCAACGACAAAGCGTATATTCGAGGAGACGAAAAGCTCATCGTCATTGTCCTCTTCTCGAGACAATGTCTCACCCAAAAGCCCGTCAACAGGTGCGCCGGCAGCGCTCAAATCCATTCAAGATAAGATTGATGCATTTAAAAAAGAGTTCGAGAACATCGAAAACAAAGTGGCAAAAAAATCTGACATGTCCAAAGTGATCAAGAAGTCTACTAATGTCGAGAAGTTTGACGATAATGTGAAATATGTCACACGTTCCACAGAAACTATTGAAAAGGCCAATCCAATCAAACAACGAGCAACCACAACAAGTCCTTCTACAAGCAATAAATCATCGAACTTAGCTTCTGAGAACCGACCCAGCTCAACCTCACCTCTTTATGGCAACAAAAAGGCAACACCTCAAACGAGCATAAAATCTCTTAGCGAAAGATTCGAGTCTTTGGGTCGAGAAACAAGCGAAGATTTCAGACGCCGGATGGAGGAGCGAAGGCGTGAATTTTTCGATGAGATTAAGACTCAGGTGCGCGAAACTAGAAAGGGCTTGGATGGATTCGATATAAATGACAGTGATGATGATGGTGATGATAGCCGCAAACAACAGTCAAAGAGCCACGATGACGTTGGTTATAGGACCATGTCGACTATCAAGCCAAAAGTTTACACTAAACGTGAGACCACTCAAGAGCAAATTGTGTCAAAATTTGTAAAGGAAAACGACAAGATCATCCACGACGAGACTAAGCGGAATGTGCAACGTACTAGTTCGTGTCATGGATCTTCCGATGAGGAGGCAAACATCGAGCCTGCCAGTATCAAATATATCAATAGCGAGCTCAAGACTTCTCCACAGCCTACAAGCCCAACGATTGGTGAACTCAAGCGCAGGGAACAATCCGTTGAGACGTCAAACAAAGGATCTGGCCTCATGGCTAGAACTCTCTATGATTATCAAGCTTCCGAAGACGACGAGCTTACTTTTGACGTAGATGATTTGATAACCAACATCGAGAAGCTTGATAAAGGTTGGTACAAGGGCACAATCACTAGAAATGGACAAAAACAGGTTGGTCTGTTTCCGGCAAATTATGTAAAATTATTGAACGATTCGAGTTTTTATTAAATTGGTTTGATCTACTCCATTTTAAAACTTATGCTCCTATTTTTGAGTAGGTTTAGTTTCATTGCGTAAAATCCTCAAATTAGATCTAGATAGCGACCTATGGCGAGTCTAGTTGTTGCTCAGCTTGAGTGGCACAACAAATTATGAGCCAGGAAATTCATAAAGTCTATCAGTATGCTCGTCAACTGTGTGCATTTGTATTAGCGCGCTTGAATCCCGTTAATCTCGAGTAACTGTCCCGAGTTTCAATTAGCGACTCACCAATCTCGCCGTTGTCCATCTTTTTGGATTAGCTTTGATCGATTTGTTAGCTCACGGCATTTATTGGAAGTGACACAGTGGCACTTTGAGCGCAGCAATGTTGCATTAGTTAGACCTGTGACAAGTGTGTATGAATGTGTGACATGATTTACATTAAGTGAACAATGTCGAGCAGCTATCGAGCTAGATCTCTCATAGCGATCTAGAAAACAAAAACAGTTCATATGCTTGCCGCATTGTTTATGATTCCAATTTTTACATCTCTATTGGTTTTGTCTCGAGTATAAGCTGATGATCTCCAATGTATTTTGTTGCATATTTACGCAATCACTAAATCCTATATCGATCAGGGAGTTAGCCTGTTAGACTGTGTTCGTCAATCTCTCGTCTTGATAGAGGAATTTTGCCAAATCTCACTATTGTCTCTTTGATCATGATGTCAATCAGCACATGGTGATTCGGATATTGGCACAGAGTAAGCTGCAAGCAATGGCCAGCAATCAAGTGAACAAGACAGTTCAATACAACGGACATGTGTTTGAACGAATTCGAGTACTCGGCAAGGGCTCATTTGGAACTGCAATTGTCCATAAGCGACAGCATGATTGTGGCCTAGTTGTTCTCAAAGAGATTGACTTGATCGAGCTCAAGAAGGAAGCCGACAAGTTGTTGGCCATCCAAGAAGCCCGGATTATGTCGAAGCTGAGCCATCAGAATATAATCAAATACTACAATGCCTACACGACAGATACAAAATTAATTATTGAAATGGAATACGCTCGACTCGGCACACTACAAACTTACTTATCTTATCAAAATCGTCCACTCGAAGAGCAAGAGATATTTCAAATATTTCGTCAGATTCTTTTTGGGCTCGATTATTTGCACTCAAAAAACATTGTTCATTTAGACTTGAAAATGGCAAACATATTTGTAACCAGCGAGGGCAATATAAAGATTGGTGACTTTGGCATAGCAAAATTTATTTGTCCATCATCAACTGGTGGTGATCACCATTGCGGTGAAAACAACCTAAATGATCCGTCTCTGAGATATGCGCCGGTCAATGGATCAAAAAAGGCAAACGATCCGCATCATTATCAACTAGGCACGTTGGCGTACAGCAGTCCTGAACGTTGTTTGGGCGAAGCGACCGACTTCAAATCGGACATCTGGTCGCTCGGCTGCATCCTCTATGAACTGACCACTCTCAAGCCTCTGTTTTCAAGCGAGAGTTTGCCCGAGTTGGTTCTAAGCATAACTCGAGTTCAATTTGAGCCTATTTTAAGGACAGACATTAGGCCGGCCATAAAGCTTCTTTTTGAGCATATGATTTCGCGACAACCGAACGATCGACCAAGCGCTAGTGAGTTGATCCGTCACACTGACCAGATATTATTGCAGCTCGAGACAATAACAAATAGACAAAGAAGACGTTCAATAAATTGCCAGCATGCAATAATATATTTTTCAATAGACAGAAAGCAAAACAAGCCGATGTTACCGCCTTGTCGGCTGAAAGGACAGCTATGGGACTGCTTCCAGGTGGTCACCAACACAATCCTGGCCTATCTCACAACCCGATCAATTACAAGCACTCACTAGTTTATCAGGTGCGCTTGGACTCGCACAACATCCAGGTGGACCGTGTGAATTTGCCCCAAAGTAAACGGATCAAGGAAATCTCGAAGGGGCGCTCGCACTATTTAGTGCTCACTTATGACGACATTGTTTATGGTTGGGGCACAAAGCACCAAGGCCAGTTGGGAGCGTGCAGCCTGTTCAAGAAGAACCACCAACAGCAGCAGCCTAGATCGCCGTCCTCGTTGAGCACCAGCCGAGTGAGATATGCACGCTCGTCAAGGGGTTCGCTGACTGCGCGAGATTTGCGACTTTTGTCGCCATCACTCTCGCCCGTGATCAACGACGACCCTCGTTCATCATGTGCAACACCAGCGCCAAGCGTTGGCCGCGGCAGCATTCAGCCGAACAGTCTCACTCAACCACCGTCGTTGTCGTCATCAACACAGACCATCTTGGTTTCACATAATGCCCAGCACAACAACAACCACATAAGTCACCCAAACAACTTCAATTACAACCATCAACACCGACAGTATAATAACCCGAACAACAACAACAACAACAACAACAACCACTCGGGCTCCTCGGCTAGTTTGCGAGCTGCCAACCAAGATCATCGATCTCATCGGCAACAATTTCAGATGTTGGCCGCGGCTGAGCCGGCCACTCGACCAATTGTTGTCAGCGAACTAAACAAACGCAAGATATCCCGAGTGGCTGCCGGAAATGACTTCAGTGTGTTTCTGAGCAAAACTGGTATTGTCATGACTTGTGGAGATGGCTCAAAGGGTTGTTTGGGACGAGGCGACCTTGCAAGTTCTTTCACGCCTTGCATGGTTGATGGCCTGCTCAACATGGACGTCGTCAACATCGCTTGCGGTCCCGAGCATGTGGTTGCGATCTGTAGCAATGGTCAGGCGTTCACCTGGGGCAATAGTCGACACGGCCGGCTTGGCCTGGCTCCCGAGCGCCTTCAATCGAGCACGCACGATCGTGCGTCAAATCACATGCGCGGCCACCACTATGTTGTCCGGCCACAACTTGTTGATTTCAGTCAGGCGTTTCGTGGTGGACTCTACCGAATGAGCACGCGTACAACGGCAACCAATGACGAGGTGTTCATCAAGAGCGCCTTTTGCGGTGATCGTTGTACAATATTTATTGACTCGAACCTTCAATGCTGGGCTTGTGGTCAAAACAATTCCAACAGACTCGGTTTGGACCAGAAGCGGCGCTTCAAAAGAACCATACTAGTCGAGAGCTCTTGGTTGCCGAGTCAAATTTCAGCGTTGTCCAAAGAGCGGATAGTATCGTGTAGTATCGGCAGAAACCATGCGAGTTATCTCACAAGCGAGGGCAAAATGCTTGTTCTGGGCCAAGATATTGATTATTCTTATCGTCTTAGAAAGAGCCTTCTGGTAAACAACGAGCGCACTTTTCATAAGAACCGAAATGGTTTCAAAAAATTCTCACAATTGACGTTGAACAGCCACATCAATCAGGCCATAACTCAATCTAGGGATAAAATGATGAAAGATTTAGATCACGAATCATTGATCAATTTGTTGTTGGCCAACAATAAATTGAAAAGCTTCAAGATAATTGAGAATGTCGAGAAGAAGAAGACTCAACATTATTACCATAGCAAGACAGTTGAAACGAGCCGATTTGTTAGAAATCAAGTTGACATGTATTTGAAAAAGTCTCGCGCTTTCAAAAGAATGCCTTTTGACGGAACCATCGGCATTAGTTGCACTTCTAATTTCACACTTGCTCTCACCAACGACAATCGGATATACTTTTGGGGTACTCGAACACACAAGATCAACGACCAAAGCGATAGACTCATTTCGCTCAGGTCGGGCCGACAACCAAACCGACATAAGACGCCCTCGATCGAGCCTCAATTAGTAGCCAGTTGTTCCGATGAGTGCTTCATCAAAATAGGACAGACAAATAGTTCTTTAATGAGTAGTATTCAACTTTTAGGGTCCGATCAGCCGATTATTCTTGCTCGCAATCCGCAACTAACTGCTCAATCGCTAGCTGATCTATGGATTCTCGACTATGAACCATCGCCGCCATCCCCGTCACCGTCGTTCATGAACTGCAATCACTTATCGAGCTCAGTTTCGTCCATGTCATCCTTAGGCTCACTATGTCTATCGTCGGATTCATGCACAACTTTAGCAAGTGGTCAAGCCAATGACGATTGTTCACTCAAGTTGTCGCATTGCACTGACTATCAATGTTCGGCGTTGAATGAAACAATCGGAAGAAATGAGACAAATAATGCCGGAACTTGTTGTCAAAAAGGAGAGAATTACTTTTACGACAGTAGAGGTAACCGTGATTTCGATGATGATTACGAAGACGAATGTCAAAGGCACGACGCCATCCTCGAGCCACAATCGATTGTTAGTCTGTACGTGCCTTCGATGTTTAACCACAACAGTTGTGCCTTGCAAGTGGTCAATTTGTTCTGCTTTGACGAGGATCGATTCTTTTTAGTTCTCGACACGACAGTCAAAAATCAACAACCTGTTAGTATTCCAACAAGCGCACCAATACCAATAGTTTCAAAACTAAACTATTCTCGGAGAAGGAGCAGCTACTCGTTTAAGACGCAAGAAAGCCAAGCGGGAATGACAGTAGACCAGCACCACCACCACCAGCACCACCACAACAACACTCACAAGTTGAATCAACTGTCGCGAACCAAGCTCAACATGGTGGGCGAGGTGAAAAGTAGCGGTAGCAGTGCAAAATTTGATTCATTTGATCGCGATTTTAAACAAAATGAGCTAGCTGAAACACCCTTTAAACTACAAGAGACCAAACAAGAGCTATCCTCATATCAAGAACAGGAGTGTTGCCGTGAGAGAGCCAGAGCGGACAAGAACGAACTGATTGCATCTAACGCGTCTGGTAATGTTGAGGAAGCACTTGACGCAGGCGATCCAGCGTATCAGATTGTTGTGGAGGATACAGAAGAGTCTAGTAACCAGGGAGAAATGGGTTTGAACAACAATCAAATATCACCGATAAGCTATAATTGTCTTAGTCTAGAGGAGCCCAGATCAATGTCAACATTTGCGCCTGGTTTCGACGGCAACAACATCGCAATCGTAGGTCCGGCCCAGTCTAATTGCGACGAGTCGTTTCGACGACTCTCGTTTGAGCAGGGCCAACAATTGTGGAACTATGAAACTGACTCAATCGAAGACCAACAGACGCTAAGACAAATCCAGCACTTCCGCCAGCGACAAGACAGTCGGTGCCAGCGTTTCGATAGAACCAGAAATCAATCTGAGTCGACTGTGATTACGGGCGGCTACGATGAAGACACCAGCTCAATGCCAAAATGGGTCAAGAACGAGTACATTCAGCAAATGGGTTCCAGCTCGGCTGTTATCACAAGCCAGAATGGTGACACAACAAGCGAGAGGGAGGAGACTACCTGTGTGAGTGAGCTCACTTTAACGGACGCCATTGGCGAGATAGTGTCCCGTTCGACAATATCTGACAGGTTACGACAAAGTGACGGCAACGAGGGCGACGAAGATGAGCAAACCACTGAGCTTGAGTGGTTTGATCAAGCTGACTCAAGATTTTCATCGCCGGGCTGTTACACAGATTCGATGAGACCGAGATCGTTGAACTCGACGAGACGAGAGCGTGTTGTAGTAGACCAGAGGTACAGTAGATCTCATCCAGATATTAGAGAACTTGTGTCGAGTTGGGACCATTCTGGCGATCGCACTAGTCCTGTGAGAGATGAGAGAAAATCGTACGACACATTAATGGGCGAAAATCTAATGGATTGTTCTGTTTACAAGTCAGCACAACAAATTGAAACTCAAATAGACTGTGAAAATCCAGATAATTCTGATGGAAGCCTTGATGGAATGCAGATTGGTCTAGAAAGCGCCAAGCTCGCGATGAACTTATCTTCTGAGAGCGAAATCTTTGAACAGTCCCATGTTGACGGGTCGCTTAAGAGTGACCGCGAAGTGACCGACACTGCACCAGCCCGGCACCAGCAGCCGATAGGCGACAAGCAAAATTTAGATTCAAGACCCAGATCAAGCTCTATGTTTGAACAGCAGCGGCAACAGCAGATGTCTATAGAGGATGAGACCAGTGTCGATACAATAAATGTTAAAGTTGGTAGCGGGATCCCGATGGACACAATGCATCTCGAGCTCAGCGGCAACAAAAGTAGTCTCAGGAGAAATCCTATTAGTCAATCAGCTTATTTGCATGCTGAGCTTGACTGCCGACGGCAGAAGTTGACGGGCGATATGAATAACAACAATCATGACGGTGATCCCACGCTTGGGAATGTTAGACGACACTCGAATATCAACGGGTCTCGATCGTCGTTGAGCTCAATTAGGAAATCCCTTGTTAGAATATTTTGTTAATGTTACTCGCTTCTGCTCATCGTTTTGATGAGATCAGGTTGCCTACTAAAACCAATTAATCGAGTCATGTTGGAAACTCAAATCGTGACCCGGAACGATCATCAGAAATGCTCTGAGCATTCCTTCTACTTTTTTAGGTATTCCTTATTGAAACTGGTTGGTCATTTTCAAGTGATCAGACAAACTTTTTTGTGATGTTTTGGCATATCTCCACTTTTGTTTGTTTGCTAACGATTTTGCGTCAACCTTCAGATAAGCTCTCCACTCTTCTTGGTTCTCTCTCACTCAAACTGTCTATCGCTCGCCTTATTTTGATTTTTTCTCCCACACCTTACGCGGCCAATCATTTGAGGCATTGTATGTTGCATCATAGAGCATCTTTAGACTGTTAAATAATATATCATTAAGAATGACAAAGTGTTGGCCCTAATCAGTGAGTTCAGTGTTATGACTAGCCCAGGTGTTGTGAAGATTGGATCTTGTGTGGTAATCTTGTTGTGAAAAGTCTCACCTAATAATTTTGATGATCTTGCAGTCTGCGCGTCTCGGGTTGTGATTCGGTCTTGTTTGAACCCAAGGCGGTGTTACCGTTCCCGTGACCGCGTTCAGCATATGTCAAGAACAAACGTGCGGTATTCGGTAGTGCTGGGACGAGCCAACAACGGAGGCGTTGCGTGCGGGCCTCGGCCGAAGAGAGCTTTCGCGTGCGAACAGAGCCCGGAGCCGCGGTCCGGTTCCAAGCAGTCTGACAGGCACCGCGCCTCTAGCTGAACGCAAAGTCAGCCGCTCCGCTACGGGAATCTCTCTCTTTCTTTCTCTGCGGCGCAGCAGCCTCTCCCGTTCCGCTGTTTGTGTCGACATGAGCGAGAGCCGGAGGAAGAATGGTGATGATGACCAAGCTCCTGTGTTCAGCCAGCAACCATTGTGAGCACCAACAAAATAATAAGATTGTCCCGCAACGAGAACAGTTCGAAGTAAAGCTGGGCGCGGATAAGATCAATTAATCGATTTATACAGTATTGGATCTACAAAACCACATAACATTGGCTCCAGGTGAAACATGACAATGTATTATTAGGCTATTATTATTCTTAATAAGCCACACAGATTGAGTTGCTGCCCACTTTTACAACCGAGAACTAGATTGCAAACAACCAATTCCACACCACTGGAGCAACCGCGATTTGATTCCTTTTTTGTTCTTAAACAAATCAAATCTGTAGATCCGTCACAAACCACGCCACCGCTGGTGTCCAATACAATACTGAACCATCTCTCTTATCATGGCCGATGACAGTGAAATAAATGGCGATGATGTTGGCTGGTGGAATTGCAGCTTGTGCACCTACAAAAACTCAGCTGAGAAATTCAAATGCGAAATATGTGATTTGAGGCGTGGAACATCAACAAGGAAACCAAGATGCAGTACTGACACTATAGTTGCACAGGTCGTGAAACAGCAAGAACAAATCAGACAACAGACCAAAGCTAAACCAACACCAAAGAGTAAACCGGTGAGGGAGATTCCCTGCTATACACCTGAACCCACCACTTCATCACCGCACAATAACAATCATTCGTCGGCAGCAAGCACTATCACAAATGCTAGCACAGCTAGCAACACAAGTTCCACATCCACGTCGTCATCTACACCCACCACACCTAACAGTAGTAAACCATACCAATCTCAAGACAATCCAGTTAAGATTAGGCCAATAGAGATCAATGGCAATTTGATAAAATATTTACCACCAACCTCAACTGGTAGAACAGGTTTGATAATCGACAAGAAACGTTTCACTCAGCATTCGGTCACAGTGGATGATGTTACCATAACTTTCACGGAGTTTGCAACTAGACAAAACAAGTATGTGAGAAAAAAGAAGAAGAGGTCTGGAAAGGCTGCAAGCAGCCAATCATCGACCGGCATCAAGATGGACCCAAAAATATGAACTTTTGATAGCCTCAACAATATTAACTCGCCAATTACAAGGCTCTCTTTTAAAATCGACATATTATTACTATTATTAGTACGTCATTTGAATAGAACAATAAATTATAATCGATTTACACTTCACTAGCTGAGATGTTTCTTGTGTTGCTTTGCAATGGATTGACTAAAGTCGACATGTATCCGTCTGTCGTCTAGCAAGACGTTATCCATTTTGAGATAAGCACGCTCACAGTCATCTTTATGATCGAACTCGATGAAGCCGTATTGGAGAGATTGGTCTGTTTTAGGGTCTTTAACAATTTTGACAGAGTTGATCTTTCCGAATCGAGAGAATATTCTTTCGAGATCTCCTTCCTCTGTGATTGGGTTCAGTCTGCAGATGAACAGTACATTTTCGGGTGGTTTCGCGTCAGCACTGGGTAGATCACCAAGCATCTCCAACAGGATTGCCTTTTCCTGAGCATCTTTAGCTTCGAGCTCGGCCTCTATTTCTTCAGCTGTCCTGCCATCGTCTGCATCTAGATCGTCATAAATTCCAACTCGGCTACTATTAGCCAAATGATCAGGAATATCCGGTGAAGATTGTCTGGCGAGTCGAGCGACGAATGATGGATCTGAGTAAGGGTCATGAAGCACAACTGTGTGGGAAATACACAAATCTCTAAATGGGTGGTCATTATCATCAACCAATGTTGTGTTTAGTTTTTCAAGCACTTCCAAACCTTCAACAACTTGGCCGAAAACTGTATGGCCTTGCTTGTCAAGGTAATCGAGATCTTTTGCAAGTGTGATAAAGAATTGAGATCCGTGTTTTCCTTGTCCATTGTTTATCATGGACACCTGTCCAATCTTGTTATGCTTAACAATAGGAATCTGCTCTGCCGAAAAGTATTTTTTTCGATGTTGTTTGCTCTTATCTTGCCAGTAAATAGACTCTCCGCCAGAACCTGTATTGGTGGGGTCGCCGATTCTTGCGATGAAGTTTCTCTTGATATCAAAGAATAAACAATAATTATAATACTTAAGTTTGCATAACTTGAGAAAATTGAAACAAGCTTTAGGGCGTTCTTTAGTCAATAGGTCTATTGTTATGTCGCCAAGGTTTGTTTCCAGAACTACAGACATACTTGACAATTCGGTGAGCTAGAGTTAGCTCCAGTATCACACATTGTTTGGAAGTATATCCATCACTAATTAGTGCTAATGAAGAATCAATAATTATTAACCGGAACGGATTTTGATGTTGAAAACACTACAGAGTTTGCGCGAGGCGACCAAAGCAAACAGTGTGATCGTTTACCACGTGGTTGAAATTCGCGCAACGTCTTCCATGAGTGGTGAAATCTGCCGATTTATCCAAGTTATTGTTAATAGCTCATTATTTACTAGCTTCGCTAGTTATTTATATGCATCATGGTAGCAAACCAAGATAAAACTGCCCCGATAGGAAGGTCTGAGATTGTACAGATTGTCAACAAATCTGACTCACATTCAGAAAAATCTGTATTGGTCACAAGGGTTCTCAAGTACCTCAACGAAAAACGTGATGCTTACAATGGCGTCATCAGCTCCATGATTTATATGATTGAAACAAATGATGTTGATTTAATTGAACTAATCAAAAAAGGTCTAAATCAATATGTTGCAACACATCCGATGCGATACGGGGGCAAGATATTTATAACGAGATGTCTGCCTCGACTCATCTCGGAGACGCCACAATTTGTGGCTGATTACTTTTCCGAACTTGTGCTCAATTCACATGAAGACTGGAAAAATAGAATGAGCAATTTTAGTGGAGTATTGAAGATCAAAATAACTGCCCTGAAGGCCATTGGACAAGCTGAGGATAAAATGAGAGAAAAACTAACAAGTTTTACAAGTCAACAGGTTGAAGCGATCTGCGATGAGGCTGTTATCAAAGGCGACAATGAAACAAAAATTGATACTCTCCACATATTGCTTAGCACCAGCATCACAACAAAAGTTCTGGTCGATAGAGAGTTGGATATTTTCCTCAAGATCTACAAAGATGCGCTCAGTTTTCAAGAGCCTGCTCTCAGACAAAAGTTTTTAGCCATAACCGGAAAACTCCTAAAACGAATGAAAGATTCAATTAGAGTCGTCTGGAGGGATGACGAGAAGTTCTCTGAGTCGGCTAGGACCGATATAACACGGCGTTACATGATTTTTCTCGAGACCCTGATCGATTTCTGCTTGGACAATCTCTATTCAAGCAAATACTTTGGCTCTTTCATTGTTACAATGACAACATTGAAATATGTTATAGAATATATCACTTTGAATGATACAAATTTACAGATAGCACAATTTTTTCACCAGAAAAGATTCCATGATTCCATCTTGAATTGTCTTGTTCTCGACACATTTGAAGATAACAAGATACTGGCCTTAAACTTACTGTTTTCACTGCAGCAAAACGGGCACACTATTCCTGACCGTAGCTTGGACCTGTTCGAAAAGATTGCTTATAAACTAGTGAGCAGTGTCAATCCTGCTCATTCATTAACTTGCCAGTATATATTCAAGCTTATCATTGGGTATGAGCAAATCAAGTCGAGCGAACAAAAGAATAAGATCGTCTATAAACATTTGAACAAGCTAATTAGCTCAGTCGAAGACGGCATTCGGCAGATGAAAGAAGACTTCTTTTTAGCATTGAAGAGAAATGCAATTTATCCGAAGTTGACTTGCACAAGGGCCCTGTTAAACGAGATAAATATCAAAGATCTCGAAAGCGATAGGAGAGACTGGCAATCACTGAGCGAAAGAATAGTGAAGGCATCAATTGAAGCTTCTCAATCTGTGTCTTCTATTGTTTGTAATATGAACCCTGAAACAATGGGTCATCTTCCGATGGATCAAGAACCAATTGATGTCGATACATTATCAAAGAATCTAGATAGATCAGTCAATATATCTGATTCTTGTCTCAACACCATCTCGTCGCAATACTTGTTGATCACAGGCTGGAAGACAATCAAAGAGTGTTCATTATCTATGGGCGCTATGTGCACCAAACTTTGGTGGCCGGTAAGTGCCAATCTTGGCGAACCAATCTTGCAATCAAGTAGCATTATATCGATCATAGAATTCTTCAAACATTATCTGAGAAATCTCCGTCATCGTGGTGCCTTCGAGCAAGCTTATACAGGCTTCATGAAAGTAACAAAGCGTATCTGGCTAGACGAACATTTCAAAAATATTTTAATCGCCATTCTTAATGAAATATTAGATGATTTTCAAAGCGAACAATCGCTGTTATGTAGTGAGAAAGTTATAAATCTAAAAAGGCAGGTCACTCGCCGATCAGCCGGCTTGCCATTTTTAGTGCAAGCCATTGCAGCATCAGAAGACAAAAAAGATTCCAAAGTGTTACGTTATATTATTGATGCGTTGATTAGAGTAATGCAGTGTGACAAGGCTGAAACATACCAGAAGATACACTGTTTGAACATCTTGAAAGCTCTTATCAACGATTTCAATCTAGCTGAGAAAGTCGTTCCATATCTTGGCCAGGTTTTCACGATCACTATTGAAGCTTTTAAATCTGAAGATTTCCCAATAAGAAATTGTGCCAACATGCTCATGAGAGCACTCGTTGATAGAACATTCGGAACAAGTCGTTTGCGTGATGAAATACATAGGCGTAATACTTTGTCATACGAGAAATTTTTCTCCGACTACCCAGATCTACATGCCAAACTTGAACAGTGTTTGCATGATGGGCTTAGAGACAAAAGGTGTCTAGCATCTGTTCATGGTGCATTCATCATACTCTCCCACCTTCGTCCTAGTGTAAATGCCAGCGACAAATATTCGATTGACAAAATGGCTGGCCCCTTCATCGAACCCGCCCTCCGACTTGCCCTGACCTGCCCCGATTTCAAATTACGCGAGCTGTCCGCCAAGATGGTCGTTCAATTGGAAATTCAACAAAGAAGTGAACTCGCATACAGCAAATTTAAACTGTTCGATGATTATCAGGCTTTGATTTTATCTAAAGATTGGATTGAACAAATCAAAATTGAATCTAATACCATGCATGGATTATTGTGCATGCTACGACATTGGGTGGAACATTGTGATATGATAACTAGCACCGAACATCAAAATCAGTTGTTTTACCTTGTCGATACGATAGTTAGAATCGTTTTGAAAGTCAACAACCAGGATAGAACAAATTTCTTGAGATTATCTGCCGTCAGTTTGTGTGAGAGCTGCTGTTTGGTAGATAAGGTTAGCAAATTTATGCTTAATCAAGACTGGCTGCCCCAAGAGTTGTTATCCTATCGGAAAGGAAAACCCATCCTATACGAGCCCTTAGTTGGCATGGAGAATCTGGCTTTTCGATCAATATCTTTATCATTGACCACTCCAAAATATTCTGACGATTTTGCCAAGTCAAGAAATCTTCTCAAGATCACCATAGAAGTGGTAAAACAACCACCCAACAGAGTTTTCAGTATCAACTTGCAAGCATCTCTTATTAGATTTCTCCGGCAGTTCTTTAGTCAAGACGACAATTTTATCGATAGATTAGTATCCAACCTCGATCTGGATTCAACTGCTGCGCACATAACACCGATAGATAGGCTCAATCAAAGATCTGAGTTTGATTCCGAACGCGAAATCTGGCTAAAGTATTGTGAACAACCGGATTTGAGACGAATGATTAGGGATGAGATACCTGATGAATACTTGAACAGTATGTTTGCGTTGCATGAATATGAAGAATTCAAGCTATGTCAGAATGAAGGTTTTTTGAAGGCAAATTCGCCTCGTGCAATCGAATTGCTCGCATTTGCATGCAAAGCTTGGAAGCGATTCAATCTTGAAGAAAGATGCATCTGGTTGAGGGAAGGCGAGACCATCATGGATAAGCTCAAGTTTTTGATTGATTTTATTCAAAACCTACCTGACTGTGATATCAAATGTCTAGTGTTGCTTTGCGCCTCTCATCTCTTTGTCACACAGATTCATAAGATTCATGCAACGTGTGATAATTTCTCTGAAGGACAAAAAGCTGATCTGGTTGCCAATGAAGTACGTGTCGTGACGAGATTCTCTTTGATTTTAGAAGAGTTAGCTGAATGTCTCCACGATCGGAATATTCGAGGAACTTGTAGCGAGATTCTTACTAGCGCTCTAGAAACTCTATTGGCGTGCTGGTGCGAGCCATTGAAGGATACACTCGTGAACATTTCTAGTGCTCTCTTGAAATTGTGCCAAGACGAGGATTATGAAATTCGCGAGGCCATTTCTAGATCCTTAGTTAATTCAAATCACAAACACACATCACATAATGTGACAGATGCCTCGCACAGCGCAAATTATCTTGATGATATGATTCTATGCATGACAACCAGCTTATTAGATCCATCTGAAGCCAGCGATGTATCAAGATGTTTCGAACTATTTACAAGGATGATCTTCAACCACTCAAAGAGCTCAACGATTGAATTGAGCAATGACCGCGAGAGCCTCTATGACAAGACAATACCAAACGTCTTCGCTGACCATGTTACAACTATTCAAAATACTTTAGCAGCAGCTAAGACTTTTTTTGTTAGAGCCACAAATCCGATCAATCTGGATAGTTTAAAGTTTTCATCCAACGTTTTGGATGAACTGTCTGCTTCTGATTTACAAATTCAGATGTCTCACGATGTTGGCGATTACAGCTGGAGACATAAAAGTGAACACAGCTCTCGACCTTGTGAGGGTGATTGTGAAGGGAAGAACAAAAGAAGAGTAGACAACGCCCTAACAAGTATAAGACAAAATTTAGATTATTTCAACTACTCAAATATGCTCATTGATACATCGTTTGGTTGTCACGAATCTTCGTTGTTCAAACGCTTGGCGTTTATCAAACTTCTACTTGAAAGCACTGATTATGACAACAAGCAGCTCTTGGCTGAGATCAAGGATGGATTGGGAATCATAATGGAAACTTCATGCGCAACCACAATATTAAGCAAATGCTATGCGTTGTTTGATCAAAACAAGTCAATGTAATGATGGAGCAATTAGATAATCAAAAGGAGCAAACAATCCTAATAGCTCGTTTTCATTCAGATTAATCAGATCAGTGCTAAACACAATTTGTGCATGCCACATTTATCTCGTTTGATGAACATAATTATTAGCTCTTGATTATTCCGGTCGTCTACGGCGCCGGTGCTTGCGTTCTACATGGCCAGTGTCGCCGACGTGCAGAGTACGAGAGTCGATCTGTTGGTTGTTCTGATTTGGATGATGTTGTTGATAGTGGCCACCAACAAGAGAGACACTGGAAACAGATGTTTTGTTGTAAGGTGACAATCCATTGTACACAAAGACGGTGCTTAAGTCCCAAGGCGCTTGAATCATTTGACCTTGTTGGCCATAATATGGATTGTAACCGGCGGTCATTGGATGTTGGTGGTGCGGATGTTGCATTGCCTGAGACGGCGGACCCATCATATGGGTCCCGCTCAAGTGATGGTGGGGGTGATGAATGAGCGAGCCGTCTGGATCATGATGGTGGGGTGGGAGCGACGGAGCTTGGTATGGGTCAGAATGATCATATGGTGTCATGAGACCAGACGGATGGTTAAGAGTCACATTTTGGCCATCGTTCGGTGACATGCCTGGGGTTGGGCCTCCTGTGTGATTCATTATGGCTATTGGGCTTAAAACGATAGGTGATTGATGTCCGGATGGAACATTTGATGCTATGATTCCGCCCACACTCGTAACAGGAACGCTCAAAATCATAGATGAGTCCGTGACATCTAAGGCACATCCTCCGTCTTCGGTATGAATTTGTTGATGTTGCTGCTGTTGAATAACCATGGGCGGCACGATATGGTGATGTGGTGGTGGCTGATTAACAGCCGACGGGACAGCTGGCTTAGGCTTGTATCTAGCCATTATGGGCTTCCCTTTCCATTTAACAATATGTTTTCTAATATACGCTAATGCTAATCTTGCATCTTCGTCGTCCTTAAAAGTAACATACCAGCTATTTTGTAATGCGTACTCACAATGAACGGGCTTACTTGGACAATTCTCACTATTAAATATATCTCTAACTGAGCTCTCAGAACTATTAGCTTCAATCTCTCTCAAAATTAGAATAGAACGATTGTTTGCAGGTGGTTTAGATGGCACTTGTTGTGGCTCCAACTCTTGTTGACTTGTGCTGGTTGTGGAAGTGGTGGTAGTTGTATCAGTTATAGTAGTTGTGGTAGTTATGGATGCAGTGTCGATATCTGAAATGGCATTGATTGTTGGCGCTTCTGTCGATTGTGTGTCGACATGATAATTGTTATGTGCCAATTCTTGTTGTTGATTGTCATAAGAAAACTTTGTTGATTCGGTAGTATAGTTGGATATTTGCTCACCAGTCAGACTGCCACCTTGATTGTTGCAACTCTTCACGTTATCGCTGATTGAAATTGATCTTTGTGCCTGTTGTTGTCCGATGACATCGTCACTATGCTTCATATTTGCTTGGTTGACAAAATATTCGTTCTTGAAGATCTTTAAATTATTATTCGTTTCCCGCTCTTTCTCCAATGATGATGATCTACCAAGCATTGTGGTTTTATTTGGAATGATAACTTCCTTTGTTGGCAATGTTGCTGGCGAAAACGATGATGACGACGTAGCTGCTACTGATGATAATAACGACGACGATGATGATGATGCGACATTTGTGCCGAGCAAAACTGTCGTTTGATCAGCTTCGGCTGACAGGGCGTCTGGCTGATTACTTAACTCTTGGTCCATGTTTAGTTGCGCCTACTGCACAACTTGTTGTCGTGCCCTATACGGAATGAATCAGTCTAATTAGCCGCCACTCTAATGAATGAAGCAATGATTCTATCTTCTATTAAGAGCAGACGGAATTGAACAATGCTCGCTATTCGTATACAATTGGTTAGCCTATTCTTGATTATTGCAAAAGACTATAAAGATATATTGATGTAATTGTAAGGTTCTAAAGGCTTTTTTCCCGAGCAAACGACTTAAGTCAGTCTTGATTGTTGCTCATTTGATGATTGCTTCGTGAGCCAACGAGCTCATTAAAAATGCACTAATGAATGCACCCACTCATTGAATTCAGACTCAAAAAATATATCACAATAAGTGTTGTGTAGCATGAGTGAACCTACCAAAAGATTGATCGGTCCGTCTTGCTAAGTTGTGATTGCTCTCGGTCCATTTATCGTCTGCACTATTGGACGTATTTTTTTCTATTTCTTCTACCATCAATGTCTCAAGATCGGGTCAGATTTGATCCGAGAAATTTGCCTGTTCCTTTTGGTCGATGTTTTCTATCTTATTGATAAATTATGAACACGAACACGGTGTTGTATATTTGGAATTCGTTTCGATACTTATTGCATATGAATTACGTTTGTTTGCTCGAAATAAATCCAGGTCGGCTCATCGCTTGGTATAAATATTGCACATTGCCAATGTTCGACACAGTTGATCGGGATAGTTATAAATCCGCGACAATCCGACGATTGATGTTGTTGTTGTGATGATTACGTTCGATTTGGTACTAATGTTCTTGAATCGACATAATTATTGAGTTCGTTCGAGCTTGCGCTAACGCAAAAATGATCTTGGTCTAGATGTAAAATCGAACAGTCATTCCGTTGATTGATTTGGTTTGTTTTTGTTAGATGTTTCAATATTTGAAATAGAATACGACAAAGATAGAAGTAGAGAGAGAAAGAGAGAGAAGACGACAATGGAGACTGGCAACGGTAGAGAGAAGCTAACGCAACAGTGAAGCTGCTGTTTCTTTTCCACTTCTGGTTCTGTGTTGTGTGTTGCCTAAGCTTCGCTTTCTGTGCCTGTCCGTGTGTGTGTTCGTGTGTTAAGTCCTTGCACGGTTACGCCTGTAAGTCTGTCTGTGCGTTCGTCTCTGTGAGCCTGTTGAGCTTGAGCTCGCGAGTCCTGTTGTAAGCTTGCGCAGCGACGATGGCGTTGTGAATCACAGCTACTGCACTTGTTTCGCTGCAATCGCTCTAAGAGCTTACCTCTGCTCTGCCGTCGCTGCCACCACCGGCCAGAGAAGTTGCCGCCACCGATCGCTACCGCCACCAAGCTTCTCAAACACTACACACCAGCCAAGTTCACAATGTGAAGCCTCTCTCACACTCACACACAAAAGCCAAGTTTGCCGAACTGGAATTGCAGCAGCCGCAGTCTATGTTTGTATATTGAGCGAGCAAGAAACTCCTTTTAACAGTTGTTGCTGGCGCTGTTGTTGTGTTAGTGATACAGAAATATTATGGCATTCGTTCTCCTGATGTTCATCATTTGCCTCCCTCACTTGGTTGCCACCGCCATGGTCTTCATCGTCGTCGTCGTCGTCGAGTCCGTGTGAGACCAAATTATTACCAGCCAAGCACCACTGGCTGCAGCGACAACAGCCAGAACTGCCCAAACTGTAGACATTCGGGCTGGGTTGGCAGCCGCCGCCGGCGGCCGGCCGCGCAAGTCGACCCTGTTGATGCAGCTCGCCACCATTGCGGGCTTCTGGTTTCGTGAGTGTTAGTATCTTGTGTGTCGTCTATCTTTCTGGCTCTGTGCCTGTGTCCGTTTGTCTAAATGTTTGTATGTGTGACAACACAACTAGAATGTGACGGCCACTGTCGCCATCGTCGCTGCATCTCGGTAGTTAGCCAGTGTGCTGTCATGGCTTCAACTTGGACAATTCTGTTCGGCAGCGGCGTGTCTGTTTGCTTTGAGGCGTAACTACCGCTTTCATTTGCGCCGCCTCACAAACTAGCTAAACACGAGATTCCTATGTTGCACTGACTGCGCCCCGGCTAATAAAAGCAGCGCGCTATCCTACTTCTTCTGCCAGCTGACGCAACTCGCTGCCACCCGTACCCATTTATTCGTTAGTCTGCAAAGCACCACGGGGCGACATCAATCCAACACGGGCGCAATTGAAGAACACTGTGCCATTGTAGAGGCTTCATAGCTAGTTTTTCGAAACCATGTTCATTCAGGCTTGAACTTTCGCCAATTGACATCACCGAATGGTATCTAATCTCAACCACTTATTTGAAAGACCCCATCATCAACTTTCAATGGTCACTCACTCTTCTATTTGCTTGGCAAATGTGTGTTGCCATTCATACAAAACACTTTCCAAAGCTTTCGGTCTGTAGATAGCAATGCCTTGTGCTGCCCGTTGCCGCCCACATGTTCCGCCCAAATGTTCTCCTGTCCTCCGCCCACCTGTTGCCACAGTGGTGACAAAAATCTGTCCCTTTTCGCAAGCTTCTCTTGAAACGGAAACGATTGCGCTGGTTGAGGTTTGATCTCGTCAAGAACAGGCGGATTGAATTTATTGATTCGCAGAGATTATTAGAGAGAATCCACAAAGCAACATGGCGGTTTCTTTGAGACAACATTTATCGTGGGCCGCAGATCGACAATGCGCTTGTACAAACTGCTAATACATCCTCTAGTGTTAGGCTGCCCCAAGTCAAGTCAGTCAAACAATCCGATCATCAGACAACAGCCAATCGGATGTCAAATCATCAATGTTTTCTTTAGCGGAATATTTAATGTTTGTTTTCGTTCGTCAGCAACCAAACTAAACAAATCACCTCAACAGTAAAGAATTCTCCGCCACTTCCTCAATGATTTTCACAACTGCCACATTGGTGGTTGAGGTATAATATACTTGTTTATGTCATGGAACGCGGTTGGGCACTTTGTCGACATAATCAGCACACGATTGTGACCATAATTCAATTATGCGGAACTCCGCGCGCCAGTACGGATTGGATGTCTTCCAATCAGTTCCACAATCCCACACAAAGCATCGTCAAGATGTTGAAGTACAACAATTGGTCACCATTGAGATTGAATGGCAGCCTGGCAGCGGGCTCTATACTGTTTGTCCGGCAGCAAAAATGTTCAGCCAGGACAAGTCCGAACAAAACGTTGTTGCCAAACTAAAGCCAGCCCCCTTCAAATCTGAGATAGACACATACACAGAGGAAAACACGATCGCTAGATTAAAGATCATCGGTCAGCGCCAGACACACCGACTTCACATGCAGATTGGAATACTTTTTTGCCTCACCGTTAATTTGTTATCTCTACTGGGAACTGCTCCGGCATTCGTCATCCTCATGCGAGTTAGTTCGAGCTGTGATGCGAGCTTGTTGATTCACGAAAGATAACATCACAAGGACTGTATTGCCCTATTCACTTATTGTCTTGGAGATGGCATGGCAAACGCTTAAAGTACAGTGTGTAACAAATTTGCTGTCACCATTTCCGCGTGCGCGTTTGCCTTTTTACGGCCGGCTGGAGCGCGCGGAGAAAAAGAGCCCGCACGAGTCTCGACCAGGATGCGGTAGGCGTAGCGCGGGATCAAGATTCTTGTTCGCTGCTAGCGGGCGCGGGCCGATTATTCTTAAGAGGGAAGGCGAGGCACTTCGGGCAAAGAGACCGCGCGCACGGCTTGTAACAGCGCACAAGAAAAATTCCTGCAAATGCTGCGCAATGATGACAGCAAATGTGCGTGTGTGTGTGCACCAAGAAGGGGAGGGAGTAAGATAACAATGAATAAATATCGTGAGCTTGAAAGGGGTGCGAGAGGAGTTGGTCGTTTTTGCCATCTTGCCTGTTCCGTTACGTTTGAACGAGCGCTCGTGTGTAAGACCAATGTTGTTCAGTATGGGCATGAAATGAACATCGTGCATTGCACTTTGTTGTTGTAGTCTGATGTAATTGCCAACCTGTGTGAGCCTTCTGTCTGTATGTGTGTCTGTTTCTCTCTCCTTTATCTACTACAAAGTTGATTGGATTTGTGGGAGAATATTTCTTCTCGGACCCTCTACTAATATCTCAAGTCGGTCTGACTTTCGCTGTTTGAATAGCAACGCGAGATTCACGGCTCACAACCGGATGGCCTGGATACATCCGTCGTCTTCGTAATGGGTTGCAAGTTGCAACAAACGGGTCTCCTGGCTAGCGCGCGTGAACCGATCTTACAAATCTTCCATTTGGCCTGAGTTTTTGCACACAAGTTCAAAACCAATTGTTGTAGTAGATTTGAACAAAAGTACCACTTTGTGAACAACAAAATCGGCAAAAGCAATGAGTTTGTGGTACCAGGTAGACTAGATCGGAAACTGTCTCGACATCGCTGTGCGTTTGTCAGTGAACTTGGCTGATT
>OX465601.1:270732059-270759495 GCA_950022295.1 Bromus sterilis
GGGCTTGGATTTGGCTGAGAGGGACAAACTGCCTTGGATTTGGCCCTTATGCATGTATTGCTCTCGAGGAAAATTTAGTTGCTGAAATACTTTATTCTTTAATATATTTATAATTTTTGGAAACACTAATTTGAAATATAGCACGCTATTAGTGCGCTATAACTTATGTAGCGTTTGAAGAAGGGCCTCACTATATTTTATATCACGCTATTTGTTTCATTGGGTAGGACAAAGAAAAAGAAGACCCGTTCGAGGCGTGACACGTCACTGGTAGCATGGAAACTATCATAGCAGGGGAGCATACGTCACAACTAAGCAAGCAGGAGTGCCGGATACGTATGTATCAAACTGAAAAATACACTATGAATGGTTTAGCTCATACATTCACATCACATGGTTTAGCTCAAACGTATATAATGCACCGGTGCCTGCTTTGTTAACCGTCACACAACAAAATACTAATTGCAGAATGAAAACGCATGCTTGGCCGGTGCACCATGCATCGTGATGTATCGATCGCTCTACTATTCGATTTCGAGCACCTGAACGAGTGACTAGGAAGTTGATAACAGCATATGGATGTTTGATATGTACAATACCGTTATTTCAATCAGTCAACAACCCGAGCAGTGCATTTTCATTCTAAACATAAGATTATGGTCATTGTCATGTAAAAAGGGGAGTGAGAGGGGTGTGGCCGACGATGGTTTTCGGCTTACTTAGTGTAGACAGAACTGCCTTTTTTCCAATTTGAGAAACACAGTACAAGCGCTCACAAGTAAGTGCACATACTCATCTCTATGAATACATGAACATACATCCTATTATGATGAACACCTTCGAGAGAGAGAGAGAGAGAGAGAGAGAGAGAGTCCACTGATCTCGAAAGTGACAAAATCACCACATACAAATCGTAGTTGAGGTATACACCATGCCTCTTAATGCATAGCACCGTAAAACTTGGAATAATTTTTTAAAATGTGATCATTTGTGTCAACTCTAGAACTTGAATCCTAATAGACAGGTTCCATCAAAAAGCAGCTAATCATCTGAACTATGCACATTTCACTCTCTTGAGAACATAGCATCTCTAAGGTGCATCAAATATATGGAAAATTGACATGCACGAGTTGTGCTCCATCTTAATTATTTAAACAAGGGGCTTGGGTTTAGGAACAAAACCATGACACTATCATTAGTACAGAAACCCCCTTACTAATGTTTAACTATAAAGCAAGTCTAGTGGTGCACATTTAAGTCTGACCGAACAACCATAAAGCAAGTCAAAAGGCACGTTTGTGTTGAAGATTCAAAGGACAATTAGTCAATTACTCTTCAACAACCGGGAGCATAGCATGTAAGGAGAGCTTTGACCCTATATCTCTATTGTGAAGTATGGCGATAAGCCTGTCTCCAATATTAAATAGGTGCACCGACCCAACAAGCAACACTTAAAACGAACATGGAAAATAGGTGCAACGGTGTTCAGAGGCAGAGCAAAAATGTAAATATGAGCCTAAGTATGTGTTCCTAGAGATACAACTTCAAAAGTAATATAACTCGGCAAGGAATGGATGTTTCGCAATAAATAAAGACCTTCATTTCAATAATAAAATTTAGATCCATGACAAGCTCATCTGAGAATTTTATAATATAACTTTTGAATAAAGGGCTTTATTACTTAATAGGTTTAAGCAAGTACACCCGGCTCTGCACAGTTAAGATGAACAAAGCCGCATCTAATTGGAAGAATCTTTCCACAAATAAGTTATTCATACAACAACCCTGTAGTCTTTCAAAAAGAGCAATATTTCGTTAGAAGAAATAACACATGTAATCAATAAACTAATCATTTTTCCTGTGTGAAGGTGAACAAATTAGCTTGACTAGTAGATTGCAGTCGACATCCATCAACGAAAGTATAAAGTACATAGTACCTTACCACGTTTTGATTTGATTGAGAAATTAATACAATGATCAAGAAACTAACATGTCAGGTATACTAGCTGGATTAATTGAGGCCAGCACAGCCCACGGCTAAACCGGGCGTCATCATGATAGGGGTTCTTCCTTGGTGTTTGGCTACTGCCTTCACGGAGAGCGGTGAGCGGTGGCGTGAATAGCATCGAGTGGCAAGCCACGCGATGGAATCGGGAAAAAAAATCTTATACGACCCAGGTCGTATGCTCCCCATTGTGAGACCCTCCCCAGCACATGACACCTGGAGAAAATAATCTCAAAGCAATCGGCAATCCCGTTTAGCAAATATTGTATCTCTTTTTCTTTGCTGCGCCTAAGGCGGCGTCACAACTCTAAGACCTTGTACAATGCAAGGTGTTTAGGAAAGTGCTTAGTAAAATAAATCGACTTCTTTTGTAGCACCGGTGCTTATTTTTATAGTAGAGATGCCTAATTAAGCATCTAGTCTTTACATCTAAGCATCAGTGCTTTAGAGAAAAAACTGATTTTTTCTGTAAGCACTACTTTTAAGCACCTTGCATTGTATATGGTCTTATGCTCCCTCTGTCGCTCGAGCACTGGAGTCCCGCTGATCTTTGTTAAGTTTTTTACAGCTTAAGTCAAGCAAGATCAAGCCACGAACAATTTACAGAGGAAGTACTGATTGAGTGCCTAGTGAACCCAGGCTAGAAGACGCAACCAGCCTAGTAAAGACACTGGTTGCAGGAATCTTGGCCACAGCAAAGGGGTTCGTGCAACCGGTAAGTGGAGGCGATGAGGAGCATCATTGTGGCCGGAAGGACAAGCAGCTGGGGCGGTGTCGCGAGCTGAGCTGGGGTGGTTTATTTCGCGTCGAGGAGGATATCGGCGGCGATATGGCAAGCAGCCGGAGGTATTACAACGGCGGCTGGAGTTTAGGGCGAGGAAAAAATTGAACTGACTGGGGAAAGAGGGACGGCTGTTGCTTTACAATTCCTGTCACCACGCGTCGCAAGCGGAACAGGGTCTCACAATCGACTCTGTACGACCCGGCTGTATAGGATTTTTTTCGTGGAATTGATATTAACATCCCACACATCTCGCTAGTTTTTGTTTTTTGCAATTCACCGCTAAAGTGCAAAACAATGTTGGGCGTGCGTTCAATTTTTGAGCGTTAATTTTAACGTTGGAGTATTCATTTTTGAGCTTTGCCAGGAATATATATTTTTATTGATCACGTTTTCTCCGCTCTATTCCTCTTGTCAAAGTAAACATGTACACATTACCTTAAATAGGATGACACAACTGCCACGATTAGAAGCCACTAACGCATGCACTCACGTCCACATGCCACTAATCACACGACCCTAACACACTAACTGCATGCAGTAGCATTTGAATTTATCTTCTAATCCTAGAATCACTTCAGGATCTAACAGACTGAGTCAGACATACACACTCAAGTAGCTAGCTATCAAACATGCAAAGTACGACCTGGGTAACCTCTTGCATGCAAATAACTAAATGACCACACCGAATCACTCGGGTAACACCACATAGGCATGGAATCTAGCTGGATCACCCGACAGACTTGTTCGGCAGCATCACACGGACACACCGTATCGCTCGGAACCACAGCATCTCACCTTGCACACAGACTCCCATGGCAGCTCGGCATCTTGCCAGCGCGCTCCAACTGAAACTTCATCAGCTTCGCACGAATCACACGTACTTCATGCCAGTATACCATGCACCTAAGCACATTCATGCCAGTGCTAACAAGTGACATATATTGGCATCAAGGTTTTGATTTTCGGTTTTGGTTTTTTTTTTTGCCCCAAGCCGAGATGGCCAAAATTCGGCCATTTTCAAAAATTTCGGCAAAATTTTGACTTAAATTTGACAAAAATTTGCTAAATTTCATCAAAATCTGAATTTTTCGGTGAAAAATAATTTTTGCCCCAGGCCGACATGGCCGAAATTCGGTCGAAATCAGAAATTTCGGCCGAAATTCAAAACCTTGTCGGCATACAGGAAATTAAGCAACATAGTATCTACGTCCGGTTAAATATTTCACCTTCATTTGTACGTAGCAGGTAGTTGCTCTGCCAATTTTCATAAAGATGGTAGAAAATAAGAAAATTTCAATTCAAACTAATTTACAAGAGGAAAGACGTAGAAAACATGGACTACAAGGCAAAGCAATAAGATGGAGACATTATGAAAAGTCCTATGATTATGCTTCTTCCAGACATTCCAAAGAACATAGATGAGGACCTTGTACTCATCGATATTTCATGCTCGTTCCACCAGTCCTCAAGCGGTGAGAAATCCAAGGCAAACTTGACGTTTAGTTGCAACCGGCGTGCAAAAATGCCCCAAACACCATACACAAAGGAGCACCCACAGGTCGTGTTTCTTCTTGTTTGGTCAGCGTCCTCTCCATCCTGCGCATGGCCTCAAGCATATCTTCGACTCAATGTGTGATTGCAATGCTGACGATGGGTTGGATATTGGTTAGATCAAACAACTGTGCAACCACATTGATGTTGCAGCGGATCCACGAGGTTTTAGCCATCATCTCAAAGACGACCGCCTCACTCCACCAAAGCCCTAGCTGCCTGCCGCTAAGATGAACCCCACTATGTCATTGGAACACCGCCCATTGCCGCAACGAATCATGGCTTGTCTCTACCATAAATCTATAGCTCAAAATTCTGATGTATCCCATTTCTATAAGATGTCATCATGTAACAACTAGTTGGCCGTTTCTGCTTTCTCCATCGACTTGTCCATATTCTACAATTTTGTCTCACACATCTCTATTGTAGTGTGGAAACTAGTTATTTATAGACACATGTGTAACTGTGGACTTCATTGCTTCACCATACTTCATGTGCCTGTCCGGCCTATCCCTTTTCTTCATGCAATTGCAGTGGTAGAAGTCGATCCTTGACATGCCACAAGTTGGGCCTCACTTTTGTGCATACTTAATCACCTCATCGAAATTACAATTTCTGCCTTTTTTCCTTCTACCGTACCAAAGTTGTCGAGGAATTAACATCGCCAAGGTGAACTAACAGTTTAACACATTCAAATGTATCCATTCCTTACATGCCAAATTTTGGGCCCAACTTGATGTAGACACAATAGCTTTCACTTGACTTCATGTTATGCCTCTTTAGTTTTCTTCCTTCAAGAGTGTCTAGGAACTAACAACTCTAACGTGCATTTACATATCCAATGTAAACATGCTTCACATGCCACAATTTAGGGATCCATCTTGTTTATGAAAATAGGATCCATGGGATTTGAACAAAGATGGATTTGAGATAAACTTGCAATGTCCCAAAGAGATATTTTTCGTTGCCTACCTTTTTTTAAAAATCCTTGGTCTCATTTTCTCATAAAAGAAAACCTCGCCAGCACGCTCTCCAAGTAAAACGTCGCCGGCTTCGCATGCCTCACGCGAACTTCATGCCAGTATACCATGCACCTACCTACATGCATATGAAATTAAATATGCAGATAGAAACTATATCAAAATTAGTGCTAACGAGCGACATATCGGCATGCAGGAAATTAAGCATCATATAGTATCTCGTCGGTTTAACTACTCTACCTTCCTTTGTACGTAACAGGTAGTTTCTCTGCCAGTTATCATAAAGATGGGAGAAAATAAGAAAATTTCAATATAAACCAATTTAGAAAAAGAAAGACGTAGAAAAAATAGACTACAACACCAAGCACCAAGATGGAGACATTATGAAAAATCCTATGATTATGCTTCTTCTAGACATTCCAAAGGTACCTAGATGAGGACCTTGATGAATTTTTTGCTCATCGACATTTCATGCTCGTTCCACCAGTCCTAAAGAGGTGCAAATTCCAAAGCATAATTGACTTTAAGCTGCAATAATCAGCGTGCAAAAATGCCCCAAACACCATAGACAAAAGAGCACCAACACGTCGTGTTTGTTCTTGTTTGATCAGCGTCCTCTCCATCCTGCGCATGGCCTGAAGCATATCTTCGACACAATGTGTAGTTGCAATGCTGACGGTGGGTTGGATATTGGTTAGATCAAACAACTGTGCAACCACATCAATGTTGCAGACGATCGACGAGGCTTTAGTCGTCATCTCAAAGACGACCGCCTCACTCCACCAAAGGCCCACCTGCCTGCCGCAGAGATAAATCGCACTATTTCATGGGACCACTGCCCATTTCCGCAACGAATCATTGCTCGTCTCTACCATTCATCTCTAGCTCAAATCTCTGATGTATCAACCAGGCCCACTTTATGCTATACGAGGAAATTAGTTATTTATACACACATGTCTACATGTAGATTTCATTGCTTCACCAAACTTTATGTGGCTGTCTGGCCTATCCCTTTTGTTCATGCAGTTGCAGTGGTAGCAGTCGAGCCTTTACTTGCCATAAGTTGGGCCTCACGCCAATTTCTGCCATTTGTCCCCTTCTAGTGTACCATAGTTGTCGAGGAACTAACATCTCCAGGGTGAATTAACACATTCAAATGTATCCATTCATTACATGCCAAATTTTGGGCCCAACATGATGTAGACTTAATAGCTTTCACCTAACTATATACGTGTATGCCGCTTTAGTTTTTTTTTCCTTTCAAGTGTTTCTAGGAACTAACATCGTTAAGGTGCATTAACACATCCAACGTATGCATGCTTCACATGCCGCAGTTTAGGTATCCATCTTGGTTATGAAAATAGCTCCATGGGATTTGAAACAAACCTGTAATGTCCCGAAGAGATTTTCTCTGTTGCCTACCCTTAAAACTTCTTTTCCCTTGGTCTCATTTTCTCATAAAAGAAAAGTTCATCCTGCAGGTTATCTTACATGATTGAAATTTTGTAACCTAGGACGAATTGTGTAGGCTAAAACGAATAAAACAATAACTTTTGTGTTTGAACTAATGACAACAAACTTTTTCCCGTTTATTCATCTTGATCTTGGGATGGCCAAAAGCAAAAAATAGACAGTTGCCCCAACATGCCTAATAAAAAAAAATGAATCCAGATGTTTGTACAAGTTACAGGAAAATTCCTGGCATGTTGAGACGGACGAATTTGATACAAGGTCAGAGACAGACGCTGATAAATCATGTCGGACATGTTGGAATAAATATCCGACCATATTTTCGAATATTTCACCCTCAGTTGTCCGACCATATTTAGCGGTATCTTTGTTCCAACTCAGATATTGCACTCCCAAATGTCCTACCCTATGTCGTACTTGCACATCTGCTTTTATCTAACTTCGGCTAGGTTTTGAATTAAGAGAGTTTTCCTTATTTAACACTAGCTTAATTTGTTTTTCCTTATTTGACACTCGAATTTTATTTGTTCCTTATGTAACACCAATTATAATATATGTTCCTTTTGTACATTTCCATAAATGCTCAGTACTAAGGGTGTTAAATGATACCTAACAAGATGATTTTACCCCGGATACAAGTTGTAACAAAACAAATTCATGTACTAACGAGCAATAAATATTTTTTATGCAAATGCAAAATTGGGTAGAACCTCCAGCCATGCGGGCGGTTGAGCCCTTGGTAAACTAGATGACACCCCGCGCGTTGCTGCGGGAACTTTTAAGAAATAATTTAATGTTTTACAACATTTGGAAATTTATGAAACATAGAATAATTTGATTATAAATTCTTTTTTTGAATTTTTTTGTTTAAATAAAAAATGTAACAAAATTTGATGAAATATTCAAAATGAGTTTGATTTTTTGTTTTTTGTTAATTTATTTACTTACCAATATATAGAGTAATAAAATGTGATGTAACTCATAATTTGATTTAATATATAAAAAGTTGCTTATAAATTATGGATGTGTGTGCATAAAAAAGTACTATTTATTTGTGATAGGTTGCATGCACATGCAAAGTTAATGGGAGCATGTGCATGAAGAGTTAGTGGAATTTTTCTTACATGGTGGACCTACTTGATGATGTGAATAGCTTGCATGTCAAGATAAATAGGTTAGTGGGGATGAACTATTTAGGTATTATAGATACCTCACCCTGGCTCGAGAATGCTGCAGTGTGAATGACCCCTCCAGCTAGAAAAGCTCACATCAATACATTTATTTTCTAACAGCGTAAGCTAATAGAAAGGATGAAAGTGTAATAAAAGGGAAAACGTGTGTATACATAGTGTTAGATAAGGAAGACACATAAATTTACTACTCCCTCCGTTCCAAATTAGTTGACTCACATTTGTATACATAGGTATATAAATGTGAGTCAACTAATTTGGAACGGAGGGAGTATTAAACAAGCAAACAACATTTAAAATAGTGTTATATAAGGATTTTTCTCTTGAATTATTGAAAAAGATTTTGAGTCGTTTCTTTTACGGGAATTCAATCCACCTCATATATAAATGAGAGACGAAGGTCTATTGAAACACACAATCGTTAAATCATTATGTCAATTACCTTCTATTTTTTAGTCTTATTACAGTGCATCAAGTGAATTTAGATCGTTCGTTGGATCAGATTGAACGATCCAGATCGAAATATGATACGCCGACGTCACGTGTATAAGGAGATGGATCGAGGAGCGTTTTCGGTAGAAATAATAGTTTGAACATATTCGATCTTTCAATCACACAAATGGAAGCAATGGTAGTTTCGGTATTATTCGTTGATATTGGAGCGAAACAATGTGCCCTCTCATTATGCAATTTAAATCGGTGGATCATCCAAATGATACATCTACACTCATGTATCATGATGCACAGTAAAATCTCTCTTCTTTTCTACCCTTGTTTTCTTTTTCCTATTTCTTTTTTGTTGTTCGTATTCCTAGGCAGTGATCTTGGAGGCGCTATGGGCGATGCACTCATTGTAAGGTCCATCCAAAACATGTCGAGTTTCAGATAACGCGCTTTAATTACTTTAAACATTACACCCAGCTCTGAATCTGACAGGAAACTCCTAACAATCATCGAATCCTCCTGGTCATGTGATGCTCTTTCAGTAAAAAACAAAAAAGCATCTCCTCAACTCCTCGGTCGGGCTCAATCAAAATTTTGTAGTGGTCTGTCTCACCCACAAGTTGCTTGACTTGTACCGCTGGCGAGGAGTGTGAGCTTTACTACTGCTGCATCGCCAGCATCGGGTACTACGCGAGAGGGGGATGATGCAAAAGAAGCAGTACTACATTATACGTAACAAAGACAGAGAAAATACAACAGTAGTTCAAATCCCACGGTTTTATTCGCACATACTACGCGACATATACATAATTCGTAACATAGTACATGAGGGCGTCCTTTTCTATTGCAGTCAGGCAGGAAATTAAACGTCGTTGAATCCATCTTCTTCTAAGCCACTCTACCTCTTGATGAATGCACGGCTTATTTGGCTGGTATCCTCGCCGTGTACCTCTTGTTTGAGCTCAGCAAGAAGTTTGTTCCGTTGTTACCACGATGTAGATGAACACTCTCTTGGTAGAGTCAACTACTCCTCGTGGGTAGCCTTCCCGGGCTTTCGACTTTGAGCGGCACTACGTGCAGCCTAAGATTTGAAAGAAGCAAGAATGCCAATTAGAGAAACCAATAGGAAAGCCTTGTCGATGCTGCATTCCGTCGTGGAAAAGCTACGCTTGCCATCTCATAGTCTACGGTTTTGCTCGTCTTCTTCACCAAAACTCTGCTTTCCTGCCACCGAGACGAACTCTACAATCAAGTAGGAGCTCCTTCCTCCGTCCAAAGAAATGATGGATTGTGCCTACCATTGCTTTCCAACTCTAATTTCCAATGTATCCCATTTCTACAAAAAGAATCTTCATTCAACTGTCGGTGCCACTCATCTTCTCGGTTATTTTCTTCCTCCATCGATAGACTTAGGTCGGTTGCTTCACACATCCAGTTGCAAGTGTTGCTTGTACTAGATACTAAAATTAGTTATTTATAGACATGATGGAAGTACAAACTTCACTTCTTCACCAAACTGCACATGTCTTCCTTCAGATGTAGTCATAGTTATTGAGGAACTAACATCTCTAAGGTGCATTAGTGCGTCCAATTTATGCAATCTTAACATGGTACAAATTAAGATCGATCTTTATTATGAAAATAGGGTTTTATGGACTTAGTAACAAAACTATAATATTCCCAAAGCGCTCCTCTCTACATTGCCTATTTGTAAAACATCTTTCTCCTTAAAAAATGTTTTCTTATGAAAATATTATGCTATATTAAGGGTGCTCTTGCAAACTTACATTTCAGTAACCAATACTGAATCGTGATGACTAAAAGGACAAATAAATAATCTTTTTGATTGAACTGACAATCTCAAAATTCTTAGTTTAATTAAATTTTACCTTAAGATGGCCACAAACAAAAATATACACCACAACAGACATGAATATAAATTCATCATTGACCTTGATCATAATATTAAAAAAATGACCCCCTAGGTTTGATTTTGAATGAGTAATCATTCAAACTAATTTAGTTATGGCATTACTTGTAATCAACAGGACCCCCTCGCATAATAGTTTCTTTGCCCTGCCAACGGTGATGAATTTTGTGGACCGACATGGATTTCAAGAATTCTATGATGGTCATATATTGTCACCGATACACACCCCAAGCCTGCTCAGCCCGCCACAGGCCCGAGACTCTGTGTCGGAATATTTCATCATGAACTTGCTGACACGGCATTAAGGGCCATTCCTTTTGGCGGCTTCTCCCAGAAGCTGCCCTCCGCCAGCTTCTCTGAGAAGCCGCACCAGAAAGTTAGGGAGGCTTCCGGATTGCCCCGTGTTAGGCCATTTCGGAAGCCTCCCTAACTTTTTAAAGGGCGGCTTCTCAGAGAAGCTGGGGGAGGGCAGCTTCAGGGAGAAGCCGCCAAAAGAACTGGTCCTAATATTCCTCGAGTGTGGATCTGAGGTGTTGCCAATGCGGATCCAATATGGCATCAATGTGGCGCCGGCACAAATCTGATGTGGTATCAACGCGGTGCCAAGATCGCTCTGACGTGGCATATATTGCCTAGGCCCAATAAGTTTTGGCCCATTTAATGTATTGCGGCTCGGCCTAGCAAATTTTGCATAGCAATGCGTCCCATTTGTTTAAGCCCAGACAACTTGTTTATCACAATGTCATTGTTACCGTGTTTCTACTGGTCCAACGAGCAGATTAGTGCATTAAAATTATTGAGTCATTTGTGTTTTCTGTTAACTCATAACATTTTTCCAGGCTTGCTTCATCCAGTCCATCAGTATTTTATTTATACTACCTATTTCAACATTTGAGAGTGAAAATGGTTCATTATTTATACAATGTTGAAGATAAAAAAGAGGTACACCATCATATTACACAGATATACCGATCCAGCATTTCATTGAGATTAAATATCCAGATCCGCTAACCATCTATCAACAAAATGCAACCAGTTTGCAGCTAATAGTGTGCAGTTTTCACAACAAAAGCATTAAAAATTAACAAGGTACGTTCCAGCAGTATATCACATTTACATAGCTTCCAGCACCTTTTTTGTTTGGACAAAGAACTTACCCCTCAGTTGATCTTGATTGCATCTGCCTTAGCAACAAGTCTAGTTTTGCATCCATGTCAGCTACTTCTTCCTGTTTTCCTCAACTCTCTTCCTATTCTCCTCATCTTGCCTGGCCCTTGCTTCTTTGGATACCTTCGGCTGCTTGGTCAATGTTTCATTAGTGGACTGATAGACGACCCCAGTCGATCCATGTGACTAAACGACAGTCTGCGAGCAACCCATGAAGCCTTGGCCAACTTAATTCGGCACTCTGATGAAGAAACACTACCTCAGCAACAAAGCGATGGCTTCTAGCCCGGTGTCTCCGCTGGGTATCTATCTACTGGTCTCGTGAGTTGCAGCTGCAGGCCGGCTTTGAAGACCAGGAAGGCATCTCCTGTGTAAAGCTGCGTGTTTTCGTTTACTTGCTATGTATCCAGCCGCTTGTACTGTCTATATATACATTTTAGCTTTTCCCCGTTTTTGGAAAACTATGATTTGTAAAAGATGAATAAGTCAGACTTTTGTGGTTTCGTTCACCGGGAGATTGTCATTAGTTTCACTTTCACATTCTACTAGAAAATTAAGATGAAAAGGTATTTTCTCCATTTGTGCCGACGACATGTAGGCCATCAGAACTGAACTCATTGAACAAACTTTATTAACCAAAACGACAAATAGTTCACCAAAAGTACTATAAAGTTTGGACACAAACAAAAATGAAAGGGGTTGGTCGTGTGGTCGAGGGGGCTACTTCACCAACGCCGCCCCCTTCCGCAGCGATGATCGTCGAGGTTTCGGCGATCGAAGGGGTTGCTCCACCAACTATGACCCCTTCGGATGTACCACACGTGGTGAGGACTGGGCTCTTGGGGTCCGCTTCATCACCATCGCCCCCTCGGGAGTCGCTAGTTATTGGACCCTGTGCTTTGCCTAAGGGTATGCCGAGGCGGAGCAAGCGGCATCCAGTAGCGGCTGATGGGACTTCGGCAACGGCAACGGACGAGGACGCACTATCCAAGGCAATGCGACGAAAGGCGGCAATGACGGATAACACAGCCGTAGGTACGTCCAATAAAAGTAATTCATTTTTATCCATACCTACTTCTAAGATGTCTTCCAACCTAGACAAAGTAGGAGTCAACCTAGGTAGAAATGAAAATGAGATTATTGTCTCGACAAACGCTTTGAAGCATATGGAGTATGATCGTTTAAAGGTCCATCCAAGTGCTTCTAATAGGTCGGTCACCACACCCATAGATGATGAGGAGGCGAATGCCACTATAGATGGACATCTTCTATCACATCTTGTGGGTGAGATGACGGAGGTGGGTATGGATGAGGTGGAACTAGGATCTATTTATGATCTGCATGATTCCGGCCGGAAATCCAAATCCGCCAAAGACAAAAAGAACCTAAAAATTAAAAGATTCTCGAAACAGCCAAAAATTCCAATTGTTTCCCAATGAACGACATCTTCATAAATAGCACAGGTCTTGGTGACTTGGCTAAGCATTTAAATATTGCGTAATATGTTCGGCATCATAATTAGATTTTCTGGCTATTTCGGAAACCGGGAGGAGGGATTTTCAAGTGAGTGTTCTAGATCGCCTTTCTGGTGGTATGGACTTTACTTGGCATTCTATTCCTCCGCGTGGTGGATCTGGCGGCATCCTGCTTGGTGTACTTTCAGACTCCATGGAAGTCTTAGCCTACACGAGTGGGGAATTTCATATAAAATTCCACATCCGTAACAAAGCTGATGGATTCATTTGGAGTCTGGTTGCCGTGTATGGTGCTGCTCAAGAGGAGCGTAAGGCTGCTTTTCTACGTGAACTGGTGAACCTAGCGAATAATGATCCACATCCTATATTAATAGGTGGAGATTTTAATTTGCTACGGTTCCCACATGAGAAAAGCAAGGGGAGATTCGATAATCATTGGCCTTTCTTGTTCAATGCTGTCATTGATAGTTTGGACTTGAGAGAGGTTCATATGACAGGTAGACGATTTACTTGGGCGAATAGTCTACCTGAACCGACATACGAGAAATTGGACCGCCTACTGATGAGCACTGATTGGGAAGACAAATACCCCTTGGTAACAGTACGCGCCCTTGAACTTATCGAGGATCTATCGAATCATGCCCCTCTACTCTTAACAACCGGAACATTAAAACCAAATGCGCGACACCGCTTTAAATTTGACCTGGGATGGTTGATCCGTGATGGTTTTGATGATATGGCTAAAAGAGTGTGGTCAGCTCCAGTCCCGGGTAACAGTCATATCCGAAGATGGAACGCAAAAATACGTAACTTCTGTAAATATCTTTGTGGATGGGCCAAGCACACAACCGGAATCCTAAAAAAAGAAAAGGAGCGTTTGTGTACCATCATTGATGAGCTAGACCGCGCGGCAGAAACACGAGTGTTAACCCAGCAGGAGATTGAGCTTAAAAGTCAATCCAATGTAGAGGTGGCACGAATGCTGCGGGAGGAAGAGCTTAGATGGTACCAACGATCAAAATCTAACCTCATTCTGAAGGAAGATGCGAATACGAAATATTTCTAGAATTTTGCCAATGGCAGACATCGGAAAAAGAGTATTCATGCTCTCAACCAGGATGAAGGAATGATTGAAGGTCAAGAACACCTTAAGGCTCATATTACAAGCTACTATAAAGGGTTGTTCGGCGCTCCAGTTGAAGATATCTTGTCAATGGATGAGACTCGGACGGAAGACATAACCCAAGTCTCCAATGAGGAGAATACCTTTTGAAATTCACCCTTCACAGCAGAGGAGATTAAAAAGGCGGTCTTCCAAATGGAGCATAATAAGGCTCCTGGGTCAGATGGCTTTCCTGCTGAGTTTTATCAACACTTTTGGAATGCCATTAAGACGAACCTAATTGAGTTGTTTCAATGTTGGCATGGGGGACAACTTGATTTGTTTCGTCTTAACTTAGGGGAAATTGTTTTGTTGCCTAAGGTTTTGGGGGCAGAAAGGATACAAAAGTATAGACCAATATGCCTCCTTAACGTAAGCTTCAAAATTTTCATGAAGACCGCAACCATCAGATTAAATTCGGTGGCTGATCATGTGGTTAAACCTACACAAACGGCATTCATGCAGGGTAGGAATATCCTAGACGGATTCGTGGTTCTACACGAGACCGTTCATGAGATGCACACTAAAAAGCTTAACGGAGTCATATTCAAAATTGACTTTGAAAAGGCTTATGATAAAGTGAAGTGGTCGTTCCTTTAGCAAACTCTGAGAATGAAAGGATTTTCAGAGGAAGGGTGTGCTTTGATCCATAGTTGTGTTTCGGGAGGAAGTGTTGCCGTGAACGTCAATGACGGAATCGATCGCTTCATCCAGACGAAAAAGGGGTTAAGGCAAGGTGATCCTTTATCGCCCATATTGTTTAATATTGTGGCTGATATGTTAGCGATCATTATTTAACGCGCCAAGCTAGACGGTCAAATTGAGGGAGTAGTCCCACACCTGGTGGATGGGGGACTATCTATGCTTGAATATGCAGACGATACAATTCTTGTTATGGATCATGATCTAGATAAAGCTGCGAATCAGAAATTAATTTTATCAGCATTCGAACAGTTATCCGGATTGAAGATTAACTTTCATAAAAGTGAATTGTTTTGTTTCGGCGAGGCCCAGGATGCAGCAGCTCAATATGCCGAGATATTCGGATGCGAGCAAGGTCAATTCCCTATTATGTATCTGGGGATACCCATACATTATAGGAGATTGACTAATGCGGAGTAGAAACACGTCGAAGAACGTTTTTAAAAAAGACTAGCTAGCTGGAAAGGGAAGTTGTTGTCCTTGGGTGAAAGACCGGTACTCATAAATTCCGTTTTAACCAACATGGTACTGTATATGATATCATTCTTTCCACTACCTAAAGGGGTCTTACATAGATTGGATTATTTCTGATCGAGATTATTTTGGCAAGGGGATAACAAGAAGAAGAAGTATCGACTGACCAAGTGGAATGTCGTTTCCCGTCCGAAGGACCAAGGGGGGTTGGGTATCGATGACCTCCAGGTCAAGAACTCTGCTCTCCTCGGAAAGTGGTTATATAAGCTATTGACTTCGGATGGCGTATGGCAAACGCTCCTTAAACGAAAATATATTGGCACAAAAGCGTTATCTCAGGTTGTATGGAAGCCTGGTGATTCACATTTTTCGGCTAGTCTCATGGCGACAAAGGAACACTTTTATCGCTTTGGGGTTTTCAAGATTAAGGATGGGTCGGAGATAACATTTTGGGAGAATATATGGCTAGGAAATGCCACACTCCGAGATCAATATCCGGCCCACTATACCATTGTGCGACATAAGGGATAGACGCTGGCCACGGTCATACAGGAGTCACTCCCTAATGTCGCATTTAGGATATACTTAATCGGTCCAAGACTAGCATCTTAGAACGCCTTGCTAGCACGGTTAGCGGTAGTGCAGCTGTCACAAGGTCACGATGAGTTTCGATTGAATCTTAATAGGAATGGAAAATTCTCGGTGGATTCTATGTATAGGGCGCTTGTCCAACCTGAAATACCAGTTGATAATAATAATAAAATATGGAAAATGAAGATACCTTTAAAGATTGAAGTCTTTGCATGGTATCTTTGAAAAGGTGTCATTCTAACGAAAGACAATCTTGTCAAGCGCAACTGGCAAGGGAGTAGGAAATGTGTTTCATGTGCTCATGATGAGACAATAAAACACCTATTCTTCACCTGTAAGGTTGCACATTCTATTTGGTCAGCTATCCAAGTGGCTTCAAACTTATATTAACCCACATCCGTTGCTAATATCTTTGGCAATTGGCTGAACGGGATAGATAGTAAGATTAAAACCATTCTTAGGGTAGGAGCGCTCGCCATAATATGGTCGCTCTGTCTTTGTAGAAATGACAAGATCTTTTCTGATAAAAACTTCACTTGTTTGCAGGTTCTTTATCGATGCACGGGTATTCTCCGTTCGTGGTCCATCTTACAACGGGTGGAATATCGAGGCCTTTTTATGGAGGCGTGTGCACGACTGGAAGCGGTGACGAGGTATATTTTTACCCAACATGGGTGGCCGCGTGACCTACGCATAGAGCTACCTTAGGTGGCGATAGTTCTTCTTTGTAACGTGTCGCATACTCTTTTATTTTTCTGGTTTGGTGACTTGCGGCTGTGTGCATCTTAGTTATGCAGAGGCCGGGTGTACTTACTTACTTTGAGTAATCGCTAGTGGAGAGACCCCCCTTTCGTCCAGCCCAAAAACGGTATCGCTCCCGGTTCATTTCAGAATCGGGACCGATGCCATGCAACGGTCCCGGTTCGTCTGTACAGAGCAACGGTCCCGGTTCATGTGGGGCAACGGTCCCGGTTGTTGCCACAAACCGGGACCAATGCTCTGGCGACCAACACGTGGCGCACTGCGAGGCATTAGTCCCGGTTTTTGGCAAAAACCGGGACCATTGCCCTGGCAATATAAGCCCCCAGCCAGCACTTTGCCATTTTGCCTCAAAAAATTTCAGGATTGTGTGTTGGGGTGGGGTGGGTGCTAGAATTTTTTCCTTTGATTACACACCAGGTGTTCGACGAAATGTCCGAGCCACACTTAGGTCCTCAGAACACCGTATCCTTGGCCGAGGTTAGCAACATTATCTTCTTCATCTGTAACTGATACAAAAATACTGCACGTGTGCATATATAGTGCTCAAGGGAAGGGTCAGGCGTACCCCCTTGAGCTGTCGGCCGGATGTCGGCTGTCGGGGGGTCGGTGGCCTCGGCGTCAGCGTCGTCGGCATCTTCAGAGTCGGAGGACTCCCTGGAAGATTCGTCGTCGTCATCATCATCGTCCCCTGACTCGGCGGAAGGGACCTCGCCGTTATATTCAAAATCAGCGGGGTCGTCTTCTGCGCGGTCGGGGGCGTACGCGCCGTCCACCTGGCCGTCTTCCATCAAGTCGGACCGGATGAAATGCTGGGAAAGAAGATAAAAGTAGTCAGAAAAGCTAAGACGAAGAAGTAATCGGTAGAAGAAAGCAATCGGAGCATACCACAGTCGGTTTCTGTTGGCGAGTGAGGTAGTCAAGCCCGAAGCGGAAGGGGTCAGGCAAAGGACTAGATGTGATAGCCTTCACCCTGGCGCAGAGGATTTTTGTCTTCACCCGCCACGTGCAGAGCCGAGTGGGGTCTCGAGGGCCCGACATGTCCCAGATATGATGCACTCGGCGCTGCAGAGGGAGCACTCGGACTTGAAGCCAAGCGGCTACCAGATCAGTCGGAAGAAGTCCTTCTTGCTCCAACTGGGCAACTCGGGCAACTTGGGCATCGACATCAAGGTCTCCGACACCACACTTTAGCGACCACTGATGTTTTTCAGTCGGCCGAGCAAGGGAGAACTCGGGCAGATTCAAGAGGTCGGAGCCTTGGTCGGGGGACTTGACGTAAAAAAATGTGGTCTGCCAGTTCTTGCAGAACTGGACGATATCGGGACTCTTGTACCGTGGTTTGCCGGCGGCGACAAGACAGCTTCCGCAATCGGTCATGTCAGTCGGATAGGTTGGTTTATCACCTTCTGTAGCACCCGGCACCACCGCCCCTGTCCGAGCATTATGAGCTCGGAGGTTGAAGAACCGTTTCCAAAGAGCAACACTCGGGCGGCAACCGAGGTATCCTTCACATAGTGTGACGAAGCCGGAGAGTATCATGATGAAGTTCGCCGCGAGGTGATGCGGTTGCTGTCGGTGGAAGTCAAGAAAGCTGCGGAAGAAGGTGCTGGCGGGGAGTCCGAATCCACGCTCGAAATGAGCAAGGAAGACGACTCTCTCACCAGCGCGCGCGGCGGGCACGATCTCAGCGCCGGGAACACGCCACTGGATCTCAGCCGGCATCTTGCGGGCGCGGACCAGGGCCTGGATGTCGCCCGCGGTGACCTTGGCTCCCTTCCATCACCCGCGGCTCGCCTGTGAGGTATCCCGCCGAGGAGCCATGGAGTTCGCGGCGGAGCAAGAAGGGGGACGAGAAGCAAGCGGAGAGAGAAAGACTGCGGCGGCGGAGCATAGCGTGAACGCACGGCTGGAGCAGATCTCGTGCGCGGAGGTGAAGAAACAGGCGTAACAGAGAGCTTCAGTGGAGCGGCAATGACGCGTGGGAGCAGCGAGAGATGGAGGAAGAAGAAGATGTGCGGGAAAAGGAAGAGCCAAGAACCCCCCCCCCCCCCCCGTGGCTTATAAGGGCGGCGGGGGAGGGGAGTGGGATGCGAATGCAGGCCGGCGCAAGGGATCCTGGCGTGGGGAGCGAGGCATGCGACGTGGGGGTCGAGGCCTGCAGTTATGTCACGTCACACGTGGGTCGTGGGCCACGGTTCATTGATTCCATCCCGAGGAAATCGGAAGTAACCGTTGGAAGGAAATCGACGAAAGATGCTATTCTTCAAAAGGTGAAGGCGGAAATCGAAGACAATGTAAAGAAGATCGGGCGATATCTTTGGTCGGCCGAGTGCGAGCGCCGAGTCGAATTCGGAATGACGCACCCGATGAGGCCATAACAGTCGGAAGACATCGAAGAGAGTGAAAACTGTAAAAGCCCCGCGGTCAAAAAACCGTGGGACCTTTACAGCTTTAGGGGCTACTGTCGGGGGATTGGTACCCGGGTAGGCTAACCCAATCGGAAGCAACCTTTCAAGACAAGGATGGACCGATTGGGCTGCAGCTGGGCCGAGCTCGGCAGTCGGCCCAGGCGCAACCGGTCCACCCTATTGTCGTCAAGACCATCATCCAATTGGCCCGCAGCTGGGCCGAGGTGGGCGTTAGCACGGCCGATTGCCTAGAGCAATCGACCCTGTCAAGAGCCACCAGTCGGCCCAGTCGCAATCGGCCTACCTTACTATATCTGGAGAAGTTGACCCCAGGAGCAGTCGGAGGACAAGGCACGGGGTCATAAATGCGCAATCCCGAGATATCGGGGTGGCAGGAAGGCCAAGTCACGTTGAAGATCTGGTGGAGATACGGTGTCGACCTCTCCGCCGATTCTGCGGACAGGGCGACAAGACCGTACCTCCTAGCTCCACTGTTCACCCCATGCCCTATGGGTCTATAGCATGGGCCGCCACTCGTAGGATCCGGATCACCCGGAGAGGAGCAATCGGTGGGCCCAAGCCGATTAGAGGATGACAGCTGGGCCCAATCGGCAGTGAAGTTACCGATTTACCCCGGCCTCACACTATAAGAGCCCGGGGTACCCCTCCTGCGTGGGGGACGATCGACACACTCTCACCATTACTCACAACTCCCTCAGTTCATTCATTGCTAGCAGTTACTCCTCAGGGAAGCAGGAGAGAGCCTTGCCCACGGCGGCGCTCACCTTCCCCTGAGTAGATAGAGAAGAAGTTATTGTAACCTAGTTCCATTGATATACAAGAGACTAGCAGGAGTAGGGGTGTTATCTCCACGGAGAGCCCCGAACCTGGGTACATTGTGGTGTCCTTCACCGTGCTTGTGCCCAACCCGATTCCGGCACCATCGACATCTTCTCCCTCGCGTCTTCCCCTCTCTTTAGCCATCCCCATGGCATCTGCCGTCACATATCGACGACACTCTCGTTAAAGCATTAGCATCGAAGGCAGGAGAGTTCATTGCTGCTGAACCAGCATCACATGATTTTGCTGGGAACTTTTTCAGGGTCAAGATCCGCATAGTCGTCCAGAAACCTCTCAAGAACCCTCTCAAGAACCATGTTTCCATCATCACTTGAGGCAAGATGGATATATTCATAGTCAAGTATGAAAGACTTCCGGATTGGTGTGCAGTATGTGGTCGCTTTGGGCATGTGTATAAGGAGCATGGCAATGGAATCCATCATCCTGAGGCTCTAATTTACAAAAATATGCGAGCTGAGTGGGTATTCAGAGGACTGATACGTCCAAAACGTATCTATAATTTCTGATTCCTCCATGCCTCTTTTGTGTGATATTGCTATGATATTGATGAACTTCCATACACTTTTGATCATATTTGGACTAACCTATTAACTCAGTGCACCCCAGTGCCAGTTCCTGTTTTCTGCTGTTTTTCTATTTCAGGTTTCCCCCATATAAAAGTGCTCCAAAAATTCGGGAAAAATCCAATAAAAAATCAGCGATCAGGAAGCTTCCGGAATCACCGAGGGGGCCCAGAGGGGTCCCGGCACGCCCAGGGTGGGGCCGCGCCAGGGGACCGCCTGGACCCCTGGTGGACCCCCTGGCAACCCCCCTTCGCCTATATATTCCTCGTGACGAGAAACCCCCGTGACGGGAACCCTTTTTCGCGATCTCTCCTCTGTTCCGCCGTCCCCGCGCTTCCAAGATTGGGAGCACCAGAAGATCTCTTCCCGGCACCCTGCCGGAGGGAGGAATCACCTCCGGGAGCTTCTCCACCACCATGGACGCTTCCCGGATGAACCGTGAGTAGTCCACCTTGGACCATGGGTCTATCATCAGTAGCTATGGGTTGTTCTCCTCCCCTCTTTGTTCTTCATGGATTAGACCCCGTGAGCTGCCCTACATGATCGAGGCACATATGTAATATTTCTGCTGTTGCTATGCTGAGTTTGCTGGGATCCGATGGATTATGAGATTATGTTCAGATTATGTTTGAGTAATATATTTGATTCTCCTCTTTTATATTTATGTTCCTGTGTAATTCTTGCATGTTCTCCGTTGCTGTTTATTGCTTTGGCCAAGTAGTAGGTAGTGATTCCAAGAGGGAGCGTTATGCCTGATTGCAGGTTCATGCCCCCCGATGAATAGCTTGAGTGACAGAAACATGAGTCTAGGGGATGTGTTGTTGCCACAAGGGGGAAAACAATGGTGCTTGTACTTGCGGGTGCAAGGATTGTTTATTTTACGCAAAGTTCTTTAATGCAGTTGTCTGTTGCTTTGAGTTTACACTTTGGGTGGGATTCACAACTTAATACCAGCGAGATGTTCTGGATAGATATCTCAAGGTGGATGATTAGTAGGTAGATGCAGATGGATTTCAGAATACTTGTCTTGGCGTACCGCCCATGATTTTGAGCCTCTTCCTTTCTTTATAGCATAATTAGCATTGGTTTGCGCACATAATCCTGTGAATTGCCCATCTGTAATTTGTTTACCTCGCATGGCTATTTTATCGTCTTTTGGGAGAGAGACATCACTAGTGAACATCATAGGACCCCGGTCCATATTTCCAACACCGTTGCACCCACTATCAATTTAGTTTTAGTATTTACTTTTCCATTGCTATCACTATCATTACTATCCCGTGAGTTTTATCCTTTGTAAACAACAAGGCCGGAGGGATTGACAACCCCTTTGTACTCGTTGGGAGCAAAGTTATCTGTTGTGTGTGCAGGTCCATGACAACCGCTAATCTAGCACCGTTGTTACCTTCCTGTCGTTGTCGGAGTCCTGCTGGAGACAAACCTTGGTATCTTCACCGAGGGAAATTTCTGCTATCTACATCTCAACCTTCCACTTTGGGTAACCAACGAGGGGCGAGAAGCTATCGTGCTGTTGTCAGGATAATACCTGTCAACTCTCGTCATCAAAAGCAATTTCTGGCGCCGTTGCCGGGGACTCCACTCTTCAAGATAGGGGAGTTGCACACTATCTTTTATCTTTGCTTTTTAGTCTTGTTTGTTTACCTTTCAGTTTTTGCTTTAGTGTCCTTTATCAAAAATAAAAAAAATAGTTTTCTTGCCTGCTGCTGCTATGGGTTCCTCTGAGAACACCAAGTTGTGTGATTTCACTAGTCACAACAACAGTGACTTTATCTGCACTCCTATTGCTACACCTGCTACTTCCGCACCTTCTTATGAGATTAAACCTGCTTTGCTGAACCTTGTTATGAAAGATCAATTCTCTGGTGCTAGAGATGATGCTGCTTTGCACTTAAATAATTTTATTGAGCTTTGTGATATGCAAAAGTACAAGGAAGTAGATGGTGATATTGTTAAGATTAAGCTTTTTTCCTTTCTCCTTGAGAGATGAAGCTAAAATCTGGTTTCAATCCTTGCCTAGGAATAGCATAGATTCTTGGGATAAGTGCAAGGATCCTTTTATTGGGAAATACTATCCCCCTGCTAAGATTATCCAATTGAGGAGCTTTATTATGAATTTTAAACAATTGGATAATGAACACGTTGCCCAAGCTTGGGAGCACATGAAATCTCTTGTTAAGAATTGCCCTACGCATGGTTTGACTACTTGGATGGATATCCAAACTTTTTTATGCAGGCTTGAACTTTACCTCGCGGAACTTGTTAGATTCGGCCGCGGGAGGAATCTATATATCAACTACACTTGGTGCTGCCACAAAACTTCTCGATGAGATGATGACCAACTATTCCCAATGGCACACCGAAAGAGCTCCAACAGGTAGGAACGTAAACTCTGTCGAGGAGATCTCCTCCCTAAATGAAAAGTTGACTTGATTATGTCTCTACTTACTAAGCAATCTCCTATTGATCCTCAAGATGTACCTTTAAATTCTTTGATTTCTCAAGATCAATTAGATGTGAACTTTATCTCTAGAAACAACTTCAACAACAATGCTTATAGGAGTAACTTTGGTAGGAATCCTAAACCGTTCCCCTCCAACAACTATAGGAACAACAACACTTATCCTAGCACCAAAAACTCCACCTCTGAATTAGAGAGTATGCTTAAAGACTTTATCAATACCAAAAAGCCTTCAACAAGAGTGTAGAGGAAAAACTAGACAAACTAGATAACCTCTCGTTGAAGGTAGACAATTTAGCCCACGAAGTAGAATTGCTTAAAATTAGAACTTCTCCCCTTGAGGAGAGGAAGGCCACTCCTATAAATGCCATCCAATTGCAAATTAATGAAAACATTAGGATGATGGCTAAACTTAAAGAGAGATGGGCTAGAGAAAAGAAGGAAGAAGATAGAATTAAGAGCCTTCCTACACACCATACTGTTGCTACTATCCAAGTGGTTGAGGATATCCAAACTCTTAGCACCCAATGCACCCCTAGTCCCATAGGACCTATTAATGGTGATGCTATGACCTCAACCGTAGAAGAAGAAATTCCTATGACTATAGAAGGTACCAAACAAGTGAGCCTGAATGACACTACTACCACTTTACTTGATAGTAGTGACCTTGATTTTGATAATTGCACCCTTTCTGAAGTTATTCGTTTCCTTCACAAGATGTCTAGAGACCCCCACACTAGCACACTTAATCTTGCCTTCACGGAGCATATCACTAATGCTCTTATCAAAGATAAGGAGGAGAAGCTTAGGGTAGAATCCTCCATACTTAGAAAGCTAGAAGATGGTTGGGATCCTATGATTAAAATTAAGTTGAATAAATTTTCTTGCTATGCTTTATGTGATGTTGGAGCTAGTACTTCTGTTATGCCCAAAAGAATGTGTGATATATTTGAATTGAAACCTTTTGATGCTTGTTCTTTTTTGTGTTCGTCTCGTCGATTCTTCCGTAAAGAAACCTTTGGGGAATATAGATGATGTTCTTATCATTGTCAATGACAATTATGTTCCCGTTGATTTTACTATTATGGACATTGAATGTGAACCTTCTTGTCCAATTATTTTGGGACGCCCTTTTCTTCGCACCGTGGGTGCTGTTATTGATATGAAAGAAGAAATTATAAAATTCCAATTCCCTCTCAAGAAAGGGATGTAACACTTCCCTAGGAAAAATATTAAGTTGCCTTTTGAGTCCGTCACACGGGCTAGTTATTTTCTTGAAAATACTTGATCTATTTGCATTAGGCCTAGCTAATGGCTTTAAAGAAGCGCTTTCGGGAGGCAGCCCGCAACGAATTTAGGATTTCCTTTTTGTTTTTCTTCTGTTTTTAGTGGCCTTGATGATTGTTACTACTGTAGCAACATCATTGTATCTTTACTTTTCAAGCTTTGTGCCTTTTATAGCCTCATACGACAAGAGAAGTGAAAGTTGTGACATGCTGTCCAGAAAACAGATTCTGTCCTCGTGGCTAGAAAAATCATGGAAAAATACAAGTTCATCAAAACACCAGAGGGCTCGGGTAGGAGAGGAATCTCAAAGTCCCCGGTGGAAAGTGAAATGCCAGATCCGGCGGTGAGCCTATCTGCGCAACTAGGTGTGATGGTGCTGACGGAGAAGGAAGCGGCGGAGTTTGTTTTCGTTGCACCAGAGAGGGATATACCAAAACCTAGAAAGTGGTCTGCAGTTGGGAAAGCTTGCACCCCGAGGGCCATTAATTTCATGGCAATGAAGCGTACAATGACCAGAGCCTGGGGTATGCATAGAGAAGCTAATTTTAGGGAGATGGGTGACAATATATTTGTGGTGCACTTTGGAAGCGAAGGGGACTATAAACTTGTGATGAACAATGGACCGTGGAAATTTGATTTGAAGGTACTTGTGATGAAGGAATATGAAGGGGATATAAGGCCTTCTGATATGGTTTTTGATTCTATAGATGTGTGGGTTAAGGTAAAGGATCTACCCCCAGACAAAAGATCAGCCTCCTTCGGGACTTCCCTTGGAGACTGGTTTGGGGAAGTGATTAATGTGGATGTGGAGAGAGATGGATTTGCTAGACGAAAAGACCTCAGGGTCAGGACGAAGATCTCACTGATAGAGCCAATTGTTAGAGGTTTTTATTTAAAACACACACATATGCTGACAAGAAAGGCACATGGTTTGATTTTTACTATGAAAAAATCCCTTACTTCTGCTTTGATTGTGGCAAACTTGTGCATCCCGAGGGTGGTTGTGAAGCCGAAGTGGAGGGATCTGGTCAATGGGGCGAGTGCCTTCGTGCTTCCCCAACTAGGAGTATGGGATCATGGGATAACTCATATGGAGGAGGAAAAGGGGTTTATGCAAATTATGCAGCAACAGGGAGTAGCATGGGCTACAAGAAGGATAGATATGGCCCAGATTCTCGCTTTGGTAATGTAAGGGAACCGATGTATGAAACACCATCTCGTAGAAACCTAAACAATGACTTTGCTCATTCGGCCGACTTGCGCACTCGCGGCGAGTGTAGGGATGAGCTCAAAGATGTTACGAGCCCAAGCAAGGGTGGAAGACGCACTGGTGAGGCAAACCGGTATGATAATCTCAAAGGTGGTGATCTGAGACATGATCTAGAGAGGAAGAAGGAGCACGACCTCCGAGACAGGCTAGAGCGGTGCCACCGGCTCTCTCCTCCTAAAAAACACAGAGACTACTCGGGTTATTTTGAGGGACAGCCCTCGAGAGCCAGAGATGATTATGAGCAAGGAAGGAGGGGCACTTATGTTCAAAGGCCTCGGCAGTATGGTGATGAGTAGTAAGCCAATTCAGCCAGATACGGGTGGCGAACGGAGACAATGAGAAATATGGAGATACGCCCGTTGGCGATAAAAGACAGAAGGTATCATCAGTCTTCGAGCGTATCTCAGAAAACAAGGATGAAGCGGCAGACCCTGCGAGGCAGGGCCGCCAAGCGCAATGAATATCTTAGCCTGGAACCATCGAGGCTTGGGGTTGGACTCGACAGTTGGCGAACTTAGAGATCTGATACCATCCTACAACCCAGGGGTGGTGTTCTTATGTGAAACAAAAAACAGATCTAATGCTATGGAACGGCTGAAATGGAGTTTGGCGTTCAATAATGGACTTGCGGTCGACTGCGATGGCAAGAGTTGGGGTCTGGCCCTATGGTGGAGATATGAATTTCAGGTCACGGTCAGACCATGGAGTCAATATTTCATGGATGCGTAAGTTGTTGCGGGTAATAAAACCTGGAGACTCACTGGAGTCTATGGGGAACCAAGTACGGAGCTGCGGAAGAGATTCTGGGACACCCTACGATACCTCTATCGCCAGGATAAGTTGTCGTGGCTGTGTGTAGGTGACTATAATGAAGCCTTGATTCAAGATGAACAGGCGGGATGCAACCCACAGAGTTTCTCGCAAATGTAAGCTTTTTGAGAATGCCTGACCGACTGCGGTCTAGCAGACCTTGGCTTTTCTGGCTACCCACTTACATGGGATAATAGGAGAGAAGGAGGGGACAACATCCAAGTGCGGCTGGACCGTGCAACTTGTAATGGCAAATTTCTGGTGTTGTTCCCGGAGGTTACAGTGCAACATGTGATGAAAGAAGAATCTTACCACCTAGCTTTGGTTGTGAACGTACGAGAGACTGCTCTTGTCGGGCACAAAGGGATGCACCGCGACTTCCAATATGAGGAGATGTGGAAGAAACATGAGGGCTATGAAGACATGGTGCAGCAGGCTTGGAGCGAGGTGGTGGGCAATGGAGTGGGTGCACATGTAGTATGCAGTCGACTAAAACAAGTCACTGCTGCAATGCAACATTGGAGTCGGGTGGAGTTTGGCTCCATCCGGAAACAAATTAAAGGCTTAAAAGTGCAGCTCCAAGATGCAAAAATGAGAGCTCTGGGAACGGGCTACATGGAAGAAATTAGAGATATTGAGGGAAAACTAAAAGACATATATGACAGAGAAGAGGTTATGTACAAGCAACACTCCCGTGTGGGATGGCTCAAGGAAAGTGATCAGAATACTAAATATTTTTAGAACCGTGCGTCTCACAGGAAACGCAAAAATTTTGTATGTGGACTGCTACGTGCGGATGGAACTAAATGTGTAACGGATGAAGGAATGTAGGATATAGCTCGATCTTTTTATGAAAACCTCTTTGTGTCAGAAGGAGCTGACATGGATAATGGGGTTATTCATCTGATCAAGGAATGTGCCACCGAGGAGATGAACAGTGCTTTAACCAAAACTGTGTCGGATGAGGAAATAGAGAAGGCATTATTTCAAATGGGGCCAACTAAGTCACCAGGGCTAGATGGGCTGCCAGCCCTCTTCTATCAACTGCACTGGCAGCTGGTAAAGGATGAG
>OX465601.1:270787058-270813791 GCA_950022295.1 Bromus sterilis
GCGAACTCAAGTTGATCAAGCGTCGCGCAAAATCAACGCGACACACGCACAAACGCTGTTCGCTTGATTGCTGAGCGACGCGCGCGTTGTTGAGCATCAAAACCGGAAGTTGTGCTTAAAACAATACCAAAAATTGTGACCAAAATTCGACAAGCAGCGAAAAGCTGATTGACCAGGACAAGTTCAAATCGATTTGGTTTAACTGATTGATTCCGGTTGATTTTTGTGCCGTTCATCGTTCATCTATCAAGCTTAGTTTTGCAAAACGAATATACAAAATTTCGTCAACGTTCGCGCGTTCCATAATAATAATAATAAGGCCACGCGCCGGATAATGAGTTTGTGGCCTCCGCTAGTCAGTCGTAACTCACAACTTTTCTTCTACCAACGGCCACTGATTATCGTTATGGTTGGTGCGAACAATAACAATTAGTCTACACAATTGGAGCACATTGTTGTTTCGGTTCGGTGCAATCGAGAGTCAGCAGCGGCAGCAGAAGTTCTTTTGTTGTCCGAGCCGAGAGATTCAGCAACAACGATGAGCGCGCAACGATGATTCAAAGAGGAGATCGAGTTCAAAGGCACCGAGAAAGCACACTAAAAATAAGCTCACGAGTTAGCTCGTACTCGTAATCTTCGTTTTACTTCTCGTCCGTCCGTCTGTCTGTTTTATATATTTTTATCTCTAATACGAGCCAAACACATGCGACTGTGCCAAGAAGTGTGACCAAGTTTATCGTTCAAGCAACTCCATGAGATGGAACAAAGTATCAACGAACGACAGTGCTCGGTTTTCCAGGTTATGGCTCCATCTTGGAAGGCTCCCAAGAGAGGCGGCCGTCGGCGCCGCCAATCAGGCCGTTGTCGGCGCCGATCATCATCATCATCAACGACAACAGCAGCAGCAACAACAACAACAACGACAACAACAACAACTACGACAGCGCCAACAAGCGACAATGGCACTAGAAGGAAGTGTTGGCTTTCTCGTCCCCTCGACTTGTACGATGTTGGCCTGTCTTTTCTCGCCAGTCTCGCCCAACAATTGCGCGTTTCTCTTGCAGCTGATCATCATGAACATTAAAACAGAACTCGCACACTAGTTAACTGAACAAACAAACCATGAGAGGAGCCTGTTTCCTGGTCGCCGTTGTTGCGCAATACTGACTTATAGAGCCTGAAAAGCTGGTGCTTGTATGCTAAAGTATGATATATTGACATTAATTGGCCATGAAGCGGGCAGCTTGTTAGTTGTGTAAGTTTGTGTGTATCTTGTTGCCGTTTCGCGGGTGCCAGGGACAAATTCGTGTCCGTCAGAGTCAGCGGCGGGCGCCGAGTGAGTGGCCGTTGTCGCCAGGTTTTCTACAGACATAGCACAGCTGCAGACGACGGCGGCCCCTTCTCTGGATCTAGCTGAGTTTTCACGGACAAAAGTCGTTCTCGTCGTGTGCTTGTGCTGGTAAAAAAAAGAAGAATAAAAAATATGAACTGTCACTTGGTTGGCTGGTTTTCACGACGAGAGCCATCGGCGCCGTTGTTGAAGCTCGCGTGTGTTGTCAGGTAGCCGGGAAGCCGCTGCCGCCGAATGGTGTTGGTTGGCACCAGCACTCACACACACACACACACACACTCTTGATTCCACAATGCGGCACAACGAGTTGCCACCGTCATTGTCATACTTGTCACAATAATATTCCACCAGACCAGCAGCCACTGGAAGAACGAAAAAGCCGCGGCGAGAGCGCCGTGAGAGAGAGAGAGAGAGAGAGAGCTTGTGTTTCTCGGCAACCAACAAGCGAGTCGACTTTGTGTTTATCTCTTCTCCACGCTTGAAACACATTCCCTCCAAATGCTGTCTGGCGCTTGTTCACTCTGGCTTGTATTCAAATTTCTTTGTTCGTATACTGGTAGGCTTCGTGAAAGTTGGTTTGTCTATGTGTCTGTCTAGAGAGGCAAGGTGCGAGAGAGAGAGAGCGACAAAGAGACTGGCCGTCGTCTGGCGGAACTCTTCGGCGTGCCAAGTCCTCGGGACGGCCTCTCAAGACGGTCGCTCACTCAACAGGTGTCAACTCAAAGGGAGCACTGTTTGTGTGTGCGTGTACACTGTATGTGTAAGTGTCCAGCTCGGCTTTGAGCGAAGCGTGAATTGCGCAACAGCGAGCCCTCGGCCGGCTCGTTGTTTTATCACAATCAGGAGGCGTGTTCCGCTGCGGGGACTATTACCAGCGCGCATTACTTGGATCATCATTATAATCGTATAAGCGACACACACACACACTCAGTCAATTGTCTGGCCATTGACACTGACGCGCCGACATCTGATCGGTGGTGAAGCCAGACGAACCGAGTCGACCAGTTGAAAGGTCTAAAGAGAGAAAGATTGCGATCACTGTTGTTGCTTTGGCAGTGGCAAGAATCTTCGTAATGAAAGTTGTCAAAGAAAACGAGCGAGAGCAAATAAAAAATGTTCCATTTCCATGTTGCAGTTCCATCCATCAGTTTCAAAGCAAGAAGAAGGAATTCGTTGGGCCAAGTTGGCTCAACTCAAAGTTTGAAGGCGAGCAACAAGTGATCGCCAGACGCGAGCACCAACCATCACTAGACAGTTCCACGTCGGAAGGTTCTTTACTTTGCTTTGCTTAGCGTTGCTCTACTCTATTTCAAACCTGTTGAACATTTCGATGCCGACCATTAGAGACACCAAATGCTAACAGCAAATACATCATGGCCAGACTTTGGATGTCGCAGGGACGAGACTAGACGCCAGTTTTTTTTATCAGACTCTCTTTCTCTCCGTCTCTTGTCGTTCGTTTCGGGTCTAATTAGTGCTGGACTTTAAAAATGGCCCCTTTTGAAAAGAAAAAAATATAAATTCCAGCCCGGCGCGTCTTTTCTGCGACAATATTCAATCGTGGAATTTGTTCGTTTTTAAAGCGCAACAAGTGCAAGTGCAAGCGCAAATGCAAGTGTGGCCTGCTGTTTGCAAACTGCCAGACGACAGGAAAGATAAACTTGGAGCCGCACAATTTCAAACCTGAAGAGACCCAATCAGGGACACCACACACAAAACTCCTCAATGGAATAACGACCATGATACTTTGAGAGCGGTACACAACGCAAGCAAACCAGCATGTGGACATTCGCTTACGTGAGCCAACATTTAAACTTTCGTCCGCGATCAATATCAGATTCAAATTCATTGGTTCTTTTAGTGTCTTTGAATAGGGTTTTGAGGTTAGTTTAGTTTAGTTTAGTTTAGTTAAAGCGATAAGCTTTTTGAAGTTGGCAGATTTTGATCTCCGTGGCGATTCTTCGGTTAAAGATGTCAAATGAGCAAAACTTTCAAGGTCCCGTTTATTAAAGAGAGGCACAACGACCCGCGGCGAGCCACGACGAGGACCGGTGGATTTATTCTCCAGGCGCGTTCTGCGCCTAAAACCACCAAGTGCAACACATTTAAAACCGCCTGGATCTTCATCTCAATGGTCCTTGCGTCAAGTGGCGGCTTGCTTTGCCGCCCCCCTTCCCATCTCTCCCGCTGCCCCTCCCCCAACGAGGATTCAAACAAGTGAAGAGGAAGTTGAGTGAACTCGTTGACATTAGATACATCCCATCGACTTGCTGTTGTTCCGGCAACACCAAGCAACAAGATTAAGTTGTCCAGTCCAAACAGTGTTGCAACCAAAAAGTTAAACTCGTCGGCTGGGCCGCGCTTGGTTTGGTTGTCCTCTTAGGCCGAGACACAATCTATCGGTTTGTACTCGCTTAACACATCCATAAACATGAACTCTCACTCAGTCGTTCACGTTGCCTTTGGCTCGTGCAGCTACTCCTCCAACCGCTCAGCGTTGTCTCTGCCGGCGGCCTTGCGACCCACCAAAAATCCCTTAAGCTCTTCTTCTTTTTGTCATCGTTGTCGTCGTCTTCATCTTCATGTTGCTCATCATCATCGTCGTCGCATTAATCTAAGCGCTAAGAGAGACGCGCTTACAATCTGTTGCTTGGTTAAAAACAGTGTTGCCTAATCTCGAATAGTTCCATCATCGTTGCAGGAAGAAGGCCACTCTCACAAGCGCGCGAATTGTACGTTAGATGTCGAGTGTGGATGTGTTGCGAATCCATATCAACTAGACGAAGAGGGAGAGAGAGAGAGAGACGAGACGAGCAAGTCGAACGAGCCGAACAAAACTGAACTGAACCGAACATGAGCGTTGGGATCAGATAATCTCGCTTGTTCATCTCTGAAATCAAGTCATCCATTGAGGAGGCTCAAGATTTAGTTGGCCGAGTGCTCACTTCGGACAGCACAACAACAAGAAGACGACGACGACGACGATGAAGACGACTAGAATACGAAGAAAACGGCTCCAATAAAGAGCCCAAGAGAAGTGAGCAAGGCGAACGCGACAATTTTCAGATGATGGAGATGTTGGTGTAATTGAGAGCCGCTGTTTGCTGTTGCCTCGCGCTGAGCTGACAAACAAACTGCTCCACGACGACGACGACGACAGCAACAGCCATTCTCAATGGGCTCGCTCGAAGCTAGACAGATATGAGCGAGAGCGAAACACGAACAACATGAGAAAGAGGTTGACTTGAAACCATTCAATCTAACTCGAAGAATTGGCAGGCGCCAAATGAGGGCGGGAGCCCATTCGACAGCCGGCGAGTGCTTTGGCGAGCCTCGCGAGTGTCATTCCGTTTCGTCGGCTGGTGATGGCGACGCATATTACTAAACTAATTAATTAGATATTCGCGCCCGCGCGTTGTCTGGGCGTTCATTCGCGACGTACTCGCTTGCTTGCGGATTGCTTGTCTCTTGAGAGCTGTTTGAGTAAAAATATTGAACTCAGATATCGAGCCAAGCAAACTAAAACTAAGGACTTGAGCCAAGACCAAGAGGAGAGAACTGAATCTAAGACGAAGACGACGGCGGCCAAGACTAGAGCTAAACGATTGCAATGGCATGTGCGGCACAAGAGCGACCAAAAGACACACATTGCAACATGGAATGGAAAGCTCGTGAACTCGGCCAAGTGTGCGAGATGAGAAGAACGAGCTCAATGGCCGCTGCTACAAATCCGTTCCAACTCGTAATCTCAACGACGACGACGACGATGACGAAGACGACGATCCGCCGCTCTCGTTTCAAGCTCGGGCTTGCTGGCGGATAAGTCGGAGAGGAAGCAAAGATTGGTGACCAGCCCAGATTGCACTTGCTGTGCAACGACTGTTGGTCTCGTGGAGAGGCCGCAATGTTCGGCGACATGGTGTGCATCTCGATCTAGTCATCACAAATCAGAGCGGCGGCGGCCAGACGGCGACGATTACGGCGAGGCGCCTCGACGATTGCCTCGACGAAAAGCGAACATCCAGAGCTACCGGCTGTAGGGTAGCCTTTCGGGTGTGTTAGTGTGTGTGTGTGTGTGTGTGTGTGTGTGTGTGTGTGTGTGTGTGTGTGTGTTGTGCTGGTTTGCCTCAAGGCGGCAGCGTTCTCGGCGTTGTTTCCGGCTAGCAAACGGACGCAGCAAAGTCTCTCGATCCATCGATACTAGTTTTCGAAAAAAAAAATTTGCCGTTTCGAGTAGAAGCCTCGAGGCATCATGATGGCTTGCTGACGGTGATAAAGCTCGCCTTTCACGCCGGCGGTTGGCCAGATATCGACCGAGTACGCTCGCTATCGGCCTACTCGTATCGTGCCCCAAATGGTATTTGCATTGGCGGCCACACCAAATATCGGATCTGTTCGATAGATTGCGATAAATCTTAATGAGAGACAGAGAACGGCTTGCGGAATGGTGCTTCCGGCAATATTTGTATCTTGGTGTGTTGTTCCATCTTGAACAACACACCAAGACGAAGAGAGAAGATTCAAACACAACACGATCAACAATTATTCTGATCCAAGATCGGTCGCGAGTTGGTGTGATTAGGAGTGGGCGTGTCTGTTACTGCCCGCGCGCAACTGTGAGACAAGACCCAGGGCCGGGCGTGTGTCGCGCCGCGCGACGCGATATTGCCCGACAACAACGACGCCGATGTTCTCTACTGACAAACGAGAGACGGCGCGCCCCGCCAGGTCTTGCGCAATTGTCGCGCCACGAAGGCAACCAACTATTCTAGGCGACTCTAGCCAAGAGCGCTGTCTCGACGCCGAAGTGCGACGATTAATCTTAATTAACTTGCCTCTTCGGTCGTTGTGCTAACATGAGACTTGGATTTAGCGTGACGCAGCGTTCGCGTCAAGAGAAAGAAACGAGGCCGAGTCAAAAGAGAAGAAAAATTCGCTCGACTAGACATCAAGACAGACAGCTAGCTGGAGAGATCTGTTGCAATGATATACTTGAGTTGAAAGTTCGCTGATTATCTCGTGGCGTCTGTGTTGCGTACTTTTCTCAAACTGGCCGACTGGTGGCGTTTGTCACTTGCGCCATCATGAGGCTTGTGACAAGTCTCTTTGTACACTGCTAGCTAGCTTTGGCTCCCTCGAACTAGATGCGCCGGCTCGCTTGGCATGAGTGGTCGTCTGTGAGCAAGCAAACGCACAAACACACACACAACAGCGGCGCCGAACGACTCGTTAGAAGGCGCTCTTTATGTCGCCCAAATGAGTTAATGTTGCATTCGACGAGTGCCCTTTGTCTTGGCAAGTGCCAAGGTGATTTGAGAGATGACCGGCGACGGAGGCGGCCGGGTCGCGCAGATAAGGATCGCGCACAATCCGATAAGGACCACCAACTATCTGGCAAGATGTGCGCCGTGACAATTCGCAAGACACACTCATTGACGGTGTGAACGTCCGGCGCCAGCGAGGTGGCGCAACAGGCAAATTGGGCGGCAAGGGTTGTGTGTTGATGATGAGAAAAGCTGTCAAAGTGCCGGCCAAGATTGGTGAGCTTGCACACTTCGCACACACACCAATCTTCGATCGCTTCACTGAGTCTGGCCTGGTTGCGTCTGTGGACACACACACACACAAGTGGTTGCGGCTGTTTAGTTGCTTGTGCTTTGGTTGAGGCGACTATGAGCGAGTTAGCGCGAACAGTTTGCACGGTCGACGAGGCCAAACGAGCTGATGGGCATACGATAAAATTAGGCAAATTAATTTTCGGCAAATCCGCAGCATTCGAAAAACGGGGTTGTCGTTGTTATCTTGGTCGTTTTGGTTGTGTCGAGCTGAGAATGTTGGTGCGACTGTTCTCGCTGTGTGCCCCCCCCCCTCCCTCCCTTCACGACGAGACAGGCGCGCCGCCAAATAGCCCGACTGCGAGCCCCTCCTTTCTAGTCGTTCGTTGCCTTGTCCTCGTACTTTTCTGACTTATGTCCCGAAAGCGCCACTAATTTGATAAGTTGAACAAACACAACTAAACAAGCCCGCTCTCGTTGCACAATACAAACAAGATCCGTGTTGCATGACTAAACAGCGAGCCAAGCGTGCGCCGCCTCCAATCAGTGAAATGCACTCGGAAGCTGCCAACTTTGCCCAGTTAGAGAATAGAGACAGGACAAGCGGGCGTGATGCCTAGCCTCAAGCTAGCCGCTCGTCCGATTGGATTCGACTCTCGTCGTCGTCGTCGTCGTCTTCGTCACAAATCTTTGTTTGCAATCTCTCAATTTGCGCTGCTCCTCCTCATTCATCTTTGCTCTGATTCTCTGGTGGCGCGTTCAAGCCGCCACGCTGCCAGTAAGATAAATTGTTTCTCTATCGCTTCTGTTTTCGTGCCAACAACACACTCTGAGAGCCGGACTGGTCGAGGCCGGCCGCCTCCGACGGCTCAAACGATCTCCTCGACGGCGGCGGCCAATTAGTTTTATCATCTTACAATCTTTCGTCGTGCTTCAAACTAGAACACTCGGCGCGAGTCATCAACGCCAAGCGCCTCTCGCTATCGATCAGAGTCGCCTTAGGGGTGGCCGAATGCCGTTTGCCTTGTCTCGACCAGCAAAAATGTCGCAAACAAGCCTCGATCCGATCCGATCCGATCCGATCTAGTCCCATTTGAGCGCCCCCTCTTTTGACTTGGCGAGCCAGAGTCGATTCACAATCGTGAATGACGTGCAGTTGCATAATTGACGCTTACAACAGTAGCGCCTCCGGTATCTTTGCTCTAGTTCGATCAGATATCAATCAGCTCGAACCAGTTCTAGCGAGGCTAGCCGGAAGCTCAACATCAATTTGTGTTTAGATCGCGTGCGTTTCAAACATATTGCCGTTATCAAACAAATTTTGAGAAAGTTTGACAAACATCTGCAACTGACAAATTGAAAACATGATGAAAACTCATAACTCTTATTTTCTTTTTACGTTGAACTTAACCGTGATTGACGAACACCAATTAAAGAGAGTCATCAGCTTTTCAAAGATTCAAAATCTCGCTAGCGCAAATTTGGTCTTGAAACTAGAATTAGAACAGAGCAATAAAAACTTGTCCTGTGTTAACTTGCCAAGTCTAAACTGATGATTTGATCAGGTCAATCAACTTTCTTTGCTTTTGCTTTCGTAATGCTTCTATTCACTAAGACTGGAATATATCCACCAACCAAGATAGATAGATCACTTCCAAGCACACTTCCTATCGGTTGCAAGCGAAGACGGCCAACGAATTCCAAGTACGCAGCTAGAGTTGCGCGTAGGCCAAAGTCGCGTCCAGTGCTGACGCAACAAGTGGCACGCGGATCCATGCCACAGCTCTGCGTTGACAAACTCTAAATCAAAACAGGCCGAGTGATATGACAGAAAGGTGACGGCAACGACGCTGGCGATGGCGACGGCCCTCGTCGTTGTGGTCATATCTATCGAATCGTTGGCATTCTATCGCTTGCAACTATCTTTCGCGCAACAAACTCGACACTCGTGAAATGAATTGCTAATACGAGAAGGAGACGAGACAAGAGAGTCTGGCTGGCAAAACAGTCCCGATCCGGCCTGTCTCGACGAGCAAACACACCACAAGCACGCTTGGTCGCCGCCATTGGAAACATATCCCGGTTTGGCACTCGTGTGCCAAACCAGAGTTCATTCCTGCCCACTCGTCGGCCAAGCGCAAATGTGCCACAACAAACACCAACAGCAATAAATGCGCGAAGCCACTTGCCGGCAGGGATATCCAACAGTCGAGATGGCGGCAGCGGCGGCGGCAAACGACGACGACTACGGCAAGAGCGCATCTTCCTCATTTTGTTGGACAGCCACACTCGCGTTCGACTGCTCGCGAGTTGCCCTGACTCTTCCAACGCATGTTGCAACAACTTGTTGCATGTTGCAACATTGTGTGGTGCAAATCCGTCGTCGTCGTCGTTGTCGTCGTCTCCCGTCTCGAATAGCAAACATTTGCGTTTCTGCCATTGGTCGACGGCTGGCAGCTGCCGTGTTGCGGTTAATGTTATCCAACGTGTGCTTGCAACTGAACTGTGTGAGCCCAACCGAATTGAACTGAACCCAACTGATCTGCGGCTCAGACACATAGCAAACATGAACAATGTAACTAATGTGAGAGTGAGCCAGGCCATTTAGCATGTGTGTGTGTGTGTGTGTGTGTGTGTGTGTGTGTGTGTGTGTGTGTGTGTGTGCCCTTTGTTGAAAGCGCTTGTGGTTCGATGGTGGCGATGGTTGCGAGTTACGGCTCGAACGAGCGAACGACAATGATGATCAAGATGACGATGATTGTGTGTCCGCATGTCCGTCCGTCCGTCCGTCCGTCTGTCCGTCTGTCTATACGAGTGCTCTCATTAGTTTAGCGAGCGCAACACTCTCGCGATCTGGCCAAAGCCGCCACCGCCAAAGCGCCTCGAAGCCGCCAATCAATTTGAACTCGCACAAACCCCGTTTTCGTCGTCTAGCGAGCTTAACTGCTTTGTTCGGCTCTCTTTCTCTAGCCCACACTCAAACGAAGCCCTACCACAGCAGGCGGCTCGAACCACCACCAACAGACGACAGTCAGCTGACTCATCTCATGGCAACATTGTTGCAACTTGTTATGTTCCTCTCGTCATATCAACGGAGCAATCCAACGGCAAGATACACGATCAGAGGCTCGATTGACAAGCGGCCACGAGCAACAAGTGTTCAAGTGGGTTTGTGTGAGCGAGCGTTCGGTCGTCGTTGTGTCTGGCGCAGCGGCTGCCATTCGGCGTCAAGACAGTCTGTCTGGGAGGCAAATGGGCAATCAAAGAGGGCTCGCCTGAGACATCATAGAGCACCACACAGAGGTTGTGTTGGCGGTTGTTGAGAGCTTGCACAGCTCCTCCTGGTTGGAGAGATAGGCAAACACTGCAGGCGACTCTTTTGCTCTCACAAAAGTGGGCCGCATGTGATACGCTTCAGGCTCCAAACGAGCCAGCCTAATGGTCTGTCTGTTGATTCTGAACAGCCACTCTCAACAAGCTCCAACAGGCAAAACATCTGGGCTTCAGCAACTCTGCAAACTGTCTCTGCTTAAGCAAACTTTTTGCAACGTTTGAAAGCAACGGTAAATGCAACTTGTTGCTTGCGACAAATTTGCCACCAGCTTGAACGCTACAAGTTAACAGCCGTCGCAGCACCGGCTGCCAGTTGGCCTGTGAGCCAACAACTATCAGCTCCCCATCCAAGGCTGCTTGTTCCAACGCGTGGGCACACACCACGGCTAACAATCTCGCACCGGTTGAGATGTTTCCGCCATGTGTGTTACTACCAACGGCCGGCGTGGCCGTGGTGTCGATGCCATGCTGGCGCCATAAGTTGCCAGACGGAGCAGTGGTGACGCGTTGTGGATTCTAGACGGACTAATAGAGAGAGAGAGAGAGAGAGAGAGAGAGAGGAGAGAGAGAGAGAGAGGAGAGAGAGAGAGAGAGAGAGAGAGAGACGGCCAACTGGAGAGGCCTCAGCCTGTCTGGCCTCGTCGTTGTCGTCGATCGCGCGATGAGGTCATAAAATCGATGGCTTGGAGACCGGCTGGCAACATGCGCCAGACCGTGGACGAGGCACGTTTTCGGGCTCGGCGCCATCAAGCCCAGCCATAAGTTGATTGATTTCGTGAGCCAACTGCTCCTTGTTCGAGCGTGGCCGATAATCGCCATCGTGCTTGCGCCGCCGTCGGTCAGTTGCCGATAATGGACCGTGTCATATCATTTGTGAAGGAGCCTCTTCATCTCCCATAGAACAGTTTGATCAAGCCACGCCGGATGGCGACCGAAAGATCAACGTGTCTCGAGCAATTGGTCTTTGAGAGTTCAGCTAGCCTCGAAGTTGCACTGTTCGCAAGGCCATCGTGTCAATCTCACAGTGCAAGCCTTTTGGTTCCCATAAAAGGCGTTTCTTGTTGGGAGCCTCTCATGAAGCCCATTAGCAGTTATTGTCCGACTCGACCGAGACAGTGCCAGTTTGGTAGTGTAATTCGGTGGCCGCTAAGTTCGACAACTTCGTCCGCTTTTTAGTAGGAGCTGGTATAATGCTCGAATAATGCCAGCCCAACGATCGCTTTTATGAGCGGACTTGCAGGACGGAGAAAGAGGCGGCCAAGCTCGGCAGGCACCACCATCGCCGACTTTCCTAGTGCCTCTCTACAACTGGCCACCGTCTCGCCGGGACAATTCGGCGCTTCAGTGGCTCGCCGTCCATGCACTGGCTGGCATAGAACACACAAACTGACGAGTCTCCTCAACCTCAAACTTCGCGGCTTAAGAGAGGCTGGCCCTGTTGGAAACGCGAGGATCCTATTCAATCGAAGTGTCGAGCGCGCCGAATAGAGATCCCCCAGCAGACCGGTCTGGCTTGTTGAAGGCTGTCTTGCCGTCCTCTCTGTCTGTCTGTCTGACTGTCTCTCTCTCGATTCTATTCGCCATTTAGCCCCCTCTTGGCGGCGACCTCTCTCACTCTCGCGCCGACTGCCAATGCGCCCCCGTGCTGTGCCGGCTGCTCTTTGCTACCGATCGCGGGCGGCTGCCGAGAGCGCAACTCGAGAGGACTGCAAATAATCTGCCTCTGGTTGTTGCATCTCTTCGGTGTTCAAGAGCAAAAGACGAGTAAGAGCAGCAGCAGCAGCGGGATGAGCCCGACTGGCTTGCTTGCAGTGAGCTTTCCAAGCGGCAATAAAGGAAGCGGACGAGCGAAAGACAAAACCGACGAAGAGACGGCAACAATAAACCAATTTTATTGCCGTCTGGCTGGCTTTAGTCTGCAGGCGGGCCAGTTAAAGCGTCGTTGTCTTTCGGGGCGGCATTGCAGTTTTGTGGAATTCAGACAGATCGCCCCGCAACTTGTCTCATTGGCCGGCGCCGGCGCCGTGCCGTTCAGTCCGGCCGATTTCTAGAGCCTCTCGTCGTTGTCCGGATCCGGAGCGACGCCAGCCAGCATTCGCCCCGTTCAAATGATCAAAACTCAATCTGAACCGCCGCTACCGTTTCGAGCTGGCTGGTTGTCTCAAACGGTCGTGTCTCGTCGTACGCAACAATCGAGCTTCAAACATGGCAAAGCTCTGAATTCTCTGGCGCTCCTCAATTGATAATTCCTTACTACCAAAAAGGCGCCGTCATAGCGAACACTTGCGTCATGGCCAGCTCCTCACCTTCCTCGCATCATTCAGTTTATCGAATGCTCCAATCCCGATCAATCCTTTTCTCGGTTCAACGCGTTCCGCTCATTTACATCGGCCTATCTGATTAAGTTGAATTGAACGCTGATTGGTGTTGCAGAATGAATGGCCCTTAATGAGGTTGATCGGTAGCAGTCACCGATGATGATGATGATGATGAAATGCCATTGACTGCATTAAACAAGCAGCGGGCGGTGGCGGCTAACCAACGTGGCCTAAAAGGAGTGAGGCTGTCGACTATGAAACATCCTGTTGCACATCATTGTGTGCGTGCAGCGACCCGCTGGTGGCACCAGTTGAAAAATATCACAACAATAGCTGTTTATGTTCAAGCCAAATTACTTTAGTGAAGCATTTTCGATCAGGAATTTGTGTGCTTGTAAGCTAACCATCTCCTAGTGCGTTTTATCAGAAACGAAACAAGCAACAGGTTTGTGCGGCATCGCTTAGTCAATCGAATCAACCACCTGCATGGGGACAAATGAAGATACTAAAGCTCGATCTACACGGCTCTATTGTCAATTGTCATCGAGTTGCTGTGGAATGTTCTCGTTTTTTTTTTGCCAACAATCGATCATCAGCATCGTCAAGACACTTGCACCGAGTGTCTAGTACGCACATGATCGAACCCGTGAATGATTCACAGGTATCTTTTATGTTCGTTGTCTGCCACTTCTTAACACTTTTCTTTGCTATGATGGAGGCCCATCTGGTGTTTGTATTTTTGACATTGTAGCGGTGCCATTGTGGCTCTCTGTGTCTATTTCGGTTTCGTCTAGACAAACATTAGTGTAGTGTAAGCAAGCCAAGTGCTGTCGTGTGTTAAACATCCGGACGATTTAAAATGTGCAGTAGGGCGCTAACGTAAGAATTCCAAACTGTCGATGTGTCCTTTCGTGATGAGACACACTTTCGAACACTATCAATCATTATCACTAGAGTACCAATTCTATTTGAAAACAACTTTGACGTCGCAAATCGATTAAGCCATTTTAATATATAATAACAAACTGGATAATGATGTCCAAGATCAATTGATCTCGTTGGCTGCGTTGGCCTTGGTCATATTGGTTCAATGTAGTGCTGCTAAGGAACGCAAAGTCTATTACGACTTTATGAATGTGCCAAAGTTGAGCGAATTAAATGATGAATACCATCAGAGAATACGCAATGTCTTATTAAAACTGGACATTACTGAAAACACTATCGAAATGATATTGAGCGACAAATCAGAAAATTGTTCGACGAAAGTAAAGAAAGTGGAGATGTTGAATTCAATAAAGTGTACCAACAACTTCTAACAATTAGCAGCCGAGTGCTTGACACTACCACAGAATTGTCAAGGATTTTTCAAATCGATTGAGGCCCAAATGAGAGCCGAGCCCGAGGACAGCGATTTTCGGAAGCTTGCTCGCAATTTTCTCCACAATTACGTCAAACCAGAGTTGGATAAAATAAAAAGCGCATTACGGTGAGAATAAACGTCACGTTTTGGATATTATTAAACCATTTGATGACCTATTCGCTAAAGCATTCGACGTCAAACAGAAAATTGGCTTATGCCTATTGAAAATTGGCAAGCCGCTATTATTGAACCGTTGAATAACTTTGAATTGATTGAGTCAAATTGGAATGTGGACCGAGTGTTAGAGTTTGTGTCTAATGGGATGGGTGACTTGTTCCATCTAGATAGGTCACGAATAGAGCATTTTGAAGAGTTCATGTGGCACCATTGCTTAAAGATCAAGCAAACCAAAGGATTGCTCGAATGTCTCAGCCTTGATGTTGTACTAAATAACGAGAGTTCATTTAAAGAAAATGAGCTAACTCGATTGAGCCATTACAATAAAATATGTAGCGATTGGCAGTATGGAGATCACGAGAAGATAACAAAGATGATAAAGAAGCAGGAGATGGCGGCTGTGATGCCATGGCGCTCGGGCGCCCCACTGATCACGCCCACTAAACTCCCTTGATTTCCCAACAAACATTCCGATCCGTTTAAATTGATCGATACAACGAAATAAAACAACAACAATATCCTTATCGCACTTTCTCGTGTTAACTTCATCACTCTTATTTATCCAACATCTTCTCGAAATCCACAGCGACACGTAAAACTAGCTAATCACGCTAATCATCGCGTTCACCATCTTTATCCGGACACACCGCACCCTACCAATAAATAAACTCTATCCAACATTAACCAATTTGTATGGTCCTTGTTCCCCTCTCAAAATTTGTTCCAAGACAACACAGGTCTATGCTCATCTTTATGGTTGGTTTGAACGGTGTCTTCGTTGATCAATACAACAGGAGAAACAACTATAAAGCACCAGGTCGCCATGAAGTCAGTACGATTTGGCACGTTTGATTATTGCCGCATCTCAATTGTTACGATGGTCAGTCATAGTTTTATGATTGAAAATTGGTGTCGTCCTAGAGCACCTTTTGATTCAGGGCTTTTTTCCAGAGAAAAATTTCATCATAATGGTTTAGGCCACAGTGCCACCCCTTTTTTTGTTCGACTCAAATCTGCTAACCCAACGAGCATGGCATCAAACTAATAGATTGGTTTTGTGTTACTAAAAAGGCCCATGAAAGGGGGTGATGCTCAACATTCTCGGGGTCCCCGAACCGATTGAGGCTGTGCTCGAGTAACACTACGAACATTCGATGCTATTGTTAGCAATACATTCTCGATCTGCAATCTAACTTTTATTAGCACAAGCACACATGTTCGTCTGCAATAAAATATTCTAGCCAATCAAGTTATAATCGAGTGAATATTTTGCATTGATATCTGATAGAATTCAAAAACAAAGAATTTCATCAACGATGACAAGGATCAATATCGAACGTTGTTGGCAATCATTTTGGCTGTCTCGTTGCAATGCTGCTTCGCAAGCAAGTTGGAGATTCCTTACGACCTCTTCAAGTTGCCTGAATTCAAAGCGAATTGAACCAAAAATTTCATCAAGATGTACGCGAGGTACTTTCTAGACTAGAAATCAATCATGAGACCAAACACGACGATATCGAAAGCCAACTCAAACTGTTGGAGTCTCAAGATGATGAGCGCAGCGAGATCTACCGAAAACTGGCCACATTTACCTCGATGACTGGGCCGGACAATCCGACGGCAATCTTAAAGTCAATTTTGGCTTTAACTACCGACCTCAACAGTGCATTACGGACTACTGCTTATCGTTTTTTGAACAGGTTCATACAGCCGAAGATCAGTGCGCTCGAGTCGTATTATTATAATAACAAGAAGTCTCATCCGCTGTTCGGGCGAAATCCTTGAACCACTCGATAAATTGTTTCGTAAATGTTATTTAGAGCCGCATGATAAAAATTTCAGCCATGATCATGAATATTGGCTTAAAAATTTGAGTTCACACAACTACAACGTAGTCAAAAAACCCATATTTGACGTGTCAAAATGGTTAAAGTCGCTAACCGAGGGCTGCCAGTTATTCCTGGTTCAAAATCATTGAAACCCTTCGAAACATTCATGGATAGAAAATGTAAGATAATGGAACAACAGTCTGACGAGGCGTTAGGAATTGATCTATTTGCGTGCTGCTCATGATAATTGGTTTCCAATATTGAATGGTGCCGCAGCGCCACTGTCTGTTTACATGAGCTTCTGTCATGATTGGTCTATACCAGAGAGGCGGCGAGTTGATCATTGCAAATTTGAAAAAGGAATGGAGCGCTGTTTCGGAAAAAGAAACGAGAAGAACGGAAAGCTACTCGAAATTCAGATCTGAGTTTTGTTAAAATCCTCGGTTTGCGGATCTATGTGCTCCTGAACGCAAAAAATCGCCCTCAGATTCCTAGCTGCGGCTGTTGCATCGGATTGTTTCCCATCTTGAGGGCATCTCAGGGCACTTGTTAGAACAACAAATAAACTGTTTTGCTGTCATACCATGCTGAGGCAAGCAAGACATCAACGAGTGTGTTCGTTTGAATTGCCGCAGGTCACAAATTGTGCCCACTGATCGGGATTAAACAAGGAAGCATAGATCAGCACGCTATTGATTTGAGACAAAAACAGAGATGACTTGTGTGAAAAGCACAGCCATATGTCACCTGTTGTTGTCAACAGAAATTCTACGCAATTCCACTCAAAAACATCTTTCTATCGAAGAAACATTTTGTCAGAATGCTTCAGAGTAAAGTGCAATCCATTTTTCATTTGACTCAAATCTGCCATTCCAAGCAGCTTGGCACAAAACCAATAGACAGGTCTTTATGTCACTGGAAAGGCTTGTGATGCTCAACATTCTCGGGTCGTTTGACGATTGAGGCCGTGCCCGGGTAAGACTGCGAACATCCGATGCTATTGTTAGCTTCGGATGTTGGCAATACATTCACGATCTTACTTTAATCAGCACAAGCACACACTTTTGGATGTAATAACATATTCCACACGTCATAAGCGAGTAAATATTTCATTGATATCTGATAAATCAAACAAAGGAATTTCATCAACGATGACAAGGGTCAATATCGAACCGTTGCTGGCAATCATTTTGGCTGTCTCGTTGCAATGCTGCTTCGCAAGCAAGTTGGAGATTCCTCACGACCTCTTCAAGTTGCCTGATTCAAGCGAATTGAACCAAAAATTTCACCAAGATGTACGCGAGGTACTTTCTAAACTAGAAATCAATGATAAAACGTATCGCAAAGACATCGAGAGCCAACTCAAACTGTTGGAGTCTCAAGATGATGAGCGTAGCGAAATCTACCGAAAACTTGCGACAATAACCTCGATGACTGGGCCAGACAACCCAACGGCAATCTTCAAGTCAATTTTGGCTCAAATCCGTGGAAAGCGGCCACCTTGACAATGCAGTGCAGAACACAGCTTCACGTTTCTTGAACAGGTTCTTGAAGGCGAATATCTTGGATCTCGAGTCGGATTGTTATAGACTGTTCAAGGGAGTCATTGGATTGTTCGATCAATTGGTTCATTGGAAGTTTGCAATTAGAATTATATTATGAAACGTTCATAAGCGATCTTGAATATTGGTTCAAGACTTTGCGCTCAACCAGCTACCAAGTAGTCGATAAACCTGAATTTGATGTGTCGATATTGCTTGAAACCCTTAAATTCCCGTGGCCAGTCTGGTCTTATCGTAAAACATTTAAAGATTTCAAGAAATTCATGGATAAAAAATGTAAGTCTATGGAACAACAGTCTGGCGAGGTGTTAGAATTGATCTATTTGCGTGCTGCTCAGGAAGACTGGTCTCCAATCTTGAATGGTGCCGCAAGGCCACTGTCTGTTTACATGAGCTTCTGTCATGATTGGTTAATAACGGAGGACGCACAGCGTTATTATCGCAAATTTGAAGAGGGATCTAGAGGCTTCTTTGAAGAGTAGACAAGATAAACGAAAGAAAATGATCAAAGCCGTTTTTGACGCATCTTTCATGACTAAAAGCCCAGCTTAGATTTCTAGCTGGGCTTTTAGCATCCAATTGTCTTCTACTTTGAGTGCGGCCACTCCAGTGCAGGTAGTGGACCTGTTTGGACAACCAATAAACTATTGCTCGCGTCAACCTGTTAGTTAGTCGACCACTTTGAGAATGAATCAGATCTTTAGTATCGTGCGACAGTCTTAGCCAATCGGTTTAGTCGCTCAAAAACCAAGCGACCTAAACTACTGACGATTGTGAAAATATGTCAGCTCGACAAGGGAACTCATTCGATGGACGACATCGATGTTCGTGAGATGCCAAGATTTGTGTCAGCGTTCGTGCATCGATTCCTTCCTTCCCACTTGTTCTAGCACCGCAATGTAATTTATTGATTCTGAAAGGTATTGTCGCACAACCAAAGAGAAGTTGGTTATCAGTTGTTATGGCACAATATTCAAAGATTTTTTTGGCCACAAAACACTGAACAGCAAGAAGTGAATTAGATTAGAATCATGTCGCTGTCGTGGATGCTCACGTCAGCGTGCTCATCGAACAACAAATCGAGCACGCTTGCTAACATCAAATATCACCGCCAATCGGTGTGGAGAGTTGCATGATGTGGTCAGCAGTTCACAACACAATCAACTCAACAACGTCTAGCAAACAACTCACAACCAATCAACAATGCCAATCTCTTCTCTCGCTCGTTGGCTTTTCGTTAGCCTAGAAAGCCAAGAGCCGATTAGGTTGCGATAAGATCGGCGCGATTCATCATCGCGATTAGCCATCATCAGCGCAACCGTATCAATGGCCTAGTGCCAGAGAGGTTGGCGAGCTAACAAACTGACACATGCTTGCCGGCTGGTGAGCAGCAACAAAAGCTTGCGAACTGTTTGAAGGCGTTGATGGTGGTTTGTCCTTGTCTGTAAGCGGCGTTGCTGATCGATGGAGCTGGTTAGTGTGTCACTGGCACACTAACCAGCAAGAAGGAAGAATGAGAGCAAGCGTGCTAGCGATACGGTAAAGCGAAGGCGCTTGGTCAACGCAAACACACTTGTGTGTTGCGGACGGCGCAGCGGCGGCGACGGCGGCGGCTCGCACACGTCAAGTCAGCGCTCAAACTGTGTCTGGTAGATTTGTGAACCATTAAAGATGGTTGTGGAACTTGGCAATATCTTGTCAGAGCGGCGGCGTGCAAGTTGGCCAATCTCCGGGCTCTCAAGTCTTGAGAGATGGATCTTCACGATAAGCCAACATTAACATTGGCACAATAGTAAGAAAAATCAACATCTATGAATGGGACGCGCCCGTGATCGTGAATCATGATCGTGGCGCGCTTCAAATCGCGCGCAATATGTGCTCTGGCTATTTCGCCATTGTGTGATGTTGCTAATTGTGCCACTTGAACCCCAACTCAAAATACACCAGCCAAATGTGGCCACCCAATTTAAACCCGAATCCAAACAATTTAAAACTGACACTAAATCCACGCCATGAACGCCATTCTAGTGTTTGACCCTTCGAATGATTTGTTATTTGTCAAGTCGAACCCACCCTATCGTTGTCGGGTGCTCAAGTACGCCCGCGCAAACGGACTGATTGCGCCACCACGTCCACCGCAACCAGACGACTCGCCAGAGCGCTCACCAAAATACGATCACAATCACAATAATCAAGAATATCATTCAAGACCAGGTGATGCAAATGAGCACCGTTTTGGTCGGCCTAGTCGATTTGACGCAAGGCGAAGGCGACGAACGAGACAGGCCGCTGGTGCTTCCAGTGGTAAGGCTCAATCGAGTTGTTGTAAACAGAAGGAACACGCTGGCGGTGACACGAGCAAATGTTACCTGGACATCCTGATGCTTCTGCTAACCCCTTACGTGGCCTCACTCAGATTGGCTAACAGTTTGCATCCGCTCGCTCATCAAGGTCAAACATTGGGCGAAAATCATGACCATTCAACGAATGGTAGCGATCACAACAGGCCAACTTCTCTTGATGAATCTGGCGTGATTCACGGTGACCAAAGCCTCCAAGGCAAGAATCTCATCAGACTAAAACTGTCGATTGTCTCAGGATCTCAACTTCAACTATGCCGGTGGAATGTTTACAAAATTGCCAAGTGGTCTATTGTCAATTGTTTGACTTTATCTTCATTCTAATGCAAGAACTTGAAGTGGTGTCCGGCTTCAAGATGCGCCTTCTAAAACGCGTCTCGATACATTTGCCAGGCTAACTCTGATGCATTTTGGTCAGTGTTTCAATTCGTTGAAACCAAACGAGTGTAGAACACAACAAGCGGCAACAATCAACAACCGCAAATGATGTGCATATTGCAAATTCCAAAACAAGGCTCGAACAGTCGCTTGTGCTCAGACGAGCTTACGACTGTTGGTTCGAGCACCAGTTTGAGCCTGAATTTTTCCTTGAAGCCCACGAGCGACTTATTGTGGGCAGCAACATTGACCTTTTGTGCCAAGAAACACTTAAACAAATTTTAAACGAGTTGCAAAGTAGCGAGACCAACATAAACGATTGGTCGTCGTCGAGCGTCGACGAGGAAGAGATCAGACTGCGCCCAGTTGGAGTCTCACCAGCATGTCTTATTATTTTCCGACTTGAAGCTCGTGTCACGGTACTCGTGCTCGAACAGTAACACGACACTCGCGCCGATGATCTCATATTATTAATGGTGCTACTTAAAGCATTCAATAGCGATTACCATAACGAAAGGGTGTCTACCAACGAAGACGGAATTTCAGGTTCAGATAGTCAAGAGCAAGCCAAGGTTGGGCGACGAGCAAACAAGAGGCGCGTGTTCAAGTCGATTTGTGTACAAATCTCATTATTGGGGCGACAAACAAACCTATCAAATTCGTGCAACATCTAAACGGGCCCCTTCAAGTGGAGCTCAAAGAAACAACAAACGACGCTCATCCAAGTGTTGCTGTCCGGCATTGGACCATGACGACGGCCAACACCATTGGAAGCTACCAAGACAGTTTCCCATTTTCTTGACAACAACAGCAGAACGTTCGCCGTCGTCGAAGAACGCCAACTGTAGCCACTTTGACGATCCACTTGAATGTCGCTCATTTGTACCACATATGGTTCGCTTTGTGGCACTCAATCAAGGCATTACATTGATTCTAATTAGCGAGATCTCATCTAGCTCGTACCTGGCACTTCAGCTGGGCCGAGTGCACAAGCTTTTGCTTGAGTTTAGCAGCAGGATATCCTGGCAAGCTGCGGCGACCGACGACAGGCCAACTGCACCTAACACGGTAGCTCAAAATCAAGCCACGAGCTCTTCATCGTTGTTGTTCGACAGCCAGCGAGAAGATCGCCGCAACAACCTGTTGACGTCGGTGTCTTCGCCTAATTTACAAAATGACTCGTCCAGAGAGTCGTGTTCAAACGCATCAAAAGTTAATAGCTCCCAGTTGAGAATGTCGCAATTGACCAAAGTAAATGTTTGCATGAACGCAATCAAAAGCTACTTTTACAGATTAGACCTGCCTAGTTTGCTAATCCAAGAGCAGCAATTAGCGCGAGGATTTCGCCAGTCAACACCTGACCAGACTAGTGGCGAGACGACAAATCAAAACAGCAACAACAACAACAACAATGTTGATCGGCTGCCACAGGTTGTAGTTGCGTCATCGTCCACGTTCAACGCTAATTTAAACGAACGGGAGTTTGTTGATAATACACGCAGACGAACTGCCTCGACAACTTCCATCTCAACCTCTTCCTCGTCGCTATTTTCTGGTTTTGTGTCAAGACTATTCAACATTGGTCAACATGGACAAAAAGTGGACGAGAAAGATGAGCTTGGCTTTGGCCAATCAGGGCTCAACGGTGAGAACACGGCAATGGTAAGTGGTGGCCGTCGTCTGGGTCGTTCACAATTAAGAATTGGCCAGACGGGCGAGCCAGAGATAAGCAAAACAAATCTTGGTCGGCCCAAGCTTGTGATTGAGACTCTCGAGCCGGACCAACGGCGACTTTGTCGCCATCTGTTGCGTAAACTGGCCGAGTTGGCACAAAGCAATGTGCAAACTTACATGCGCCAAACATTTGGCCTCAAGGTGGACGAGCACAAACGCGATGCTTTGTTGGGCTCGGTTTGTGCAGCTGTTCGTGACTCATTGAGTGGCCTGATTTTGGACCCACAAATGAGCAGACTCAATGGAATAGCTTCGTCGGGTTATTTGAATCACTTTGGTGCCAAGATGGACCAGGTGCAACTGATGGCTCGCGAACAGCTCAGCGACTATCTCGACTATCTGGCTGTCAAGGCGAGTTGCAATGTCACCTTGGGCGCGCCAATAGCGCACGATATGCCATCAATCAGTTCATTTATTTACGTTGATCGAGCTCGTCACGAGCTGATTTTATCGCCAAGACAGCAGTCGGTAAAATTGAATTGGCGCGAATTGATTGAGGCCGACTTTGAGGGCGCCATTGAACGCCACGAACGGATGCTTGCAAAGAGTCTGGCAAGACGAAGGGACGGCGACACTGACTCGGCAAGTGAGTCAAATTTGTCACTAAGCGACGACGATAACCATCTGGAACACTGCGAATCGCTAGGAGTGGCCAGCAGTGGACAGGGCAAATCCGACGATGCTGATCACTCTGATCAATCACCAGACGACGAAGACAACAACGAAGCAAGCCAGACTGTACCCGAGAGCAGGGGCTCGATTGAGTGGCGCCGTCGGCATTCGACGGCGATAATTTCGAGCTCTCCTGATCTGAGAGGGCCAGCAATGAAGGTGCATCAGCACCACCAGGCTGTATCGTCCAGCGGGGTTCGGTTGTTGGAGCTCAATAGATTTCAAGGAACCAGCCAAGACGTGCTGCTCGGTGCTGGTTGCGATACGAGTAGCTCTTCGGCAGCGCTCGATATCGGCCAGCTAGTGAATGGTGATCAAACAATGAGCACAAGCGAAATTAGTTTGCAACCCAGGAAAACAAGCTGTTCATCTTCGGACGACATACGTCTCATGTCGGACATGAAGACAAGCTCAGTGGCAGCTTTGCAAGCTTTAGAAGACGAGCCCCGGTTCAAGCGCCAGGTGGACGCCAATTTGGTCCAAGGATTCACGGCCTTTATCTACAATCGACTTGCTCAGGGCCAGCTGACAAGTTTCTCGCAAAAAGACGGTACTTATAACTTGTCCTATTTCATGTGGTTCAAACGCAATTCGGTCTGGTCTCTCGACAACATTTGACGATCACGGATGTTTCTCACGGGATCGTGATGATGATGATTGGGAAACGGCCACTTGTTGAGCCCGCCACTTATCGAGACCAAGCCCTCGAGATCGCCGAACAAGCCAAAGTGGCACACGACAAACGACGATGAATAATTAACCAACTGACCAATTTTCTCTCGACCACAACTTTCGACAATTTTCAAAAACAGGATGGCAACATTGTCCAACTGGACCAGAGCCAGCGCGAGCAAACAGCCGCAATGATTAAATCTAGCTTCAAGTCCTTGCCAAATGTGATTTGCGACGACTATTTTTCAAAATTGACAAAATTTCTCAGTTCTAACACAAGAAGAGGGCTCTCGAATTCACAACTAGCGGGACAGCAAGCTGATACTCAGATAAGACAACAGCCTCGGAGGCGTCAGGTGAAAGTTTACTGCAAACTGCGCGAATTGGACCCAAAGACTGGCAAGAATCTCATTAGGCGCCAGCTAACAAGGGTGCGCGAGGAACAGGAGGACGACCAAGACGATGATTTGGATGATGATGTGAACCAAAGGCGTGCATTTGTTCAAGATGTTATGGACGCTGAGACGTTCGGATCAACTGCGGCACCCGGACACCGGCAATTGAGAAGTCCAATCAACTTGGACCAAGAGCAAAACTTCGGCTCATTCTTGAGAGGCCAGCGCAAGCGACGACCACCACATCCAACTAAACCGGTTGATGCACTTAAATGTGACCAGCCGGAAGTGGACCAATGGAGTTACTGCGAACTGTTTGTCGTTCATGACCATAGCCAGCTAATGCACAAAAGCCAGCCCACAGTTGAGGCACAACTATTGGCTCGTCGTTTGGCTCACTTGATGGCATCAAATCGGTGATTCAAACTCACATCTCGAACCTGTCTGATGTGTGATTACACAGTAAAAAGATGAGGATATTGGATCCAACCAGTGCTAATACCTGTCACCTGCAAAATTCTCCATTCAAACTTCTATCCTGTCGTTTTCGGTGTTGTATCGCCTCGTTCTAGATGACTGGCCCCAAGTGACGTCTTGCACAACTAGTTCAACGTCTAGCTCGTGTAAACCAGGCAACTTCATTTAGCTCGATGGGATAGTTGCGCAACCACTTGCCGCCACGGACGTTGGTTTGACGCAACTCGTCATGCCACATGCCAGCTGGCAAATAGATGTCTTTCTGGCGTTGGCCAGCATTTAGCACCGGTGCAACTAAAATGTCAGGCCCAATCATGAACTGTTGACTAACAGCTTCGGCCGCATGCGACTCTTGTTGCTGTTGACTCGATTGGAACCCATTAGAATGGGCGCCAGCGTTCGAACTACCTCCTGTTGTGCCACCATTGCCGCCGCTTCCACCACCACCAGTAAGCACCATATTTGACCAGGTCTGGCGAAGAGCTGGCAGTTGAGACATCATCGTCTGGGGGCGTGATCGAGATTCGTTTGAATTTGTGTTGTTTAACAATGGTGTTGGAGGCAGATTCTTTTTGATTTCGGGCACAATAAAGAGCTTTCTGAGTCTAACCAAATTTTGCAACTGATTGTGCAAATTAAACTTGTCAATTGGAGACAGATCGTTGAATTGTAAGATGGGCAAAAAGACCGCCACTTGTAGCCAACGAACAATGAGCTCTTCCTCGGCCCGTTGTTCTTCATCATCGGCGGCCATCTTGACTGGATCATTCGCGGTTGCCTTATTATTTAAACCGGTTGACGAGACCGAACGCGGCATTGGTTTGAGTCTCAGATCTCCCCAAACCGAACCAGGATGGACTAGCGAGAAGCCGAGCATGCTCAGAGTAAGCACTGAGCTGACAGTTGTTCGAAGTCCATCCCAATCGCGTGATCTCGGCGCCAGCTGAATGTAATTGAAGTTTCCCGTCCATTGTGGAATCACAAACAAATTCTCCTTGTAAAACAATCTGTCAATTAAATCAGCGGTTGCGTTGCGATAGTTGTCGTCCCACTCGGATGGATCAGGATGAGATCCAGCCAACAGAATTCCGTCTGTTTCTTGGGTGATAAAATTTGAACGCTTCAACAGATCGATTAGCCAGAGGCGATTTTGTACTTGGATCAAATCAATTAGAACACAATGACCATCTTGAGATTCTTTGCATTTGAACAAGAAGGGCGTTTTTGAATGATGTTTGCGATTTGTTATCAGAATAGTTTCGTTCTTGTAACGAAAAAAAGATTGGCGCCTTATGACGAATGCTCGCTCGGCTAAAGGATTGATTGAGTACGAATTGTTGTCCACCAGTTGGTTGTAATTGCGATATTGGGCTGTTACAATTCGTTTTGAATCGAGAAGCTGATTCAAGACGGCCACTCCAATACTTGCGTCTATGTAGGGCTTTATGGACAGCACCAACTTGAAGCCTTTGTTGTGCAATATCTCAAACAGCAGCTTTGCTTTTGGAAAGTAAGCTGAATTTATACGAAACGAGCCCAAATAAAGTTGCCATCTGGTGTCGAGCACCAGAATAGGACTAGTCTTTAGGTTTAGTTTAACAATCTTGTCAACGTGCTCGCGCAAAGTTTGTCCATCCAAATTCACAATGTACTCAGAACTGGTTACGAACAGAGTCCGTTCCACCAGACCAATGCCGTCGAGCTGTCGCTTTGGTGGTGTCACAACAGCTTGGCTGGGTGGGCTAACATTATTGGTCGCAACTGGCGCCGACTGAGTCACCATTTGAAGTCTCTGCTCCTGTTGGCTGGTCAACACACCGACTGCCGTAGACCCCTTCATAGGACTCTCGCCACCACCCAACTCTAATCGCTCTATGGAACTTTGATTTGGTTCATGCGCCTCAGCCACCTGTTTGGCCATCGCGCTAGACACCGCCGAATTAGTAGTGGCTACGGGCGCAAGTCTTTTTGAACGTTCGCCAACAAGGCGGGACACCAACACTCTGAGATTGCTAGCCGAACAAATGCTATATTCAAGTAGGTTGTTTCGGTATTTGAATTTGTTCAGGTCGTCTGGTCGCGACCAGGTTCTAGTGCAATGTTCTGAACATGAGACCGAGAGACAAATCTCGCGCCGCTCGGCTGAAATCTTGATAGATGGTCTGAAGTCGGTTTTGAGGTTGCCTACAAAGAAACCACTTGATGTTAGCAACTGAAATTCTACATGCGATCCAAATATTAGCCTTTGGTCTATTCTAAGTTGTTCATTCACTTGATTCTCAAGCGGTATTTGGTCAGTTGAATTGTATAGACCACCAATGACACTAATCGGCAAATCAAGCGGCCCCAAATTGAATTCGCTTGAGAGATTGCTAACAACAAGCGCAGGCTCTAACTGATTGAACTTGTTCAAAGGCCAGGTGGGATTTTGAATGTCGCCCAGACCAAACCATTGGTCGCCTTCGTTTATGTGAAAACAATCAATCAGTGGAGTTCGAAGCGTGTCGTAACTTTGCCACTTAATGTCGTAGCATGTAATTGACTGGTCCTCGTCCAATGA
>OX465601.1:270813991-270816491 GCA_950022295.1 Bromus sterilis
CTCATCTTGCCTGCAAGTTCCTTATGCAACACAGCACACTGCTGCCGTGTGAGATCATTTCCTTTGCCACACAGGCGGCACACGCTGGCAAGCGCAGTGTCCAGAGCTGGCTGGACATGAGTCAGTGCAGCTTGACAAGCCGCAACAACAAACTGGATGACCCTCTTTTCCAATTCAAACAACACGCTTGCTGGAGAGCGAGAGGCCACTTCGTCTGGCTAAATTTGCTCCGCTACCACCATCATCATCGTCGTCGTCGTCGTCACTTTTTATTCTTCCCCTTATGCTCTAGTCTCCATGCAGGCGACCCTCGTGAGATCATCCAGCGTCGGCAAGTTTCGAAGAACGCGCACTCTCATTGCTGCAAGCCAACAGGGTCGCCAGAGCCGGAGCCGGCATTTCAATATCTGATCGACGCAACATGCGCCCTACTCGGTCAACTTGATTTCTATCGCACAGATTCGCCAGGTTAGGCAGGTGGCCGCATCTTCCCGAAAGCAACTCTATCAACCAGCAAGCGAGCAGGAGCTAGCCGGAGAGAGTGAAAGAGGGCGAGCGTAGTGCGAGGGCGAGGGCGAAAGTTGAAAGTCTGATGAAAGATTGAACTCGTTTCTCGTTTTTCTTCGCCCGTTTCTTCTTATTCGATAGCCTCCACCCCCCTGATAATAAAGAACACACTTGCTTACGCATTCCTCGGCGCCTTCTCTACGCCCGGCGAGATCTATTGGTTGCATCGAGGCGCACTTTGAGGAGAAACAAATAAAACTAACGGGCCGCCACTATCCGCCTCGCAACTTGTCAGCCAAGTTGGCTTAGATAAGCCGAGTGTCTGTTGTTGTTGTTGTTGTTGTGCTTGTTTGTTGCATAAGCAGAGCGTTTGTGTGTTTGTGTGTTTCGAGATCATCATCATGCTCGAGAAATCGTTTCAACAGAATACTTGCGCCCGAATACCATGCAACGAGCAACTCCAATGATGCCACAAGCTCATCATCCTGAGGCAATCATCGAGGCAGAGAGCGAGAGAGCAAGTTAGATTGCTGTCAGGTATGTTTTCAAACCAACACAACAATCTCTACTTCTTGCTTGACTCTCTTACGCCGATTCGTCAGCGCTTCTTCGGCACTTTTTCCAGAAGACAGCGCCTTGCCATCTGCAATGGCTGGCGAACCGACTATCTCAAACCAGCCGAGTTCCTTCACTTGCTTTTTGTTTCCATTTGGAGTACTAAACTAAAAGCCAACTATGCACATGAATGGACAGCGACAACCAAGATGATGATGTTGTTGTTTCAGGCAACAAGTTTTGGTTGGCGAGACCCATGAAATTGAACGCGATGATCTCATATCTTGGAGTCATGATCCCCAGGCCTGATAATGAATTCATTGACCACATGGAAGAATCTGAACTTGCGATGCTCTCTAATCTTGTAATAAGAAATTGAATTGGCAAAAAAAGTCTGAACCTGGAGCGATACCGTCGGTCTATCGTGGTTACAAATTCGGTTGTTTACAAAACGGCTTTGATCACATCGGTTCTTGCCGATGGAGGGCTACACTTTTCCTAAATCAGCGCACATCCTCTTCTCTCTTGTGTCGTGAAGTGGTCGTCTGGTGCCCTTTCAAATCGTTGTCCATTGGCACACTCTGACTAACAAGCTGCCAAAGATTCAACCAATTGCCTAAGTAAGCCTCAATCAACAAGGTTCCGATCTGTACAGATCGGAAGCGCTATGCCACTACTGGCTATTATGGTTGTTGTTGTGCATGTATTTCCCGCCTGCTGCGGCATTGTGTTCGCTCGAACATGATCGGCTTCGTACGGCCTACGTGGATACACACTTCTGCCTACAACTGTAGACATTCGCACGTACTTCGTTGTTGTTGTGCTGCTTTGTTTCATTTCGCATTTGATTGCGCACCAAGAAATGCTGTTTACTTTCGCAAAAAAATCATACCCACAGACTTGGTAACATCACTTCTCATTGTTAGTCTCCTTATCGAGATTTGGCGATTAGAACAAATAAATTGATACCAGTGTCCAACCATTGTATTCTCAAGTCCCGCGTTCAATCCCGTCACAATTTGTAATTTGTAGACAGACAGCTACACACACACACACACACACACACAAATCGATCTTATATTCGACCTATCAAACAATCTGATATAAATCGTTCAAAAGCCATATTAAGCAACGAATATTATTCTAGACGAGATATCAAATACTGGTTGTATTTATCTAAGTTGACTAACAACTTAGTCTAGAATCATGGGAGCACTACTTAGTCTTTGCACTATGGGCCAGGTGAGTTTTATGTCAATTATAACTGATATGATGACTATTTAAATTCAATGTCTAAGTACTAATCTTGCGAATGTCATTGAACTAACTCCAAATATCTTTCATAACATAATCTTCAATATTCAGTTGGCTTGCTGTTGCTCAAGTGCCGCATGCAGTCTAGCATGCTCGGGCTGTTCATCGTGCCGTAATTCTACGG
>OX465601.1:270821491-270840570 GCA_950022295.1 Bromus sterilis
GTCTTTGAACCAGCATCGGTGTCCTTATTTAAAGGTTGTAATAGGCCCATTTGCGAGACCGAACCAAGTATGCCGTTGTAAGTCGTAATATTTGACCCATAGTTTGGAAATGTCTGGCCGAAGGCACTGTGACTATTATACAAAGGTGGCTGATTGCAACGAGATTGGCTAGTAGATGACTCACGGTTCCTAAAGAGGGTCAACAATATGTGGCAAGTCAACCTCACTCCAGACTCTGTTGATTGTCTTTCAGGAATAGTATACCCCATAATGGCACGAATGGCACATTGTATGAAATCATTTAACTGAATGCACCGCCTAGCTACCAAGATAGCTATGAATATGGCTATGTTATCCATAACCTGCGGATCGGTAATATTTATCTTGTTCGATATATGCCGATAAGCAGGTTCCCTTTGGGCCGAACATAGTAATGCTTGGAGTGCCTGTATCCATTCGTTCATAAGTGCTGGACATTTAGATGTCATATCGGTGCAAATAACGGCAATATCATTGACAAGATCGGAATAATTGGAAGTGGCACTCAAATATAAAGCATCACAAACGAATCTATACCTCACAGTTGCACTCTCATTCATCTGCCGCAATGTGGGTGAATCAACCGAATACAGTTGTTGTCTGATTGATGATGTGAGATCTTGGGAACCCGGACTGAAAATATTCAGAGTGGGTGCACTTGCATTCAAGACTGGATTTGTAACGCTATGCGAGCATAACGAAGATGATCTCAGCTGATTTACGATAGTTGTCAAAAATGTCGGCGTCCATTCATGAGGGCCATCTCCGCTTGTTGCGACACTTTGGAACTGTTGCTTGATTTTCTGCATCAGCCATGAGTATATACCGAATGGCTTGTCACTGTGGTAAGACGAATATAAGTCGTATAAGTAGGAAAATATCACCCTTTCCGCGGATGTCATGCACACTCCTGGATTTGGGATATGGGAAACAATCTTGTAGAGCGATTCGAATATTGAGGTTACCTCTTCCTTTGACAACAATAACACACAACTGTGATACCGGTATAACATGCCTATGATACACAATGCAATTGAATTGATGTATTGGCATGACCAAGATGGACACTTGAGCTTAATTTGTGCCTCAACATCAGGTAGTTCTTCTAGGATAAGTATGATCAAATCCAGCAATCCGCTGACATTTGATGACATGCAATATAGGTCCAATATGAACGAAACAGATTCTAAAGTTGGCAATGCAAAAGTTTGTCCATTTGAAACTCCAGTGAACATCTCTAGCATTGTAATTGACAAACTGTTGGTAATCAAATGTTGATCATGGTTATCGAGTGCTTCAAACTTGTGTAACGTCGTCTCAGGATTAAAACAATCACGGGTTGCAATCTTTTTCACTCTGCCCCCATCATTGATATCAATACAGGCTCTTCTGCTCAAAAGTTTGCATATTTCTTTGTTCAGCTTCTTGATTGTATGCCTCGCCTCTTCTCGTTCTTTCCCAAAGCCGTGAAGAAGGACATTTCTCTGGTTGATATCGCGAGAGAAATTCTCATCTTCGGGAACAGGGAAGTGTCTAACAAATGTCAAGTGCCTTTGCTCACCTGGGTTTTTAGATTGGGCACTTTTATCCTCAGTGATACCAATAGATTTAGATTCAACATGGTTTGTGGAAAAGTTATTCGAGGACATTACATTTGATGTTCCTGGTGTTGTATTGTCCAATGTCGATGAGCGATCACTCAAACCGAAAGGGGAAAGCTTATTAATTTGAGTATTCTTGTTACTAGAATCGTCTCGAGATCCTCCAAGATAGTCGGGAAGTAGTATATCAGCAGCTTCATCCTGCTGGCCTTCTTTAATATCCTGAAGAATCTTTCCTAGATCTGCGTCAACATCATCAATATGGCAATCCACTTGTTGTTGTACTTTGTCATTTATAGCTAAATCATTGAACATTCCTCGCGAGATCAATGTGCACATGTAGTTATAATGCGAGAAGACATCACAGCGGATTAGCTCGCTGTATAGAAGAACCAGATTGTTGAATGCCTTCTCAACATCCAAGTTATCATTATGGTTCTCGTCTAAAGCGGGAGCATTTTCATCTAGGAATTGCACTAATAGATCCTGAAACATGTATTCAATGATATCGTTTTGAGGATCATCTTTGTTATTGTCAGATTGGTGCATGTGAGAGTTAGCAGTCGTTTCATTAGGTGTACTAGGTATCTTTGGGATTTCTATTTTTGATTTGAGATCTTCTAGCTTCTTGTTTGCAGCGGCAGTGAGATTCGACGTTATCTCTCTATTTCTAGCTTGCAGTTCAGCTTGCCTCCTCTCGAGTAGCCGAGCGACAACAAGCGCTCTATGTTCACCCGTTCTTTGAGTTGTTGTGGCCCATTCGCATAGAAGTTTGACTACGTGCTTCTCATAGACTCCAACATTATGCGGAGCTGGATGGTTATAGATGTTATCATACTGGTCATCGGCAGACATGATTTGACTGGAACTTTGAGACTGCTGATGTTTATTCTTCTTAATATGCTCGGATGTGCCTGATTGAGTCGTTAATTGATTCGTGCTAGCCAATATTGATGTGGAATTCTCCGATGTGGATGACATGCTGTTGACAGGCGTTTTGTTAGCTGATAATAGATCAATTGCGGCTGTAGCTACTGGAAATATATTTGCATACAAACTATCAAATGAATTGGCCTTTTCAGGTCTTTCATCAATTTTATCAAAGTTATACTTATCCAACGTAGTTAATACCATCAATAAACGATTAACAAGGACGGACTTCGAATACTCAGCTTTCCTAGAGCTCGTGCACGACCATTTTGAGTCAGACATTGCGCTTCGGTACAAAATTTCTCTCTCTGCTTCAAATATTGTTCTCCTTAACTCAGAATTGAGATCTGAATCTAACATTGGCAAGCTCGAGGGTAAACAGGGAAGATTATCTAAAGGAGATCCCTGGTATAAAGAGGGGAACTTCTTGTCGACTATATGATGTCTCACCATGGCAGTGGGACATTCAATACATATCACTTGTATCATGGAAGATAGAATATAAATTAAGTTAGAATAAAGGTTATTTGTAGATACAATATTGTGATGCATGGCCTGGCTCAATCTTTTGGCACAAACATGGGCTAATCTTCTCGATAGTACCACTGATTTGGAAAAATCCGTCACGTATTCTAATACAAATGGGCATATAAGTTTGACGACCAAATCATTGATTGGTCTTTTCTTCTCAATCAACTCCAAGAGAAAGCACAAAAAGTCGTAGCGGTCTAATAGACCTTCGTCGAATAAATATCTAGCCAATTGTGTATGATATTGCCATTGATTATGAGCAGGGGCAAATTCTTCATGAGCTATCTGCAATGAGCCGGTAGAGGTGGCTATGAGTGAGGCCACTGATGCTGTATTAGCGGTCACTAGATTGGCCACAGATGTGTGAAGGTTCGCTGTGAAATTAGATTGATCATTGAGCAATGATGATATAGAACTATATGGTAATTGATTGTGTGGTGGGTAGGCTAGATTGGTGTCTGATACCTGATTGATAGGATGTGTTTGATGCTTTGGAGTGATTAACTTCGGTGTGTTGAGCTTAGTTAAGAGAGTTTGAGAATTATTCGTAGAAACTTGTGGTGGTTGATTTGGTTGAGTCTGAAGTTGCTGTTGTTGCGTTTGTTGATAACAATCAAATAATTTGGATAGGATATCTTTCAGGTATTTGGTGAGAGCTGAGGTTAACTCCTGACATTGGTCTGGTACTTGACGCTTCTTGGATTTAGCGCTAGACTCGGATAATGCGATGGCGTGAACTGCGGACATTTTGATAAACCAAACGGCCTTAGTGAGTGGGACATGACTTTCATAGAGCTGACTAAATATTCCCTCTTTGCTATTAAATATTGGAATACGTTTGCCAAGCTGGCCGAGAGATTTGGTACCATTAGCCAAATCTCTAAACCAGTTGTCGACAGCATTTTTCGTCTTTGCATGGACATACCAAATTTCTTTTGTATTCACAAGTTGTTTCTTCTTTTGAGTATCCTTTATTGTATTGATGCGGTGTTTTTCACTTAATAGGGCACTGAAATAAACTCCAAATGCATCAATATTTGCATGCTTAGCGGTCCCAAATTCATCAAGAGTATTTGGGCCAGAAATAAGTGGTGCACTTGAGTAACCGTGCTTAACATTAACTGTTGTCAATTCATCTTCTCTTTGTTTCGGATCTTGAGGATAAATATCAGGCGGGCCTAATTTAGGTAGATTTCTCTTGAGTGGCCTTCGAATTTCCATGGCCACGAGAGGAGATGGGGTGTACAATGATAATAGTTGAAATTTGAATGAATATAATGATTGAAGCTATTATCTGGTTCTCTCTATGAAGGTATGTGAGTGTGGGCGTTTGTATCGGTGCCTTAATGTGGCTGTTTTTTAATATTTCTCTATGTTAGTCAAGCAATCTAATTTAAATTAAATTTACCGCTACGACATTGACGTAAACAATATAATGATGATTAAATGCTCGGCTATATAAATGATTAATAACTAGTCACGTTGGATTTATGTTAGAATGTTCGTCTTGATAATGAATGAACATTGTTGTATCAAAAGATTACATCTAATTTAAACAAATTATTGAATTTTTTATGTCAGTCGTCAGTAGAAAATATTGATCTTTGATAGCTTTATTGACCTGTGAATAAATGACGATTTCCAGTGCAATGGTATTTTGCGTTGGTGTTCGAATTCGAGCCGCTGCGCGTTCCCTCGTTCAACATGCCCAGCTGACGAGCTCGCTCGGAACCTCGAGTTTCTTGAATTAAGCAGACCCAACTTGATTACAATTATCAGGTTGTCTTCTTCTCAGTATTAGAACATGATTCATGTTCATCGTGCTATATTGGAACATTATGATAAGAGAATGAATTCTCAAGTTATTATCTAATATTCAAACTTTTGACGTTGACGAGAGGCGTTCAAGGATATAGGATGATTAAGGATCCAACCAGGTCAGATCATAACTATCACATATTAGATCAGCAGCCTCCAAATGATGAGCCGAATGCGATAGAACATGAAATTAAGGACGAGATAGATATTGAGATTGGAATTGAAACAACCCCGGTCGAGTCAACTTTTTCAATCGATGATAAACCTCGTAGAGGTTTATTGTCGAGATCTAGATTTAGTGATCTCACCTTAAAACTCGTATCTGCATTATTTTATGGGGTCTGTTCATTTTTGATAACTGTGATTAACAAGATTGTTTTAACGAGCTATGGATTTCCATCGATAACGATTCTAGGTGTTGGCCAAATGGTTGCCATTATATTGATACTTAAAATTGCTAGTCTATCGCGAATCGTAACTGTCCGTAAGCAATCGTTCCGGAACAAGAAGATATGGATTTTAGCCTCACTCTATTTAGGCAATCTAGTTACAGGACTAGGCGGAACTAAACATTTACCACTGCCAATGTTTATTGCATTGCGTCGATTCTCGATAGCGATGACGGCAATAGCAGAATTCTACATGCTTAAAGTCACGCAAAGTCTGTCCATAGTTTGTACAATAGTTGCCATGATTGGAGGATCTTTCATCGCCGCTGCAGCCGACTTGACATTCAACGCCAAAGGTTACTTTTTGGTCATGATAAGTAATCTATTCACAGCTGCCAATGGGGTCTACACAAAGAAAACTATCGATGCGCGAGAAATCAATAAGCACGAGATATTATACTATAATGCATTTTTTTCCATTCTACCTTTGACCATGATAAGCATTTGTACAAATAATATCGAATCTCTTCAAAACTTTGAACATTGGTCCAGCGCCGGTTTCATTTTGTCATTCTTAACCTCGTGTTTTATGGGTTATCTGTTGATGTTTTCAACAGTATTATGTACGCATTACAACTCAGCCCTCACAACTACAATAGTGGGAACTTTGAAAAACATATTAACAACTTATGTAGGAATGTACATCGGCGGTGACTATAAATTCAATTTAATGAACTTCATCGGACTAAATGTTTCATTAATAGGAAGTCTAGTCTACTCATATCTATCATTTTCAAACAAATCTAAGTCGAAGGAAGCACCAACGAAATGTTGATCATCACCTCTGCAATAATCAGTCATATAAGTGTGGGTCATGCCGTTCAAAATGAACAAATATGGCCTCATATACTGTAACCACTAGTTGATCATTTATCCAGGTGATTTCACGAAAAATGGATATTTCAATTCGAGGAAACAATGCGCATGCTATCCAATTGGCAACATCTCGTGTGACGAGAAAAAAAATCCATTCAAAAGCAAGATAATTTCGGGATGAATCTTATTTATCTAAACAGAATAAACTACACATGACTATTATTCGGATAGCACTAACATATTTGATTGACTCGAATGATATTGTAAATATAGAAGTATTTCTTGATTCCTAATTGGTGAAGACTATGATCTAGTCATCAGAATGCTATCCCCAATACGACGATTGTGCCATTGGGGACCAATTGCATCTGTGGCCATAACTGCATCGGTTACGATAGCCACAATTTCGACTAAAGTAAGCCTACTCTTATGTCTGATTTATCAGTTGACTATGTGCTTGATGTTGTATAACATGTGGTGCGCGGCTTTATTAGGTCCCGGATACCTGGATCCAAATGAAGATAATCCACCTAGCTCGGGACGCTTCTGCAGAAAATGTGGACTTATTGTTGCGAAAAAGCATCATCATTGTTCATGGATCAATAATTGTGTAGGTCAAAACAATGAGCATTATTTCAAGAGGTTCCTACTATTTGCCGCAGTGGTCTCAATAGAATCTTGTGTGATATTATTTCTAGATACGTATCAACGATATCTAGTGAGTACGTTCGTATTATTCAATGCTTTAAATCTTGGAATTGCTGTTGGAATTCTCATGGCGGTATCTACATTACTGTATATTCATTGATCCGCTCTCTGAATGAACGCGGCTTTGATCAACCCCTCCAACTTCAAAAAGTCTGTCTCAGGAAACACGCGCCACCACATCCTATTCTTGCCCCAATGTTCTGCTGGATAATTAGGACATGAGATACCCTGGAATATTTTAGCTATGTTACGAGGTACATGCTCAATTCCATGTTTTAAAATAAAATCATGAGCTTTTTTCGTAATTGTGTCACGGGTTGATTGTTGGATTTCGATTGATTTATCATCTGCAGCTACTGTATCGATTGACTCTCGGTGCATGTTCGCCTCATCAGCCAAATACTGGTCATCTAATGGATTGAAATAGTCATCAATGGCTTTCTTCAGACTCATACTAGTATTCCTTCTGGACGATCTATCGGTCATCTTCTCCACCGGTATGTTATGTGCCTTGAACGTCTTGTACAATTTCATCACTTTGTTTCGCTCAATCAACTCGTACTTTTTCATGTAATCGACGAGGAAATCGTACAACTCGCCCCTTTCCTTTTCATCCAAATCACCAACAGCACGTAAATGAAATGAATTCAGGTCAAATTTTACTCTGACATGGGTACGACGGAAGCGGCCAGTCTCTTCGACAAGTTCCCATTCAACTTTTTTGATCATCTTGATCACCTCGTTAACAGGCTTTCCTAACTTGAATGCTACTTCCGCCATATCGAAGGTTATCTCAGATGGTGTCTCTTCTATTTCTTCGCCTAGTTTCATAGCTTGACGCTTAGCCTCTGCTAATGCATAACTGATCGGTTTACACTTTGCCGCAACATCTTTCATCTGCTTTGATCCTTTGTAACAATAAACTCTACATGATGACTTGAACGGAGCAAATTGCTGAATTTTCAACTGTGGGTAGGCTTTCTGTATCTGACAAATGTATGTAATGATTGACTCCGAAAATAGATTGGTTGCATCCATAGCCGCATCGATTCCGAAGGCGACTTCATGATTCCCATGACAGGCACGATGCTTACGGACTAATGACTGGCGTACATATTTCATGGGTTGCTTGAAACCCTCTCCCGGACCGATAAGTTCGATTTCATCTAGATCATCTTCGTCGAATGGCATTGGTGTGTTAGTGAAATCGGTTTTCTGGAGGCTATTTACTAGGTGCTTGTCATTCTCATTCATCTTGTCTGTCTTCTTCTGATCCTCCGGGCTGAGACTACATTTACAAGGCCTAAAGACTCGATCGATTATCTTTTTGAGATTCTCCTTCTCGACGATCGAGGAGTATATATGTCTTTGCTGGTAGAACATGTCAGTCATGTTTGTCCTCAAGAACATATGACACTGAGCCGCTCTCCCGTCTCGACCAGCGCGACCAATTTCTTGGACATAACTCTCGAAGCTACTTGGCATATCGTAATGTATAATGGCACGAACATTCGATTTGTTGATACCCATACCAAAAGCGATTGTAGCAACAACAACTCTCAGTTCGCCCTTAATGAATTGTCTTTGAATTCTTTTACGAACTTCGGACGGTAGACCTGCGTGATACGCTTCTGCGTTCCACGTTAATTTCATGTGAGGCTTTGGAGGTGATTGGTGGTCGTCTTGTTGTGACTCAACAGGAAGTTCATTTCTCTTTTCGCGTGTCGGTATTTCAATCAAATTTGCGTGATTCTGCATTGATGTTCTAATTAATGATGCAACATTTTCTGTTGTATCGCGACGGTTGCAATAGACAATAAGTGATGGTAGATCTTTAAAAGCGGGTGTCTTGAGAAGTTTGGTTAGAGCTGCATCCTTGTGTGTCTCACATGAAACCGATAGTATAATGTTCCTTGGCACCTTAGTGGCGCCTATCACATCTGTGTCTGGATTGATTGTGAGACACTTTGAGATTGCAAATGAGGTTGCTCGCGACGCTGTGGCAGTGAGAGCTAAATAAGTTTTGATGTTTAACTGTTCTCGAAGGATGGAAAAGAACTGCAGATAAGCTGGCCGGAAGTTGTGCGACCATTCACTCAAACAATGCGCTTCGTCGATACATACGAAACCAACAGGTGGTAAATTCCTGAGATCATCCAGGTCCAAGACACCACCGACGATGGCTTCAGGACTCACGAACACTACTTGGGCCTCCCCGTTCACAAGTTGCCCGATCGCTTTGGTTCTCTGTTGTCTGGAATGATTCGAGTGCAGACTGACTGCTCTCAACGACGGTGGAAAGTTGGACATCTGATCTTCCATTAATGAAATTAGCGGTGACACAACAATAGTTATGTACTTCCTGTAACGGGCGTAGAGGAGTGCTGGCAACTGATAACAGAGAGACTTGCCTGAACCGGTGGGAGAAATGAATAGAGTCGATCTACCGAATAAAATTCGTTTTATGGTCTCCTCTTGGTTGTCTCTGAAAGACGATAGTCTCAGCTCAGCAAGAGCCTCTCGGAGCTTGCCTTCGTCATATTCGCTTTCTCTGGTAAAGAGAGGTCTAACTGTATCCTGGGTAAGTGCAATGAGTTCTTTCTGCTGCTCTTCAGGGTGGTCGTTCAAGAAGGGGAGATCTGAGATTTCTAGCCCCATACCAAGCTCGTCAGCTCGATCATCTTCCGAGTCTGAAAACTCGTAGATGTCTTTTGATTTCTCCTTGGCAATTTGATTCTCAACATTATCTTTTATACACTTGAGTGTTTTCTTGAATCTTTTGAACTTGTGGTTAGTGTTGGGTCCCTTGTGAAAAACTTTTCTCTTTAGGGAGATTCTCCTACAATTTTCTCTGTTTACTCTGGGCATTGTCGAAACTTGATGGGTTGATTGTCGCTTAAAAACAATTTGTTGCGCCAAATGTGACTCTTTAAAGATGTAATCGCCAAAAATAATAAATGGTCGATGAGTGTCGTGAGTTAGACTGACGATTGGTTAGGTAAGGAATTCCCAATAGGGATAGATGTTGATTGTTGACGAACAAGATCGCAACTAACAACAGTCTTTTTGGCGCGCTCGGCTCTCACAATGTTCTCTCGTGTGCGCGGCGCGAGATTTTCCCGCGGCATTTTCACGAAAGCACGAATCTCTCTCTGTCTCTGTCTCTCTTGTTCATTGTCATCTCTATCAATTCGCAGTGATGTTGCCCCGAAAATGCCGCCCAGATGGCGGTATGCCCGCGAAATGCAGCGTTTTTCTTGCTATCCCCGAATGTTGAGCGGCATTTTTTAGAAACACCAATATCACACCGACAAAAATCAACACCACAAAACCTGGCCAATGGCCACTATAATTACGTCAAAATGTTGCCATCAGAGCTCAAGCTAACAAATCTGGCCCATTGTTACGTCCATCTGCCAGAGACTTTTGTTTCTAGAGAGCCAGCAGTCAAAGGTGGCGCAATCGTTTCAATCAAGTCGATACAAAATGATCATGAAATTTACGCCATGTGGAATGGTCAACTCACTGCTGGCGAACATGTCGAGCTGGACCTGGACTTTGCTCAAGCCAACAAGCTAGAGGCAGAACTAGTTATCATCAACACGATCGACAACTTGAAACCAGTCGAGTGTACATTATGTTGCGCCGAACTTATTGATTCTTCGGATTATGCAATACTTAGTCAACACAACGATGTCAATCTTCTTGATACGTGTCGGCTCATAAATCGAGATCTAGTTGTGCCAGTTTTCGTATCAGAACATGTAAAAGTATTAGTGAGGATCGTTAGCTTCCAACCCGACCAGCAATTTGGATTTCTCAACAAATGGACTGAAATGTCATTTCATCATAATCTTGAAGACGTACCAAAATCAGAAATAGAGCCAGATAAAGACTGCAACAAAATCAAGGATGAGGTACCATTCATATCTGTTGCACTAGGTGTTAACTATCGGCCAAGGTTTCATATTGGAACAGTGTTAATATGTGGCAATCGTGGTTGTGGTAAGACATATCTCATGAACAAGATACTTAATGACTACAAACTATTCCACAGCGAATATCTGGATTGTAAACAACTTAAGGGTAAACGGCCTGAGGGTGTCAAAAAGAAGTTCCAGGAGATGTTGGAAACTGCTTCAGAAAAGCAACCAGCCATCATAGCTTTGGATGATATTGACTCATTTTTAGATTACGATTCCAAACAAGATGGCGAATTGGGCCAAGATGTGATATACAAAAAGAGGTTGGTGGATGCGTTTTGTCATCTTATTAAGCAACTTGAACGTCAGGAAAAAGGGTTTGTTGTGTTGATAGCAAGCTGTCGCTCACTCGATGCTCTCGAGAGGCGTATAGCAAATCCTAAAGGGCGTCAATTTTTCAATGAGATCATCAAGATCGAGGCCCCTAACCTTGAGACTCGAGTGGAAATCCTTCAAAAGCTAGTTTGTGAACACAAGCAAATACGCTCATCATTGACTAGCGAACAATACAAAGAGGTCGCCAAGAAGTGTGAGTCGTTTATGCCGTCTGATCTGAGACAAATATTCGAACACGCCTTATCAAGTGCCTGCTCTAGATCGAGTCGAGAGTTCAATTCGGATCCGGCCACATTGAGTGTTGATGACTTTCACAACTCGCTTGAAGGATACGTTCCGATGAATTTGCATGCTGTTTCGCTGCAATCTAAAACAGAACGTACTTTTGATCACGTTGGTGGCATGGCAAAGATGAAAGAAGATCTCATCAAGACCATATTATTGCCAATCAAATACCCCAAGCTCTACAAGAGATGCCCCTTGAAACCCCAAAACTCTATCTTGTTGTATGGGCCGCCAGGTTGTGGAAAAACTCTGTTGGCAGAGGCACTCATCAATCAAGAGGGTCTGAACTCTATTTATGTACGAGGACCAGAATTGCTATCCAAATATATTGGCGCTAGTGAGGCTGCAGTGAGGGATTTATTTAAAAAAGCTCAAGTAGCTAGACCATGTGTGATATTTTTCGACGAGTTTGAATCGTTGGTGGCTAGACGCGGCGCAGACTCAACTGGTGTGACTGATCGTGTCGTCAATCAATTCCTTACAGTTCTAGATGGTGTTGAGAGTCTAGGCCATGACGTTTTCATTGTTGCCGCTAGCTGCAGGCCAGACATGATTGATCCGGCAATGCTTAGGCCGGGTCGAATGGATAAACACATCTATTGTCCACCTCCGGATCGTCAGTCTCGCCTGGAGATTCTCATGGTGCTTAGCAGAGACATGGATGTTGACAAAGGAGTCGATTTTGAGCAGTGGTCACATAAATTGATTGGATTCACTGGAGCCGATATTCAGGCGTTTTTATTCTCGGCTCAATTAAAAGCGCTCCACGAAATAATCGACTCTAAGGAAGATGGTGGACCTAGCAAGTCTAACAAGAATCGCCAATCGGGTAACGATTTCCCAATCATCATATCAAATCATCATCTGGAGATGGTATTTAGTGAGATGAAAGATGGCGTTGAGGCAAAACAGAGCGATTTGATAATCAGATATCCTGCTTCAATTAGTCAGGTACAAAAGCACCAAGTAGCAATGAGGGCGACATTGGCTTGATTCTGAGTTGATACAGCCACAAGCCTGAAGTTTGAGCTATCTGCGCAAACTTGAATAAACAACCCCCATAAGCTAGCCATTATTGTTGACAGTATACGACGCTAGAGGGTACTATTGCATGCCAATAGTAACTGTCATCATGTGTGCTCCCTTCTCAATCAAATTAGTGCCATCGTTGACGTGGCGACGTTACACCACACTTTCGATAACTTGTCATGATATCTCTAGATTGTTCAACAGTGACGAGATTTCATGGAATTGCTTGCGGAAAGAGGACAAGCGGCTAAACTGACGCTGTCCTTGCACGAACTGGCCTCCACGGACTAATCCGATAAATAATCTTGAGGCCGACTGAGTTGCGTTCGGAGGCGTGAATTGGCTAGAAACCTGCCTCAGCCAGTAGTAAGTTGGCAAATCCGAGGGCGATCCAACACTTGAAGCGGGTTGGCCGCGTACACATGATCACGAGCGAGCAAACAGATTTTCACATAGCTCGTGCTAGCAGAACGTGCCGATATTTTTTAATCCAATTAGTTGAGTGCGCGTTGCGCACTACTGTAGACGTAACAAGCTTCATTCGACGCAAATGGTCCAGCACGAATATGATCGCGCAAGTTCCGTTGTTTGTGGCCGTGCCAAAACTAGACAAACGCGTTGCAACCAAAGCAAGGCGCAAGAGGTGGCTGAGCCACCGTGGCTCCACTGTTCATCGACATTGATTGCGTCATTCGCATATTGCCGAGGACAGAATCATAAACGAAAACAGTGCGAATGAGCTTGGCCCGAATTGAATCATTGGCGAACTTTCTGTCACTTCAGCATACGAGAGCTAGTTAGTCTCTGGATTGCTATCTGGAATGCGACAAGGATTACGTGATCTCGAAGAGGGCGGCTCGACGATTGGGCGAAAAATGGACAAAATTGGATTGGATGATGAATGACATGATCCTGAACTGGCTCATCGTGTTCGTTTGTTCGGCCCCAACTTTGTCGCATTGTGTTGGTTCCATTTTAAAAGTGGTGGAATTCAAGTTGGCATTGCTTCTTTGCCTCAAGGCCGTGATTGAGCGCTACATAAACGCAGCTCACAAGCGCATAAGTGCCAAGTTGGAATGGTGGAGAGTTAAATTACGCTTGAAGGAGGAGGAGGAGCTCGAACAGGAGCAGACCCTTTTCACGTGGCTGTCATAACGCGCTTAGGTTGCAGAATAAGGTGGAACAGGATCGAATCTTGAGTTAAGCAGGATGCTTAAGCCACACGGAGGTTGGAATATTTTACTGCCATGAATCTTTGAGTTGTTCCGCTTAAACGCTGTACGCAATCGCATTTCACACTAGTCTATGACGCGGCGTCAAGTGCCGCCTAGCTCTCTCAGTCTCGTGCCGCCGCCGCCGCCAACTCTCGATCCAAGCTAATTCCAACTTATCCAACTTGCCAATTGCTGTCGCTAGCTAGCAGTTTGATCAATGGTTAAGCGATTAAGAAAAGTAAGAACGCTCTTCTTACTATTATCGACTGAGCTTGCCAGCGAGCTAGCTCCTCTTTTGTGTAGTTTCTCATTGGGGCCTAGTCAGTGCGAAGTTGTGCCGAAAGGCTGCAAAGCTTCTCAAGTGCAGCTAGAGCAACACAATGAGTCGACCAAATAGAGTTCACCAAATGGAGCAGCCCATCCAGAATATCCCTCTCTCGCTCTCGCTCTATCTTGCGATATGACCAAGCACTAAACTATGGCAGCTGTTGCAGTACAGCACAGTTAACGTGACGCATAGCTTGCATTTGTTGCGCGCTTTATCAATTCAAATTGGCCACGCCAAGCTTGTTGAGAAAAAGGTAAAGGATGAGGAGGGCCTTGTTCGATAAAAAGTCATCTTACTTGAGGTGCGCGTGCTATGCGTTGCTGGCCTAGATCATCTTTAGCCAGACGGTTGAGCGTCTAGTTGACTGAAAGCTAACGATCATTCTTATATAAAGGTAATTCACTAGACAAAACTGCAACATTGGTCTGGAGTCATAATTCATGATTGCATAGTGCGGCGCATGTTATAGCGAAGCTTTGAAGAAGACTGTTTCGTCTTGCAAGTAAAGGAGGCACCAGCCAAAACGACGACGACGACGACGACGACGACGACGACGATCATTATTTGTTGAAGTTGGCCACCATTAAAGTTTGAAACACAGACTCGCGCTTGTTGAAAGCAGGAAACAGTTTTAGCTTGGCGAGAGCCTCTTCAGTTGCACAAGAGGGGCGCGATAGACATAGCCAAGTAGCGCGCCTGGAGAAGGGGCAGGCAAGCGAAGCGGTAACGAGAACACGATCTACGACTGGAACTGGAAACGTCGCCATGGAGGACCGAGCAAAAGATGGCGACAGTTCAAGTGGAGACGGGACGGTGAGAACGAGGACGAGCAGGACGACAGGCAGAATAAGGCCGGCTGATGATAGCGATCTGCTGAATGGGAAGCGTGAAATGAGCTCAGACAATAACCAAATGATTCATAACAATAATATTGTTGAGGAGAACAATCAGCTAACAGCCAACAGCATCAAAAACAACACCAGCCAATCAGGAGGACCAACAACAACAACAACAAAAACTAGAGAAATAAATAACGACTTTGATGAGGACAAAGACGACGACGACTACGGCCGAGAAGAAAGGACAGGATACAAACAACAGAAGTTAAGCAGCGAAAGAAACGCGACCGCCACCAAACCCAGATTCATTGAAAGCACCCATCCTGGCCAGCACGACAAACACCAGCGAGAAGCTCAGTATCGAGCCAAGTTTGTCAAGTCCAAGTCGTCGCCTTCGTCGTTGACAACGCATAAGTTTGGCTTGAGACCAACACCATCGCCACCGCGCCTGATTATTGACCATCAAACGGGCGACATTGTTGAAAGCTACCCAGAGCAACGGGTGTATTTGAGAACCTACCAACCAATTGAGGCAGACGAAGAGGAGGCTGATGAGCAAACTAACCGCAAACACTTAGAGACAACATCCAAGTGTCAGATGGACGATTCTCCAATCAACTTCAGGCCCACCTATCAAGACGAATACTTTGCAGACCAGCAGCACTCGCGACCAAATCAATCGAATCATCATCATCATCACCACCAAAATCAAGACCGTCACGACCATCATCATCATCATCATCCTCATAACTACCACCGAATAGCTAATCAGATGCCTGTGTCGAATGTGCCACCGCCGCCTCATGCCAATGCCAAGGTTTACTTTGCGCCGCCGGCAACAAACAATTCAACTCTTGTTGACCAGTCGCCCGGCCCTGGTGCCATGACGACAAGTTCGCGCGAACGTGCTAGAGCTTCATTTAGACGAGCTATAAATCAGCTGGCCGACACTGCAACTGAGCGCGTGGACATAGCAATTGTGACCGAACCAGATGATTACGATAGGGGACAAGCGGAATCAGTTGCAATCAAGCCACTGGGCCAGATGCGAGTTACAGCAACAAGTGCCTCCAAGGGCGACGCGCTACTGGCTGCCAAACAACAACAGCCGCCGCAAGCACAGCAACAACAAAAGCGCCCACCTACAAGTAGCAATGCTAGCAAACTTTACAGTCAACCGTCGCTTAGGAGGCCAGGCGACAAGAGAGACACGAACCAGCAAGCGAAACAGCAGCAGCAGCAGCAGCAAGCGAATCGGAAGGGAATATTGCAGCACGAGGACACGATCAATCAACCGCCTGCCATAGAAGACTTCAACCTCTACAGTTTCTGCTTCTTTTTCCGGGTCGTTCTTGTTCTACTGCTTTCAGGTTCGATCATTTACTTGCTCATTGTGAGCCTTCACGCAGATTGCACCAAATACAGGCCCGGCTCAACATATGTCTCGATCATAACCTCAAGTGTAAATATAATTAGTGTAACTATATTCAGCCTGTTCTGGTATTGCAACGGAGTAACGCGCACCCTCTACCAGAACATCTCGGCCAGTGCGTTCATTGTAACCATTTATTCAATTTTGGTTTGCGTCAATCTAACGCTAGCAATCATGTTCTTCTTCATAGATACCTGTCACTTCCAGAAGATTGTCGCCACCCATTCGGCGCTAGCCGATTGGGAACGTTTCAGTCAGCCGCTGATTGATGATGAGACCAGTGCAAATGGTGTTGCATCAATCCATTACGACAAAGCCAGAAGGGCGCGCGAAGAACAGGTGGCACTCGAAGCAATAGATTCAATCGAGCTTCTGCTTGATAGTTTGCAAGCAAAATCAAATAACAGCGACAACAAGAGGCAGCATTCCAGACGGCACACTAACAACGTCCAGATCGATGATCCAAATGTCATTGACGACCAGCTAGGCGACACTGATCAGCCACCACTTTTAACTACAACTACAACAACAACAACAACGACAACAACAGCCGACTCGTACTTGCACGACTCGTCATACCAGGCCGGCCATCACGAGCGCGTGCCCGCAATGTCGCCCATAGAGGCCGCTTGGGAGTATCTGAAGGATAAGGCACGAGCCTTCGGGCGCGATTTCTACCGGTTTCTTGTCCATTATGACCTCAAGTTCATAGGCGCGCTTCATGCACTTTTAGCCGCTTGTTTCCAATATCTGGCCATCAAGGTCGCCGTTGTTCGGAGTTACTTCAGTTCATCGTCGTCCCACGTTTAGTTATTGACAAGAGATCTTCGCAGAGTGATTTGAGTCGTCAAGTGGTTGCTGCGGCGCGTCCAGCGAGACGTCTAACGTTGGCCTGATGTTGATGTTGTTGTTGTTGTTCAGGTCAAACAATAAAGCACCCCAACCATCGAATTGACAAGCAATTGTTGGTTAAATCCGCGACCTAGACATTGAAAACGAGCCCGTTTTGTTAGAGATAATATTGTTTTTAACGGTTTTCTATGTGTTCTCTTGTGTGCCGCTATGCGGTTGTTGCGCCACAAAAGAGCAAATATACAAACAAAAAGAATCTTTGCAAGAGGCAGCGCCTTTTATGTAAATATTCCACTTTCACTCTTTTTCTCATTCGATGTGTTTGTTTCATAATCATGCGGAAAGAACAACCAAACAACACCGAGGACAACAACAACAACAACAACAACAACAGGACACAAGGAGACAACACAAGCAACGTTTTCTGTTATATGTGCAAACAAGAGCCATAGAGCTCTGCTTCAGCTACTAAACAGTTGTGTGTGTGTGTGTGTGTTTTTATATCAGCCACTTGGTAACGGCCGCTCATTGTCTTCTTACAGTGTATCAGTTCGCGCCTCCTTCTCATAGACCATCTCGTGTTTATATTGAACAATTATTGACTTTTCCCACTTGCCACTGCCACTGGCGCCTTACAAATCGTCGCCTATTGGGCTACATTTTTACATACGGTGAGCATACAAAATGCTGCCCGGCGCCTGGTGGTGGTCAGCTTCTATCTTTACAGTGTGCAGGTCCAACAACCGAGGTGGGCGTTGTTGGACTTTTTCAACTCGCGACACAAACACACAATCACTTATTACCAGATAAGACCCCTTGATTTGTCGCTTGCAAGGCCAAAATCAAATGCACGACGCAACAACATGACACCAAAAGGCGCGACAAACAAAAACAATCACACACAAACTCATCAAGTGTTTGACTAGTCGTGCTTTTTGTTTGTACACCTAATTAACTCGATCGGCAGTTGCTTAGTTTGCTGATACTCAACTCGTCGAGCGTGAATCATACCAAACAACAATCGACAACTGATACTATTTGGGTGCATTTGCTTGCAATCACGCAGGTTGCACGCCTGTACGGCACGAGTAATCGGCCAATACGGACCAACCAATTGAACAAGCGTCTCGGGTTGCTCGTTAGCTCAGTACATTACGCAGTTAGATCGTCGGTCAACACACGCACACAAGCCACAGCCGAACGCTAGCCGCAGCAATAGACTCCGAGACAGTCTGACGAACTGCAGCCACTAGTCGACTGGTCAGCCTGCTTGCTTCTAATCAACGCGCGCCCGCCAGACTGTGCCAGACTGACGGGCGCCAAAGGCTGAGAGCTCGGCCAAGCGGCTTCGTCGCGCTAATCAAACAAACGCTGACCTCATCCAAGCCTCGAGCCACCGCCACCGTCGGCGTCCGCCAACCCGGCCAAGTCCAGGCAAACTCCTCGAGTTTGTTAACATTCTTTCGTTTGCGATTTGTGGCCGCTGGAATGCACCAAGAGGTGGACCTCACCGCAAGCAAGACGCGCGCTTGCACACACACGCACACACACACAAAAGCGTCCGAGAGGAAGATATCAAGCTGACTAAACAAACAATTTGCATCCATCAATCTCGCCGCGCGCTCTCCAAGAATCCGGCCTGGATTTGATTCTGGATCTGTGCTAGTGCGGCTTGTTGGTTGGGCTCAGGTGATTCGTGGGCAGCTTCAGCTTGCTCGCTATCGGCTTGTTCTCGCCCATCGTCGGCCATCATCGAGTCAGCATCGTCGTCGTCGTCGTTGCCGCCCTTCGTCGATCGATCTCTCAATTGCTAAACTGATGATGCTTACGAGCGCAGCCGAGTAAAGTACACACCGGCTCGATCGGTTCGACGCAGCTGAGGCGTGGTC
>OX465601.1:270867111-270892817 GCA_950022295.1 Bromus sterilis
TGGGCATCGTCAACAATCAGCTCGTCGCCGGTGGTTGCGATCGACGGCGCGTTTGCACTTACAAAACACTCGTGTCTGTCCGATGGAATGGCCACTGGCAAAGGGTAACCATTGGACGTTTCCGAATCAATGCTTGTTGATGAGTTTGTGACGAGCATTGACGCCGGCAACGGACCAATATTGCATATGTGCGCCATGTCAGGCGTCAACAATGGCCCAAACATCACCACAAAGCTTGACAGTGCCGAGTAGATTGCAGCAAACATGCACAAGCTCCACTGGTAGTGGCCCCAATCGCCAATGATGTCGCAAACTGTCAGCTCGCGGCCAGGCTCGACGCAAGAAGCCAACGGTGTTGGAACAGCTGCCGAGACCCGAGCAGACCTGCGTCGCTGCCAAGGCATTGGCTCGTCGAGATCGCTCGAGGAACCATCCGGATAGGTGAGCTGAATTTGGGGTGGTCTCGGCATTGGCGGAGTGAGACCGTTGGTCTTCTTCGACTTGCCCGTCATCTTGGCTCTCTTTCTGTCATCCAACACCTCGATCGGGCGTTTGGAAGTGTGCTTGATCTTGGCCGCGGCTCTTTGATTTCTTCTTGATCTTCTTCAGTTTTCTTGAAGCAAACAACAAGGTGTTTGAGTCTGGCAGATTGAGAGATCTATGAAAATCAAATTATTCGACACTGTTTGTCGATGATTTGGTCTGAATCATTGAATCGACAGAAACAGCACAAAGAGTCGAGACATGTTAGAGATCTAGCAAGCGAACAGTCGAAAGTAAGCTGATGCCGCCCGCAATAAGTCACATGCGACAATCAAATCACATCTAACAAATTAAGTTTAATGTGTGTAACTCAACCGGTCGCGAATAAATTACTCATCCGCGAATCAATCGCGAGACATGTGCCGCCGAATGCAAATTAGATTGATTTTCTGTTGCGTTCGAACGAGACGCCGGGACACAAACACCAACACCTGTTGGTTGAGCAGTGCGCTTGTCAAAGACTAACGATGTGACGACGACGTGGTTGCAACATTTCGACGGAACTAATAGACTGCCATCACGATCAGTCTGATATGAAACATGGAAAAAGCTTGTTATGATTCGAACATGGTGTTGTTGTTGTTGTTGTCGTCAGTTTCGATTGCTTGTGGCGCCTTAGAAACAGTTCCCACGTTTCAAAGCACGAGCCGACGGCGAAACTAGATCAAATTGAACGGCCTGAGGGCTTGGCCAGATGTAGATATAGCTTGACAAACTGATGAAACAGAGCGCCGTGGCATTGAATTCGTTGGTCTCGGCCGAGAGCTGGTTTAGCTACTTGTCGGTGTAATGTCGCAGCGTCGATGCCAAGTTGTTGCATGTTGCATGTTGCAACACACGAAAGTGAAGTGACAAGATAGAGCTGATAGACAACAACAACAACTAGCAGCCAACATTAACAAGTGTGGCATTTATATTCAGGCAGCTGTTGCGGCTGACATTATTCGCACTCGGCCCTAACCCGCCGGAGATGACAGACTGAGCCGCTGCTCAACAGGCGGCTGGTGAGGTGGATCTGCGGAAAACTGCCGGCGACTTAAGTGGGACCAATTAAGCTTAAGAGCTCGGCGCTTATTTTCTCGTCTTACAACCGGCAGGCCAAAAGAATGAGAAACACTGAATGTGAGCTCGCCCAGATACTTGCAACCTTATACTTGCGATCTACACCTCTGGCGCTGGTCACAACAACTTGGGAGGCTCATCTACGCTCGCCTCAACTCTTGCGTGGCGAGCTTGTTGTGCCAACTGGCCAGTTGGGCAAATTGAATCGTTCCGCTCGATCTGGAGCGAACATTTCGTTGTCAAGCGGCAACGAAATGATGACCATCATCGTTCAAGTCGACATGAACAATTGCCACTTGCACAAAACAGCGACGACGACGACGATGAGGAACACAATCCAAGTTTGTGTGCTCGCCTTCGGAACTCATGCAACTCGAGCCACTTTCAGGTTGCATGAGCTCCTGCGGCTTTTGTGTCAAACTGCTTCTACTTGTTGTCGCGGCCAGACAAGAAATGGGCCATCGCCGCTTGTTAGCTGAAAACCGTTTCATGTGTCCAGTTTTGTGTTATCACCGGCAACTTGTGCAGACGACACATGTGGGAGTGGACTGAGAACGAGACAGAGATGACCACCACTGGCCGGCGTCGCATCCAACCGTCTTGCGTTTCAAAGTCTGGCGCGCCCGTCTTGCGGCTAATTCAATATCGGCGGTTTCGGTGAGAATTTGAGCCTTCTTTGCCAACTCACCAACAAGTCAAGCTCGGCTCGAAGTGCCGTGAGAACTAAAACGACAAAGACAACAAAGTGGCGCTCCCATTCGTGGCGACGGGCGCAAATCGAGCAACTTTTGTAGACGACGGCCGACCAATGAATATGAATTGTTGTTGTTGTTGTTGTGTCAGATTGAGTTATGTGGCTAGCTCTACTTAGCCACACTGAGTTTTAAAACTTATTGGTGTGTGGTAGCTTGCCGTCTTGTTGTCGCCCACTTGAGATGACACTCAACACCGAACAGCATGTTTGTTGGTTGTTCAATTGGGCCAACCTCTGCCAACCCGCATCATCTTGTTTCATGAGTTAAACTGCTACACTCTCGACTAATCACCGATTCAAACACACCCTCCGAACATTTTCAATAGATCTCGTTGCAAACAGCAAACACTTTGACCATAAACACTTGTCATCGAGCTCGAATGGATACTCGCAAGGCGCAGCACTATCGCTAAGCTCTCAACACCAAAGGAACAACAACCATTTGTTGCCATTGGATGGCGCATGCACGGTGCACCTGTATCAACCGGACGAACGTTGTAACAAGTGTCTTGCTTGGTTAGGCGCCTCAGTCACTGGTGAGCAATCGGGTCGAATGGTCGCGGCGCAAGACACGGCGGCCGTCTCAAGTTACGCCTTTAGAAATCCATATTTCACCGACGAGCTGCACCAGCAAGCAAATCAGCGGCAACATTGTGTTGAGGACGCATTTCTGTCGGGTGCCGCCATCGTTCGGGACTTGTCTCGGGGGCGCGTCCCAATCGAGCGATCCCAAACGCGAGACTCGCCTGGCACAAACTTTAATTGTGGCACAAGCAACTCCTCTCCCACAAACGCCGTTGGCTTGCTGAGAACTGCGTCGAGCAACGAACAGATGCACTTTATCGAGAGCCACATCGCGGACTTGCACAATCGCCAAGTCACATCTAGCGTCAAGGAGTTGTCGTCGTTGGGTAAGTTTCGTCGTGTTGTTGTTGTTTCTGTTTCTGCTTCCTGGCCAAGTGAACGCGACCAACCAGCCACACTAATTAGCTAGTTTGTTGATAGCTCTTGTTACCTTAAAAGAGAGCATGGCCGACTACAGACTTGTTTCAAATCTTGAATCGTTGACCTGTTCCTCGTCGGCAAGCTTTTGTACTTTCAAATTTACAAATTGCAGACCGATAACGCGCTAAAGCTTTGAAAGCGATGAATTATCTGCCTCTCTTTCTTTCTCTAACGTGGCGTATGAATTTGTTACATGGACACTGCACATTTAGATTTATTGATACTGCTCGACATGTTGCTGGCCGACGACGGCAAACGAACAAGCTGCAAGATGAAGAACAAACGGTGTTGAACTGTCGGCACTTTCTTGTTTGTTCTTCCTGGTTCAAAATACAACCAGATTAATGTAAACCACAACCAAAAACTAATCATTGCAATGCTCGCATACGTTCCCTCATTTTTCAATAAATCTTTCAAATCAGGCGCAGACACGACACAGCAAGTGGTCGATTTGACCAGCGAAGAGCAACAAGCGCGAGTTCGCGCCTACCCGAAAGAGGTAAGTTTACGCAAACTTATTACGATCGAGTATTGTGAGCAGCTGTTGAGAGTTTGATACTTATCACTAGTTAGGTATGACTGGCAAGATTGTCGTCCGATGTAACATGTGAGAACATTTTACATAGTTTGAACTGTTGTAGTTGATCAATCCAGCTGATCAATCTTGATGATATTCGGCAGTCTCGAGATGCCTAACAAAGATTTATTGTTTTATTGAACATTGCGCGCGATTGCGTAACAATGTGTCACTTGAATCGCATTTCATGGTCAAGTTCAGGCACCAGGCTAAACTCGTTTGATTCGCTAATTTGGGCCTTTTAAAACTCGCTCGACTTGACTAGTTATCATCAGCCGGACGTTATTCCTTATCTTTACTTGGTACAAACACGTTCCCAAATCAATCCCCACACAAGCGATAATAGTCGTGCATTCTTGATTTTGAATACGTCAACTCTTCCCATTCGGGAATGATAGCTTTCAGGTTCAATAATTCCATAGCATATTGATAATATTTGATCTTTGCACATTTGTTAGACATGAACTCATCCATAGGCCACCACAACCCTCCTTTGCGCGGAACAGGCAGGTTCTTATTGGCCACTTCCACCATTTTAACAACATTGAACTTGTGTTTAGTCATGTCGAATCTTTCTAGCATTGGTCCAAGTCTCGCTTTCCAGATATCCCTAGTTTCCCGTCCTGTGTTTACCTCCAAGCGGCTGCCAAAGAACACATCAAAATCGTCAATTAAATGTTGGTATGGTCTATTCATCTCGCACTTGCGTCTCAAGGCAAACATGATGAGGCCTAGCGATGGTGTCCAAAAAGTTATGCGCTACTTTCGTAAATTCGCTATCAGGCTCAGTTCTCATTTGTGACACAAGAGACTTGACGCTTCGGACTAAGAAGTCTCCATCAATGTCGTCCAAATCTTTGATCTTATTTATGAAACGTCTATAGAATTCTTTGTTCCACGATCGCACTGTTTGCACGATCTTATCTAGCCGTGTCGTGTATATTAACAATAAATAATGCATAGCAAACAGCATGATGATTATGTAAATTGGTCTGAATGCACCAAGAAAGATCTGCTAGTTTCAACTTTTAACGCTCCAAACCTACTTCTTGCTCACCTCAATCACACAAACAACAGGGCGATCTTGTCGCGATCGATTTAACTGGCCACGATATAATCGGTTTAGGGTTTGATGTTTGCGGCAATCAACGAGATGGAATCTTTGTCAGGACAGTTAGTTCACACGGGCCAGCCAGGGAGAGCGGTTGCATTCAGCCTGGCGATCGAATCAAGTGCGTCAATGTTAGCTTTGAGAACATGACAGTTCAGGACGCTTGTGATCTATTGAACGCCGGTTCGCCTTACAAGTTGCGCCTGTTGATTGAGAAAAAGATCGCCAACTTGGCCGAATTGAATAAGATGCAACAGACGAGCAATAGACCGACATTGGCAGCGAACAGGAGCCCTGTGGGTCAGAGACGTCGTCTGATGATGACGATACAGCCGTTTGCCGATGGACCAATCCAAACGGACACCGGCGACAAATCGATGGGCCCGCTTGATGTGACTCGAGCCTACATTAAGAGATTAACCAGCAGGCTGCGAGGAGAAGACTTTGAATCCCAACCGGGCAGTGCGAGGATACACCAACAAATGGTAACCAGGCAACAGGTGGATGACTTTCAGCGTCTGCCAAATCAAAGAGTCATGATGTCCACGGCCAACAATCCGCTGCTCATGATGAACCAATGTAAGCAAGTTTTGCCGAATGACGACGGCGATGGTGGCAATCTCTACAAGCTAGCACCAATCGGAGCTTTGGCCACGCGAATAAGACCCAATGAAACTGTGCTCGATCGAGATGAGCATGACTTTAGGGCTGCTGACATGGGTGGTGTGCTAGCAAGTTCACGCGGACGAGTTGCACCAAGTGGACTGGTGGACGATCGACAGATACCAAGGAGGTCGAGCGTGTTGTCAACGAGCGAACAAGAGCAACTGAACAACATAAACAATGACAAGACAACGACCAGTGTCAAGCAAGACAATAAACAAGAGCGACGACCAGGCCAACACCGAAGCAGCGAGAGCTGTCATATTAATGGCGCCTTTCAGGCTGATGAAGTCGATAGCACTAGCAGCTTGCATGATAACAGAGGAAATGGTCGCGAGGACAAACGTTTGAACCTCAATGATGATGCGCCGAACGATATGAAAGATGCTAATGGTCTTCACGCCGACAAACACAATGGAGAAGATCTAGCCGCCACTGCCAAGTATGATGATGATGATGATGATGTTGGTGGTTCTGATCACCATCAAGAGGATGCAGAGAGGCTTTATGATTATGAGCGCCAAAGCAAACTGATGGCATCTGGAGAGGCGTTTAACTCAAAATCAAGGCTTACCATGTAAATGGATGCTTGTCGCAAGCTAGCCAATTATCATGGCTGGTGAGGCGCTAGCAACACAAATCAATGTCATTAATAGGCATGTCAACAATAGCAGCTGCAAGAGTGTGGAACAACTCGGGCTGTCTTGATTGTGATAGCCTCGAATGTTCTTGCCATAGGGCGCTTGCGCGCCTCATCCCATGGAAGCAAGATGATAATGAAGAATCTACTTTCCCACAAACAATGGGTCAGCAGCGCCACTAGATTGCCGCCTTTTCATGACTAGATTGTTGCAAGACAACTTCCACAAAAGTCAACTCTTAAGTTTATGATCAAAAAAGTTATAATTACTGGAATTTAAGAATAGTAGTGAGAAAGTGCTAACGACGACGAGCAACAAATATTGCTCAACCATATCGTAACCAACTTACACTTGATATTTCAAAAACTAGCAAATCAAAAAGAACGAAATGGATAGAATGTTTCTTAGAACGGCAGCGATCATCATGGTTTTACTCCATATTACCCAAGCACAGTTGTGGCCAAGTAATTGGCCCTTCATGGCACCAGCCGCCAACCGATTTGAGCCACCTGTCAGGTGGGGATCGCTGGAGCCCCCGGCCAGTTGGCCAATGCAACCGTTCAACCAGGGCTACCGGCGACCCGTTCCTCAGTCGCCAACTCATCAGTGTCGCCATATTGGAGCTTGTAAGCTTATGGAGGAAGGAACAACTATAGCGCCAGTCGCGCGAACGACAACAACAACCACCACAACGCCGACGACAACTGTCAAGCCAACGTCAGCGATCACATCAAAGTTCAATGCCAACAGGCCATTGTTATCATCGTTGACCTCACCTAGGCCGTATCGAGCCGGATCCACTCAGTCAGCCTCCATTACCACAACTACAACAGAGTCGCCACGAAGAACACCTTAAATAAATTTGAGAATTTATTTATGTTTAAGTTACGTAAAAGGTACTTTTGCTTGTTCACTAACCCACAACACGATTGATCATCTCCTTATACCATCCTCTCAATTACTCTATCCTTTGCCTAGATATATATACATACTTATCCATCAGCTATATATATAAATATATAAATACATTATAATTATTTATTTTATATTATCATTTAATATGTTATTTCTTATTCTTTTTTCTATCATCCTAGGAGAGTTGCCATACTTCCCATCTCGCTTTGTTCTCTTACAAATATTTCAAAATATTGGTAGATGATTGTGACGGCAAGTAGAATACCTGTTCCACTGCCGATAGCTCCCAAGAAATCGGCCATAACACTGAGGGCACCAATACAGAGTCCACCGAAGGCAGCAGCGGTTGGAATGTATCGGTTTAGTTCGTGAATCATTGATGTTTCACGATGACCACGCATAATCATTTGCTGTTCGCGTAATTGTTTGGCAACATCCTTGGCGCTAGATCCTGACACTTCAATCCACGTCTTTGAGAAGAATGCACATGAGCCGAGCATGAAGATTATATAGAGAATTGCATGGAATGGATCCTCAAGGATATGGGACAGAGTTTCAGGAGGCGACAGGTAATAACAGAGACCGCCTGTAGGATAGGAACGGGATGGACCACCGCTGGCGGCGTCAGGCCAAACACCGAGGAGATTCACGAGAATATTACCAGCAAACTTGACAGACAGCATCTGTATGTGATGGAAGATCGTGCCGTTAGTTTCATGTGATATGGGGTGTGTCATTGTGATCATAATTCAAATATAGAAACTCAAGAAAAACTCATCATTAAAATCACCACTTACCTGAGATATGACGTATAGATTTGATACAAGAGCAGATTGTAGGATGATTGGAATGTTCGATGTGTAGAACAACTTGATTGGGTACGAGCTGTATTGGCCACGGAATCTGGCTGATTTGATTGGCAAATCAACACGGAAACCTTGGAAGTAGATGACAACCGCAAATACTAGTACAGTTGAGAGCAAGTTCATCAAGTTTGGCAAGTTTTGTCGGTAGAATGCCTCGCGCACGGCACGGAACTTGTCACCTCGAGTTGCAAGCAGGTGGAATAGGGCAATGATGGCACCCTCAAACTCTGTTCCACGGCCGGTGTTGACCGTTGTCGGGCTAAACGCCTTCCAAACAATTGTTTCGCAAATGTTCGTTGCAATAAAAAGTGATATACCTGAGCCAAGTCCGTAACCTTTTTGCAATAGCTCGTCAAGCAATAAAACAATAAGACCAGCAACAAATAGTTGTATGATAATGAGTAAACATACACCAAAACCAATATCAGATGGTTCACCATACATGCCTGTCATAACGTAAACTATTGCTTGACCGATGGTTATAACCATACCAAATAACTTCTGTGCACCATTGAATAGTGCGCGATCCTTTGGTGTGTCACCGACCTCGATAATTTTTGCACCAGCCAACAGTTGCATGATCAAACCTGAGGTGACAATTGGCGAGATACCAAGTTCCATGAGGGTTCCACGATTCGACGCCAGGATGACACGCATCCAGTAGAAGGGGTCAGCGGAATCACTAGACATGATACCAAACAATGGTATCTGGCAGCAAACTAGGAAGATGATCAATGTCACTGCAGTCCAAAGGACTTTTTCCCTGAATTGGATCCTCTTCTCGGCCTTTGCCACCTCGGGCAAAATGCCACAAAATGGCTTAATAACTTCTAAGAATTTGATACCCATGATGTCAGTTGATGATTTGAAATTTCTTATTTAGATCTAATAGGTGTGTTCGTGTTTGTTAGAGGTTTGATCCAAATAAGTTGGCTGGTGTGGTGTTGGTGGCGGTGAAGGTCTTAAATCTGGGAGAGAATTTCAGGTCGAATAGTTGGTTGTCAAACTCATGATTGCGAATGCAACGTTAGCGAGCGCTTACGCTTACGAGCCAAATGTTTTCCAAGAAGTGCCGCGCGGCACATCTTTTCTCGTCGCATTCTTTTTTTCCCCCACCAGATTTATGATTCGAAATGGACACACATACCGGGAGCGGGCGGGATAGTTGATCTGCATTTTAAGAACCGTTGCGCATCAGATCCACTGCGAACAACTAGATTGGATCGCCAGAAGAGTTGGCATAAATTGCTGTGCTGCATTTTGTGCCCCACTGGAAACCCGAAACACACGCCAAATGTCCATCGAATGACGGCTATATGAAAGTGCTTTCCCCCTCAGTACCGAATGTTGCATCCTTGAGAGAACGCAGCGTACCGAAGGAACACAAATCAGTGGGGGTGCAGCGCGACAGTGAGTTATCCGGCACAGTCTATTCTGCGCCGGAATAAGTGGCCCGAATAACAGTCACGCATGTCAGATGGATGCGCGCGACTATTTAAATTCTCCAACAGAGTTCTCAAAATCTGGATCAATTAGTTGTTACTCTTCCTTTATTTATCATCCTCGTCTTCTTTACCATTAGCATCCTTTCCAGGCGTCTCGCCGTTGTCCACAACTGGTGCTCCACCCTCGCCCATGCCACCATCTGCATCACTATCTTCATCACCATCAACCTCGGCGTTCTCGCGTTCCAATTGATCCATCCTCTTAGCCAATTCATTCTCATCAATGTCCGTTACCACCTTAGGTGCATGCTGAACATTGAATATGCCACCAGCAGCTTTGATGGACTGTTCAATTTTCTGTAATGCCTCGGTCAGCTTTTCAAGACCCTTGTCTTTATCAAGAGTATTCGTTGTTACAACAAACAATGGTGGGGCAATCAAATTGATCTTGACTTGCATATCCTCCGTTGAGCAGGCAATTCCGGCACGTAGAGCGTTCTTTACAGCATCAATACCCTCGTAAGCACAACAACCAACCTCAATATCGGCCCTAACCTTGACTGCTTGCGACATTAGACGACGTTTCATATGAACCAATAGCATTTCTTTTGTCTTATCATCCAAGCCGCACTCATCAATTAGTGTTGGATCATTTACAGCTGCCTTGAACACATCATAGGAGGCGGCTTGTTTTTTAAACTTCTCATCAAAATGCCAGGCAGTCTTTTCGCATAGCTCTTCGAATTGTTCATCAGTTTTGTAGCCAAGAATATCGGCAACATGACGCAATATACTGTTGACAACTTTGCCTTTGGCAAACTTTTCTTCGCATCTAACTATATCCTCTGGTGATACACGCCTTTTTGACAAATCAATATAACCCTTGTCCTTGTCAACACGAATGACAACAACGCATTCGCTACGTCCGACACGAATCAATTTGTTTATGGATCTAATACGACGTCGTGATAGTTCAGATAGTAATATCATGCCTTCAATATTGTTGTATTCTAATAGATGTACATAGGCTCCCATTTCGGCAATTTGCCTAACATTGACCATGACAACATCGTCAACTTCTGGGAATTTTTGTTTATAAAATCTACATTGCAAAGGCATCTTGACGGAGGCTATAAATTGAAACGGAGATGTTTGGTGATAATTGAAATTATTCTTAATTTAGCGTAATATGATATGAAATGGTGAATGGATGTCTAGATGATATTGATTGATAATATTAGATAATCTTGTGAATCTAAACTTAACGATTAGATTGGAAATGGAAAGGCCGGCTTTAAAGAAGGTCCATCGGCATCTGTTTCTGTGCAAACAGTGGGCGCCCGTTTCGATCCAACGAGAGAAAATTTGCGCATGTTCTTGCAACGTGCTCGCCGTTGTTGGCAGTCCGCAAACTGCACTGTACAACCAATGTTTGCTCAGAGACCGCGCGCAAGGCCTCACACAAGGGGATCGATCTCGTGTTGCGGGGGCGAGTTGGTTTAAATGCCTGAGCACATAATCAAATTCTGATGTGTTTGAAGAAAAGTCACTGGAGACACAGAGTTTAAGTTGAGTTAGAAAGCATACAAAGAGCGCAGATTGTTCACGACAGATAGAGTGGTCAGCTATAAGTTTATTTGATGGATGCTCATTCAGCGTTTGCGTCGCAAACGATGAAAGGTTTCCACCTAAACACTTTAAAGTCTCCTTTGCGAGGCGGGCAAGTTCATAGGTGGAACTTTGGGCGATGGCCCTCTTGTGGCAGTTGGTGGAACATCGGTCGATGTGACCAGAGGCCTATCGTAGGACCCTACGAAAATACTCCTCAACAGAGCTACATAACTTTCAACCAGTTTCATGTTCTGTCGGATAAAGCTCATGGTTGGCTCGAAGATTACCGAAGGGCGAGGTGCGCCAAACGGACTTGCACCACCATTTTGTTGGCACTCGATGGATGGGATCAGCAAGCAGCCAATAACAATAGCCAGCACGATTGCCAAGAGGCCCATCTGAAATGAAGAGTTGAGTTTGCTTGGTCTGTTCATCATGTTGGTGTTTGTGCTTGTGTGTTGTTTCGACTGGCAGTGACTAGCTTTTGATAGACTTCTACGACTTTTCTCCAAATTTTTGCAAATGTGAGAGCACAAAACAATGAGGCGCCGCTCTCATTTCGCTACCTTTTATAACCATTTCTAACCGACAAAAATTGGCTGGTCACCGGCGAAATTCATGCCAACCAGTTAGAACCTTGCACAATATTGTTAAGATATTGACAAAATTTGATGACTCGGCCACTGACTAATTATACCAGAGCACATCCGGCAGCGAAAAGCTGCTGGTCATTCCTATCGGTGTAGGAAGTGCAAATTGTCCAAGTGCTGAATGTGTGCAACAATAGCACACCATTCTCGCAAGCTAATGCGCTGTCCGCTGAGCAGATCAATGGCGCAATGGAAAAAGAGTGCAGCGCGCGCGTTAACAACACACACAGACGCAAAAATGTGCTGTTCTTTCTCGTTTCTTTTTGCATTTGTTGTTGTCTGAATCGACGATGACAAGATTCTCTTGTTGTAAATGTTGAACCACTAACCTAACAATCACACCTATTTTGTGACCACTCACCTTTCAACCTTGCCAATATTTAATTATCTTTAAATGACCCTCACTGCTTAAGTGAAAGATACTCATTTGTAGCAGGTCAAGAGATAACTCATTCAATTCTATTGTGTTGTGGATATTGATGATCATTTCCACTCAAAGCAACGGATCAATCGAGACATACAAGCGACATACATTGCCAAATCCAAACACAAGTCAACTTTAAATGACCTGTGGTTATTGTTTCAAGTTGTCAACTAATTGTAACAGATTATATACACTTTCAGAAGAGCATCAAACAGCAACAAGGAACATTCTGCCTCGTCATTCAAGAAATTATTTCTTGAATAGTAGATTGCAAATCACTCGCTACAAGCTTCACCTGTGCTAATTCATACGAGCACGATAGAGGTGTCATAAAAATCAATCAGCCATATTCAATATAGAATACATTTTGCTGCGCCCAAATTCTATCCGCAACAACTTGCATAAGCGACCAGCATATCATCAAATCACCATGCAAGTAAGAGTTAAATCATTGCAGGGCGACGAATACCTGATCCAAATCCAAAATGATCACACTGTCTCCCAATTGAAAGCCAGTATTAGTGAGAAGGCCAATGGACTTTCAGTGGATCGCCAAAAGTTGGTTTACAAGGGTCGCACCATGCAGGACACAAGTTTAGTTAGCGACTATAATCTGGAAGAAGATTGCAAGGTACATTTGATAGTACAGAAGGATCTTGAGTTGTTGTCTTCCTCTGTCCATTCAGTCGGTTCCACGAGAGAGGCCAGTGAAGCATGTAAGAAATCGCCAACAGACTCAAACAAATCCAGTAGCTCTCAGTGTCCCATGGACGTGTCGTCATCGAGCCTGAGAAACAATGATGAGGTGATCCGAAGGCTGGGACAGTGGGGCTCATCACGAGGCGGTGCAACCGTAGAGCAAGACAACATCGACGACACCAACAGCGGCAGCACCAACAACAATAATGATAAAACCAAGAGTAATACCCTAGCACAAAGTCGATTTGAGAAAATACTTCGCGAAAGGTTGGCGGCCCATTTTCCATCCGGGGCTATCGAAAGGATAATGGAGAATCTTTACCAGGAAATAGATGCTGATATCAATTCTTCATCGTTGGATGATCTCGAAAGATTGGCAAAGCAGAAGTTGAACATAACCAATGAGTGACGGATGTGAGAGAGATTATAATAGAAATTCTTGCAATCAATCGAGTGTCCCCATAAAAATTCTTCCATCCATCAGCGCCGTGATGCCGTATTTTAACAAACTTATCATAAAAAGGTTTAGCTTTAAAACATCGATGAAATTGTTCAATCAAAATTTGGTTGTGTGTCTAATATGACGTTGACTTGAAGTTGAGTGATGTTTGCCTGGTCCTGATGAGACCAAACTCAACACAAAGTCTCAGGGGTTCTGGCAGACTGAGTCTTGGCGTAGTTCCCCCGACATTGAGTTTTGAGTGCTGGTTCGATTTGTGGCGACAGTTACTTTGAAAGTCACGGGAAACGACAACAGCTCAGGAGGTCGGTCACGCGATCATCGAGCGCATCCGTCATCGTCCAGCGATTGACGTTTTTCCAGCTTCAATCGGGATAACTAAGCAAGCTTAAGGTGCACTTTTGGCAACGTTCAATCAGTGGTTGCAGTTCGCCTTTGTTTGTTCTACATTCGTGTTCCGTTCATTTGGATAACGAGTGCCATTGCTGTGAATGCTGGAGGATGATGATCAGCTTGCGGATGGTAGAAATTCCATCCGGCAGCATGAGTCGATTGGTTTCGGTTGATAGCGTCGTTCGTGATGGTGGTGGTTACCACTGAACAGTTAGATATTGTTGTTGTTGTTGTTAACAACCGAGCGATGTGCGATATGCACTTGATGAAGCTTCCCAGTTTGCAGTATGTGCAACCGCTGCGGCTTCTTCAATTACGCGCGCTCGTGGTTGTTGTTGTTGCAGATTGCAACTTGCAACTTGCAGTTGTTGATCTAGATTCCAATCAAATAGGGTAAAGGGAAAGCTTGATGAGGAACAAGCCTGTGTTTTAGCTAGTCGTCAACCTTTGCGTTTCGATCAAGCTTGACAACAACAGCAACGCAAATCAACTGTTAGAGACCACAACGAAACGCCGGCTGAAGCGAGGGAGCGCACAGTGTCGATATTAGCTTGCGGCCGCAATTTTGGTTTTAGTGAATTCACACAATGGAATCGAAACGAGCTTTGCAATTATAAGTATTGTTTGTTCAGCCAAAACACAAGACTCGTTCTGGGACAACGTTTTGCTAATTGCGTCTCTTTAAGAGAGATTAGCCAACTCGAACATGTGAGCCAGAGAGAGAGAGAGAGACCAACAACAACACGCGGGTTCAGAGATGAGCTGAGGGGGATGAGAAGCTTGTTCGGCCGAACGGCGACAGAGAACAGAATGAGACACAAAACTAGTCTTTGACGGTGGTTGGGGATAATCATGAAACAATTCCCAGTTGCTCATCACGACAACGAGCTGTTCTGAAACATATCGCTGCTCGATTGCAGCCCTACTGTAGAATGCGAAAGTGTATTCCATTGCACGGCTCGACGAGAAAAAACCAGGCTCAGTTGTCGTTGTCGTCGTCGTCGTCGTCAATGGAGACCAACAGTCTCTAGCGGCTCTCAACGACTCTCGCTAGCAAAACCATCCGCCACAAGTATTGCACAGGTATGATTACGCCATTCGCGTTCTCTTGTTCAGCTTACTCGGAAACAAACTGAGGTAAGAGTTTAGAAAGGAAACCAAGTCACAAACAGAAAACTGCAGTTTCTTCTTGTTGTTGTTTATTTTGTAGGTAACTTTCAGTCAGCATTGAATTGAAAATGAAGTGAAGTAACACAAATGAAACCAACAACCTGAACTGGTCGATGTTAGAATGATGCAACACGCAGAAGCTCACTGACACCGAACAACAAGCTAGACGATTTGAATTATCGACTATCATGAACAACAATGTGATGCGACAAGAATTGTTTTGCAAACAGCAAGATAGCAAGCGGTCATATCATTTCAAAAATTCAATTATTTCTACCTCCTTGAACACAAGATTTGTGCAACAACGAAAAGTTTGCAAGCCAAACAGCAACAATGTCGGATCATCATCATCATCACCAGCTCCAGCCTCAAGTGATAACCAGAACCAGGCAAGATTTAATCAATTCTGGCGAGTTATTTCGAATGAACGGAAAGTTGTCCAGAGAACAGTCTACAGAAGACAATCAAATTGTTCAAAGCGACGGAAGATCAAGAGATCGTTTAGAATCACCAACGGTTGTCCGTAAAAGCCACTTAACAGAATGTTGCTTTTCAGTATCAAATTTGGCACTTATTATTGCCACCGTAGTTGCACTTACAACGTTGATAAGATTCTTCAGAGACGAACCACTCGACGATTATTATGAATATTTGTTGTCATTGCACTTTTATCGACAAATGATTTATGTTACCGTTATATTGCCACTTGTTTTGCTACTACCCATCTTTAACGCTTTAAGTGTGTTGTTATTTATCAACAAATCAACCAACACCGCCAAAAAACAACAGTCAAGCCAATCAGCCAACTCAAGAGCCTTATCAAAAGTGAAACTCTTCTATCAAGCCATTCTCATGGTGCTCATATTTCTTGCACTAATCTTCGTTGGGCCCTACGTGCAATCGTCCAACCTGACCAGCCAGATTGAGTTGGAGCTGAGAAAATTCATGAGAAATCGTTATGAAAGCGAGTTTGCCTATCAATTGTTGGATAGAATTCAGGAACGATACGAATGTTGCGACCATATGTGGTATAGGGCAAACTTGAAAGATCAACTACCATTGTCGTGTTTTGTGGCCGGCACTAACTTCAGGTTGTTCTTTGAGCGATCTTGTAGCTACGCAATCGGTTCAATAATTGGAACTAGATGTTATATAATAGCTGGTTGTCTCGTTGTGATACTAATCTCGCTTGCCAGTTTGTTCTCGATCGATTTGACAGACTCGCTTGGCAGACAATCAAACGGTCGCTACGAGATCAATAACACACCACCAAATGGAGTCAACAGTCAACAACAACCACCGACTTCAATCAAGACTTACATTGATGCCGAGCCTACGACGACTAAGACTTCCGATACGCAAAATCAAAAACTTTTGTCCGGCAACGAGCAAGACGGTGGTTGTCTTCATCGAGAAACGTCCATTTCTGATCGGCTCAAGCTAGACGAGCGAGAGCGCAATGTGCCTCTCTTGCAACAGAGGGACACAGAAATCACCGACGAGCATCACCAACACGACGATGATTTTGATTTTGAAAACAACTCAAACCAGCCGGCAGCCTCTAGAATAATCTCGGATAGAACCACCTTTGGAACAAACAAACAGGGACCAATTCGTTTGAACCAACCGATTGCAACAAACACCGCCGACAAGGACAGCTTGACGGCTAGATCTCAGAGTTCCGCACTGATCGATCCGTGTCAGACGCCGAAAACCACGGATCCAATCTTGTTGGCTCGCGCCCACTATCAACTGATCAAGCGGGAACGCTCACAAAGTCCCAAGTTTGTGCCCAGTCCAGATGTAACAAGCCATCTGGATGAGGTCGATGGCAACCAACAAGCGCTGTTAGACACTTCAAACAGGTCAACAGGCTCGTCACCAAGTGGTCAAGATCAACAAGCGACATCGAACGTACAAAAGCCCATCAAGAGTGTGCTTAAGAAGACCACGTCGAATTCGTCCAATATTGACGATCATGAATCAAGTAGGCCGGCTCGGTTTGGTAGTTTTGAAGATCCAAGTAGGAACGATTCGTTTTTTTCGTCGCAATCAGATGACGACGACGACGATGATGATGATGACGATTACATCGAACGGTTGCGTCAATCGGACTCTCTGTTGAGACAGAAACAAATCCAACGCGAACAATTAACTCGCCGGTCATTATTGAGCGTTCGATTTGCGGACGAGTGACCAACCAACCTGTCCATTGCGATCAATTAAATAAATAATTTTGTACTGGTTTCACAAACTTGAATATTTGCATTTCAACTTAAAACTTTATTTTGTGTAGATTTTGCTCAACTCTCTCGCCTAAGATTTTCTGTTCGCCATCTAATTCGCCTCAAGTTATCTCTCATAACTGGCACTGACCAATCGCGCCTCGCCCGCTGAGACTAGCTGTCCATATGCTCCAGTGTGCAACTTTCAATTATTAGATATATGTATACATATATTTATATATTATCGCCCAAAAACCAAATCCCAGCTGCCACTCTCTGAAATCTCTGAAATGAATTGTTATGTTCATTTGCTCGCTTCCTCTCGCTGGCCCCGCTTGCCACTTGGCGAAACCATCTGGACAACCCGCTTCGTGGCCGACGCCAGATACTCGTTATTACCCGATTGCTTACTCAAGGGTCCATTGTAGTCGGTCAAGCTAACCAGCCTGTTTGTGACCTCAAGTAAAAGTTCAATTACAGCACTCAACTGGCGCGCTCTCAGTTGGTTTGTTTGGTGCACCGAGATGATGTCATACAACGACGCTCTAGTTGGTTGTGTCTCGGCCAAGCCAGCCGATTGTTCAGCAACATTTGGCCAGATTTGCGAAGGCGATCTCTTTGCGCTTATCCCGCGACATCCGCTTGCAAACGGATTCTTCCTATTGATTGATTTAATTAGTTTAAGACAAAGATTGTTGTTTAAGCGTTAGTTGGAACAGGACAGTTTTAATTTGGTGACTGCATATGAACGGCGTGCCAACGCAATCATACTGCCAAACTTACATGCAATCAGTGTTGTATGGCATCGAACTGGCTGCGTTGGCCATCAGAGCCAACATCATAACGAGGCCGACAAAGATGGTTGTTGGCGCGGTCGTGTGGCGGCCGTTCTCTTGAGTCATCTTGGATATAATTTACTTTAGCCCTTTCGATCCAACAAACACGTTCAATTTAGTTGCCGTTCTTGTAATCGATTGTTGGATAAAAGTGTTGAACAAGTTTGAAATTTAATTTATAACGTGGATTTTATGTTCAACAGGATGAGATCTTTCTTCTTGACGCGAACTTCTCGACTAATTGATTCGAGTCCTCAAGATCAGTTGCTTATATAACAACGAAACTAACGAATTTCCGATCGTCAAAGATTGGTCCGCCTCCACATCTAATTATACTGAAAATTCTAAGTGGAAAGAGACACACGCATACGAGTGTTGGAATACACTTGCGCAAGATTGGCAGGTGGTCACTCTTAAAGCGGTCAGTTTCAAATATATCACAACAGACAAAAGACAAACAACAACGTGACTGAAGTTTTGAAAGTTGCTTAGCAAAGCAGAGTTTAAAGTTAAGATCAAACTGGCCGATTATTCGCTCGAATTGATGATTGTGTTTGTCTTTATTCACAAGCCAATTCTTAGTAGTTGGCCTCTAACGTGGTCTTTTCGAGCTGTTCCAATTGTGGCTGATGATGATGTTGATGAAGGAATGTTCGCGCTAGACGCAACTTGACCAGTCTGCTGAAGTGTCAATTTGTTTACCCACAACTGCAATCGCCAGGTCGCGACTTGCGCACTTGATGACGCAACGTGCTTGCACGCCCCGAGGCAACATGCTTGCACACACACACACACAATTGCACGATTAGAACGCGCCCATTTCTTGGGTAGCCGGCGAGAACGAGATCAAATCGAGCGCCTTGGCCAACTTGCTCGCCTTGTTGCCGCGTCGTTGTGGAGTTTTCATGCCACTTGGCGGCAAAACCTCCTTGCAATAGCTCGACCGATAATCAGTTGCTTGGCGGCACAATCTGTCGATTGTCTTGATCATGCTCACGGGACTGCCTTGGCCTGAAAACGATTGAATTAGTTGGTCAAACGAGGATAGGCCACATATTCCGTCGAGCGCTTCCGTTGAACAGGCCCTGAAGCGAGCGATTGCACAACAAGTGGGCCGCATGGGCAAAACCCGTTTTGGCTCATAGAACACCTGAACAGCTGTTTTGAGGTCTTCAATGCAGGGGGTCAACTTTGGCACTCGAGAATTAACACATTTGGCCATTTGAAATAGACGCTGACGGAGCTCAATGCCTGCCGGCGACTTTCTTGCATGAGGTTCACAAACTTCCATCAAACTTGTCATCGTGGGCGCTCGACTAGACGGCTTGCTGGCTCCCATCGAGCTAATCACAGGTTGCGACATGATTCCGCTCGCGGCAGAGCTCACCAGCTCTCGTTGGGAATCGGTCAATAGGTTTGAGCTGGACATTAACGGGTTTGAGCTGGCCTGAGTGTATGGCGCCAACACGGCGAGAACTTTGAATGTGGCGCATCGTTTGTTGTAAATGGCCAAACAACTTGTGGTTGCTTTCATTTCGTCGCATCGAGTGTCAAGTTCGGTGTTTGTTTCGGGCAAAATCTTTTGGGCAGTGCCCAAAAGACCGGCAATACAATAATCGAGATTGCGCAAGTGACAATCCATTTCGCCCAATTGCGTTGCGTCAATTGCGTCCTGATTGAATAGATTTGTGTTCGTGGGCAACAGACGTTCAATTGATTCATTCGATTCGTTGGCCGGCACTTGTTCGCGATTGTAAATGCCTGGCAATTGTTCGGCAAGATCGCCGATGGCACTCGACAGGCCTGGCGACATTCTGGCCAGTTCAGTGGCTTGTCTGTTGGCAGACGGCAACAAGCTGCCAAGCGGGCTCGCCTGTTTCTGTTCAGGCGAGCTGTTGCTTTCGGTGACAGTTGTCGCAGTTGGCTCGACGGCGGGTTCCTCGCGAGGCGTAGGTTCAGTTGTGGGCGTCAATTCTTTCTTGACAGTGGTTCGTTTGGCTGTGGCAGCTTCCAGGGCCACGGCCACGTTGCCCTCGTCCCGATCGGACGCCGGTTCGTCGTCGCCGAGCGAACCGGTAAATGAACTCATGGTGGTTGTGACGACAGGCGGCGCCGTCGTCGTCGTCGTTGGCGACTCTTGGCCAAGCGTCGTGTCAGTCATTTTTGAGTTGCTGCCGCTGCTGCTGACAGCTTCGTTTTGAGCCTTTGACGTTGGTGTCAAATCAGTGGTCGCTTGATTGTTCTGGCCATTGTCTGATGGCACTTTATTTTCGCCAAGCTCACTGGGCTCGGCCAATTGAATTTGGAGGATTAAAATAATAAACAGCGCCGCGCTGCAAGTTGATTGAAGATGCCACTTGAAGCCGGGCTTATTGAGAAGTCTCTTGATTGATGTCATTGTTTTAGTGGCACTTTTTAAGTTGTTGAGTTTTATAGTTTGTTTGTTCTGGTTCTCGTGTGGTTCAATTCAACCGCTTGTGTGTTCTGTCCTGGTTTGTGTTGGTGGTCAAAACAAACTACAAAAGAAGAAACGACAAAATTGGCCAACTTGGAAAAGTAGTTCTCGTCGATCGGATTTTGATCGATGGGTTAGCCCGATGAGTTGTCTCTTCTGACTTGACTGGAATGTTACTTGGTATCTCTTATGTGTGAGACTCAAGATCTACTCTTACTCTCTCTCTCTCTCTCTCCTTCGGCATCCGACTTGCACTTCAGATACAAGCTTCAAAGTGTATCTATTTGAGAACAAACACCGACTGTTGGTGACAATCTTTTGCTTCCAAGCAATAATCCGCACAAGTATGCAACTGTCCGGAAAGCAACAACGAGAGTTCTTAGAATAGTCCCGGAAGGTTTCTTGTGTGTGTTCTGTGTGATTCGACTTGACTAGACAAAAGGGCGCGACAACGACGTTGTTGTCAAGTTCAGCTACCACTGCCAACCTGGTCGAGCCGACTCAACGAGTGACGTGCGTATGTTGAACTGACAATAACTGAGAAAGATCCCCACTAAGATCAAGCCACACTTTTGAGACAAACACTCAACCGTTTACTCATTTCTCTGCCAAAGCGAAGATATGATAATGGCAGCAAGACAGAATTCGAGTCTGTTTGCTTGTTTGGTGAATATTCATCCGAATTGGAAGATGAAAGAAGGAAGAGGAAGTTGACTTGTTTACACGCTTTTAGAGAGTTGCTCTGAGAGAAGCTTTCGTGCCCGAACGATTTGTGTCCTCAACCTTGAACGAGCCCAAGGAGTCTCGAAGCGTATTGATTTCATAGATGAAGTGGGCGCGATTGGCAGTGAGCAAAAATAAAGGCAAGCCTCGTGGATTTTTATTGTGTGTCGACGACGACGACTGAAGAGAGGCCAAGAACAGGAAAGATGTTTCTTTAGAGAATCCCTCCAAGAAGACACACAATTGTGTGCCATCCAAAAGATGGCGCCTCGGTTGATTCAGATCATAATGTTCAACATTGTCTGCCCAGCTGGACTTTTCCAAGTGCCGGTGTCATTCATTCTCATCACATTTGAATGTTGTACCAAACGCAATCAAAGCACCTCAATTGACAGTGACGCGCCCCGTATTTGAGGATTTATAGCTCACTAGCAGAGGCGGCTCTGTGTTGCAAACGACACCGAGACCATCACACACTTTTGGCCTGACACACAATTTACGAGCCGCAATTTGTTTCATTCATCCGGATCAGCATGTTTGTCATGATTATCTGGCCAAGACGCAATCAAAGCCACAAGCCGGAATCAAATGAGAGGCCATCGTGCGCGAACAGGAAACGGGCCAAGCTCGGCCGGCGCTCCTAATGAACTAGAAAATTACACTTTTTATCTCTTTCAATTAACTTTTCTCGCTCTCGGCAAACGAGCGCCCGACCTCACACGTTGCCATTCGACGCCAAATGCCCCAAACTGGTGTCTTGAGTTACGTGTTGCCATTCAGATTGTGGCCAGTGTCGTGCGATCTGACCATTTGTTGTTGTTGTTGTTGTTGCTGACGAATGCTAGTTTGCAATAACTCTCACCACCAATTGCAGGGCGTTAAAAGTTTGTCGGCCACCAAGAATGGTGCTTCATGCAACGAGGACAACTTGTTGTTGTTGTTGTTGTTGTTGTTGTTGTTGTTGTTGTTGTTGTTTTTGTTGCTTCAAGTGTTTCCTCTTTGGCGAACAGAAGAGGGAGAGAGCAAGTTATTACATGAATGAATTTCAAAGTGAACTGGAAAACAGTCGAAGATTGAGGCCCGCGAGGCGGTCGCTCGTCAATCACGTTTGTGGCCAGTTTGTGGCTGTGTGTGCCTTCAAGCACACTGATTCATTGCCTCTCTTGCCGTTGGTCTCGTCCCCTCGCCTTCTTCTATTTCTTGTCATTTTGCGGCGTCACGCCCAATAATTAGTTTCCTTCTAACCAAGAAACGGCCTCCGAGCACAGCGAGAAAAAAACAAGAACGAGATGAGACAATGGAAGAGGAGGATAAGCCGCAAGTTGCAATCACGCCAGACAGATTGTTATTGCTCCCGAATCACTTGTAGTTTGAGGTTGTGGTTAGAAAGCCGCGCAACTTGGCAAGAAGTGAACGCCCAACTGAGGAACTGGCGGCGGGGACCTCATTGCGTACCTTTGCGTACGCAACGCAAAGCCGCGAGCATGAGACCAACCGTCGTGAAAGACACTTGCTAGCTGTTTACAACGAGCGACACCAAATTGGCATCCCGCAAACGGCGCATCACCAAACACACAACTCCCGCTCGGTGATAACTTTGGCGCGTTACAATTGAACGGAAGTTGGTTCAAACGAGAAAAGCGCTGCACGACCGCCAAATTGGCGGAAGTGGCCAGTAAAAGACGCCAGTTGTCTGTTGTTGTGTTACCAAACGCGCCATGTGGAGCACATCGGCCGTCGTGTGTCGTTGTCGTCTATTGGCGAATGTCAACGCACTCTCGTCTCAGTCTCGTTCATTCAACTTTTGCTGCTTTTGTGCCACCCCCAAAAAGTGTGTCCAATTGTGTGCCATCAAAATATACCGGTTGGCCTAACACCACCAACCGCTTGCAACACGTTCAGGCGCGAGACCATGGGCATGTTGCAACTGTACGGAATAGCGGGCGGCGGCGTCATCACTGGTTCAAGTTCAACCAACTCGAAGGAACGGAAGCTCAATGGGTCCACTTTCAAGTCTGGTGCCATCCAATTGAGTTTCGTAATGCCGCCACCGCCGACGGCGCAGGAAGAACGAAAAGATTGAACTGGCGCAATCCACGCGTCTGGCAACTTGGGTCAGTGAACTACTGGTACGAGTTGGACGAGATTGGCTGACAAGGGAGCAGCGCCACACAACCTGCATATTGGCCTGCGCTGGGTCTTCCCCGGACTCGGTTTGGGTCTTTCTAGGTGCTTGCGTATGGCAAAGAGTCTCAAAGGCGATACGACCGATCTAGTGTGCAAATCTCTTCCGTTGTGCCAATGTTCCGTTCGGTGGTGGGGTTGATTTCGACCAACTCGTCCAATGATCGCAAACGGAACACATATCAACGAAGAAGAGGGCGCCCCGGTTGGAGTTTGCTGTGCTTGGGTCGTTGAACTTGAATTGTACTGTTGTATTGAACACAAACAGCAACAGCAGACCAGCCACGATTTCATTTCAATCAGCTGGCCGATAGGATTGCGCCATTTTTTATTTTGTAGTTACAAAATAATCGCCAGGTCGTAGAACTGCGACCCTCCTCGATTGACGACTTTGAACGCGGGCGCTTGTTGTTGTTGTTGTTGTAGTTGTGGCGTAGCAGTACGCAAACAGCGGAATCGCCGATCACACTCATTCAAGTCCGCTAGAGAGTCCTGAACTCTCCGGACAGCAACAGTTAGTCGGCCGCCAGCGACTCGGGTTCATCGGCCCCGCGCCAGCAACTCAACAATCAGAAAACGCGTGCACAAAATTTCGCGCCGCGCGTTGCCTGTTGATTGTGTTGAGCCGGCGCGCCGCGGCTTGTTGGCCACGTCCAGTTGAGGCGCAGCTGGCCCGCTTGCGTTCCTGGCCAACGAAGCTAGTCGTTCACCGTTAGTCGAGTTTGCAGCCGACCAGTCTCGTTATTGGTCGTGCTGTTGTTGTTGTTGTTGTTGTTGGCGCTGTCTCGTCGTTGTCCTTTTCGCAAACATTTGGAACCAACACGAGCGAATTGATCATCGGCGCTCACGACGAACAGGCGAGTTGTTTACAAGCGCCGGTTTGCTCAAGTTGAGTTGAACATTGAATCAACAACTCGCGACCAGTCTCTCTGAGCCATTTCACAACAATTGGCCGCGACGATGATGATGACGAGTATGATTATGATGTTTGTCTGCAATTGCCAGCTTGGCGTTTTCAAACATGTAAACGTATTAGTTAGAAAGGAGAGCACGTGCAAACAATGCCGAATGAGGCCAACCAAACGAGACTATTTGCCAAGATAAGAACAAGAGACAACAACCGCAACAACAGCTGACCAATGAGATCAGATTTCTGGTTGTGTCGTCGGTTTTGTTCGAGAGGATGAAAAGAATTTGTCGCCACGCGCTATTTGAAGTCGCGTGATTCAGATGGATGTCTCCTCTCGAAGGATTGAGACATGGCTTTTATGAGACGAACGTGCAAGCTAACAACAAAGCTCCCCAACAGTGGTCCAAAATTTCAGTCAGCTCGAGACGCGCTTCAAAGATTGCTCGACACTTCATGCGAGATCTAACACTCGGCGCGCGATCTCTCGGCAGTTCGAGACGGAAGACAACAGATGACAAACAGATGACTAGTTGTGTGTGTGTGTGTGTGTGTCGTGTTTTAGTCGCGTTACTTGAACAAAACAAACACCGAAACGACGAGACAACTCGAGCTTCTTCTAAGCTGCAGATTAGAATTGGAGCAGAGTTTTTGCATTCGAATGTGCAATTTTTGAATTGGGCAGCAAAATAGAAGCGGAAAACAAAAAAAAACAACCCCCCACACAAACAAACACTAAAGAGAAGACCCATTGAGGAATTGGCTCATTGAGCATCGCGTCGCATCATTATCTTGAAAGCCAAGAAAGCTCTGTTCTTTCTTGTGTTGGGCTTGCAATCGTCACATGAGTTGAGATTAGCACTATTGGCAACTTGGGGGAGTGCTTGAAGTTTCACTAGACTCTGGCTCGAGGTTGGATTGGCCGCTCTCGTTGCGCTGTAAAAACGACGACCAGCTAAACCAAATAGAAGCCAAAAAGGGGAACCAACTGGCGACATCCAATCTCGGCCCCCATCCAAATCTCACACAAACCAGCGTAGTGATCCTGCAAGATTACAATCGACGTCATCATTGGGAAGGGCCAAGAAAAGATTGAAAGTTTGTGCCGTGTGTGTGTGTGTCAGAGTCACAATTATTTGCGTTGCCTAAGCGAAAAGTTCAAAAGATGAGTCCAGGGCAAAAAAAGGAGACGTGCAACTCGGCCTGGCTTCGAGTGGGCGCCATCAACTGGTCGACCAGTTGTGATTCATTCACGAAACGGAAGCGACCTTCGACCGAACGAAGAGCAACGAGCCAAACTGGACCCTAATCTACTTCTTGGCCATCTTAGTCTTTGTCGTCGTCGTTCATCTGGCAATCATGACACTAAATTTGGATGCGCCGCTTA
>OX465601.1:270893017-270918611 GCA_950022295.1 Bromus sterilis
TATAGTTCTTGATGTTTTGAAGCCCTTGCAACATAAACGATTGCTCGAAAAAGAGTTAGAAGGTTTCGGTATCCGGCTAAACAAGCAACCACCAGCTATAACTGTCAGGAAGAAAGATAAGGGCGGTGTAGCGATGCAAGCCCTCGTGGCCCAGAGCGAGTTGGACTACGACACTGTTAGAACAATCTTGAGCGAGTACCGTATCACCAATGCGGATGTCGTTTTAAAATGTGATGCAACAGCCGATGAGCTTATAGATGCTATTGAAGGCAATCGAATCTATATACCATGTATATATGTTATGAATAAGATCGATCAGATATCAATTGAGGAGCTAGATTTGGTATATCGCGTGCCACATTGTGTGCCCATATCAGCGCACCATAGATGGAATTATGATGATTTATTGGATTTGACCTGGAAATACTTGGATTTGATAAGAATTTACACAAAACCTAAAGGACAATTGCCTGATTATGAGGCACCGATCATTCTGCGACGAGATAAGAAAACTATCGAAGACTTTTGCGATAAAGTCCACAAGACCATTATTAAAGAATTCAAATACGCGCTTGTTTGGGGATCTTCAGTTAAACACCAGCCGCAAAAGGTGGGCAAGGATCATGAACTAAATGATGAGGATGTTGTTCAAATTGTTAAACGCGTTTAGAGATCAATAAATTTTTCGCTCATCATTCTACTATAAATCAAGTCATAGCATCCTTAGATGAGCTTGTTATGATCAATCTTCACTGCATTATTGAAAGATCTCAAGTTTTAGCTTGTTATTGTTGGTACAGAAAAAGTTTTAATCAATATTCTATCTCTTCTGTTGCATTAACTGCTGAGCGAAATCCTCTTCTATATCGTCATCGTCCCAGTTGTCCTCCCAAACTGGGAAGTTCTCCTCTTGTGTTTGCCAATCTTCAGCTGGAAATTCCTCAAAATCATCATCCTCAAGAACCTCTTTTGGTGGCTCTTGTTGATTTTGTTTGGGTTGCTCTTCGCCGCTGGTTTTGCTCATGATGATTTCTGTTAATGTTCGAGTCGAAGTTAATAGAGAAGAATGCGAATTGCTGTGACGAAGTTTTGATAAATACCAAATTTGGATTCAGAAGATATTTCTTTGATGAATTAAACCTAACAAGAAACTTCAACACGAAGTAGAAAAATGCATTTATAGCATTCATGTGCGCTAGTTTATTTTTGAGCGCACTGTAGTTGCGCGAGATTTCGGACTCGGCCAGGAACTCTCTCAAGTCATTCATTTTTCAATCACAAAATTCATTGAGAACACATATCCGACAAGTCTCGAGTTGCTCCATACTTCTTGTCCCAAATCTCATAGGTGCTCATATCAGATCCACTGACACTAGCCTTGACAGCTTTCAAGGCCGCGTCAAACTCGTTTCGTGATATCGGTGGCAAGTCATCTTGTGATAGCTCTTGAGCCTTCTTTTGCCCGGATCTGAGCACAGATCTCACTACAATCATTGCAGCTTCTTTACAAAGACCGGACATGTCCGCACCAGAAAACCCAGCAGCTCGGCTGGCGACATAATCTAGACAGTCGCTTGTGAGGTTGTTTTTTTGTTTCTTCATCAAGTTCTCTATGATTTGTCTTCTAGCAGTCTCATCCGGTAGTGGTATATAAATACGCTTTGTGAACCGGCGTCTCGCGGCCTCATCTAACTCCTGGGGTCTATTAGTTGCACCGACAATGAGGAGTCGATCGTCTGCAGCTGTGGAGACGCCATCAAATTGGACAAGGAACTCGGTTTTCATTCTTCGAGATGAGTCGTGTTCGCCATCAACTCGTTGCGTAAGAAGAGAATCAATCTCGTCGATAAATACAACGGAAGGCTGCATGCATCTAGCAACTGCGAACAATGCCCGAACCATCTTTTCACCCTCGCCTACCCACTTAGATGTTAGTGATGATGCTGAGATGGCAAAAAAAGTTGCCCCAGATTCACATGCGATGCACTTGCCTATTAACGTCTTTCCAGTTCCTGGAGGCCCAAATAATAATAGACCCTTTGCTGGGGCTAGTAATCCTTGGAACAATGATGGGTTCAGCATGGGATAGACAACTATTTCATTTATAGCTTGCTTGACATTCTCGAGCCCAGCTATATCGTCCCAGGTTATTTCAGTTTTCTCGCTAACTATCTCATTAATGATTCGTTCCGCTATTTTGCGGTCAATATTTTTAAGTCTCTCATCATCAAGTATTGGATTGTGTTCCTCTATCGCAGGCTTGATCGTTGAGCTGCCGCCCGAGGTCTTTTCGGCAACAGGTTTACTATCATTTCCACGATTATGCTGATTTGATGGCGTGTACTTCTTGACACCTGGAATCGTCGCAGACTTCAAACCTTTCTGCTCGTAGAATGAGTCGATTTCATTGAATATCCCCTCAATTTCATGGTATGTTTCGTCAACTTTCTTCGGCCAATCGTATCCCCACTCTTCGACCATCCTTTCTAGATTTGAGAAAGCATGAATTGGTCTCCACCATTTAGGATTAAATAATTTCTTACAGCTTTTTGTCTCTTCTTTGATCAAATCACAGTAGTTATTCGTTTTAGTTGGATCATCAACCTGAGAGAAGTAATTTTCTCGGGCCATGGTGTTGTCGTAACCAGGTTCCAGACATTTAAGCATCTCCAATGTCTCCTCCCTAATTTGATCACAAGAAAAAGGATATGGGTCCATACTGCTAAATATTGATTATTGATAGATATGACAGACCAAGAGATAATATCTTCAGATTCACACTATGTTCAATTTGGGTTTAGCCAATGCACCTCAGCCATGAAACTTTCGGTTCATTTCTACCTCGCAGCTCGATCCTTCAAAACGCGCGCAATGCCGCGTGTTGCGGGTTTCATTGCGTTGCAGTGAAATGGTCAATTTTTTTGACGTTATTTCGAATATCGCATATACTCGAAAGGCACGAACAATAATCAATAATCTCTAGACAGTTATTCTCTAACGTCTGATTTTGTCCGATTTATTAGGATGGATCTGGGTACAAATCAATCTCTTTAAGTAAGATTGCGTCGTCTTTTGTGGGCAAAAATTCAGCCCCACCCATGTAAGGCACCAGGACTTCAGGTATCCTCACTTGGCCATCTTCAGTTTGATGTTGCTCACAAATGGCAATCATTGTTCGCACCGACGAACAAGCGGTACCATTGACTGTATGCACATATCCTTGTTCAATTTGAAGTTGATCATTGCGTTCTATCATTTTTGAGTATTTTATATCTAATCTGGATGATTGATAGTCTTCACAATTTGATGTGCTAGATATCTCACCGAACCTCTGGCGCCCATTCATCCATGCTTCAATGTCGTATTTCTTTTTAGCTGATAGGCCAAGATCATTTTCGGGCATGTCGAGCACTTGATATTCGAGATTCAATCGATTGAATAGATCTTTCTGTATATTTAGAAATTCTTCATGCACTTGATTGCTCTCATCAGGCATGGTGAATGCAAACATCTCAACTTTGTTGAAATAATGAACCCTGTAAATACCCCACTCACTTGACGTGCTGGACGTTTCAGCCCGATAACATTTAGATTTTGCACAATATCGTTTCGGCAACTCGTCTGCAGGTATCGAGTCGCCAATATGAATCGATGCTAGTGCAAATTCTGAAGTTCCAGCAATACATGCATGACTCTTGCTGACATCACTTGATCTTATCGACTTATCGTCCACAATTGATTCGTCGCTTGTGCCTGCCAACTTATAGACTTGGTCCCGCTTCGAGTTGGTTGGAAAGCCACAACGTTCAATGATGTGATCATGTAGAATATTCGGCACAACAACTGGAGTAAACTTGTATCTTTTGACGAGCTCAACTGTGGTCCAGCTCATAAGAGCCTTCTCAAGTCTAGCCAAAGAGCCTAAAAATACATACGATCGTTCACCACCAACATGAGCTACATTCTTTGGTAAATTTGTAGGTATACTAAGAAGTTTGTGCTTTTGAGCTAAGTGTTCCATCAACATTGGCTTGAAGTTGGTTCTGCCCCCAATACTTGGTTTGACAAGTTCGACGAGTCTAGGCACCATCTTGGCGCCAGTCTTGCTGGTCATTGTTGGCTAGCCATCAGCTAGTTGCTAATAGTTGAGTGGGTCGAAACAAATTCGTGGATGTGTTTACTTTTTAGCAGCAAGTGCACGTGGTTTGATTTGTGCGAGCCCGCCTGATCTACACAACGCAAATTGCGCAGACATTCTTATCTACTGCTGTAGACTGTCACACTTTAGTTTTACCGTCAATCATGAGACCCAGACACAAAATCCATAGCGACCGAGAGGTTCTCTTCAACAATCCATAATCTCATTGACAATTATCAGGTTAAGATAGACGATCGAGACCCAAACTGTAAAAATAAAGGGGGAAGAAGTCGCACGTGGGCTTCGAAGCCTACCTCGGCCGTTTGAATCTCTCGGTACAATCTAGTCTGCTCTCTATCAGGTGCGTCCTTGCCGGAATGGCTCGCCTGAATGGATTCAGGAGCCAATGGCACCCAAAAAAACATCCATGAATCGCTGATTTGCAACTGAAAAGCAGTCATGTGCCTGGGCCCGATCACACACCTCATAGCGCATCTACTATATGAATGACCCGATATCTCACAATAATCTAACAGAACAAGCAAAAGTTGTAACGAATCCCTGTGGACATCGAACAAAAACTAATCAAACCTTTTTCCACTTGAACAATCAATCATCAACCAAATCAAACTGACCGTAACCAATATGAGGACCTACTTGGGTTTGATCGCGGTCGTTTTGGCACTTTTTGGCGGTTTTGTTTCGTCAACTTGAGGCGTGGCCAATAAGTGAAATGGACTTGGTGCCCTCAATTGATGGGTTTATGACTGTGGCCCTGCTCAGCATATTTCCTTTCAACTCATATCAGACTCAGGAGCTTTTGAGGAGAGCAGTTAACAAAAATGTTCCAGTGTGCAATGGGTTCACGATCGATAACCTTGTAGACTTGAGCAAGAACGTTAGAGATTTAAACATTGGGTGCACGGTAGAAAATTTCAAAAAGTTCAACAATGATTGCGACAGCATGAAGAGAGACTACCGAGCTTGTAAGAACGCCAGGGAATACTGCCGCTCAGTATTATCCACTTTGGGCGGAACCTGTTCAGGTCATGACAGATTCGCAGACAGGTGGGAAATTTTGTTGGAGCCTGTAAGGGAGGATAGACCAGACTGGAATCAGTATGGCAAAGAACTTCTAAATAAGCAGAGTAATTTGGAGAAATTGATCAGCTTGTGGTGAGCTTGAGATCTGTTCAAACAGACGGGAATTTGATTAAGCAAACATAAATTTGCATGAACTGTCTTTTTATTAAGCTAGTTATCTAAGACAAGTTATCTTTCATTTTTTGTCTGATTCTGCGCAGCTCGGTCAATAATCAATTTCACTTGTCTATTTGATTGCTGCTCAATGTTAGATAGATCAGCGCGATGAGTTTCGATTGTCAGCTTTATCAAACTATTTATTTGTTTGAAGACGCCAGACAGATATTATAATCAGAAAACTAGGTGGACTAACTCTGACTGTGCAATCTCAGCCGTCTATATCGGTACTTTTTCCCCCATCTATCATTCGGGTATTTGCCTAATCGCGCTGCTCGAGTAAATGTACGATTCAGCTTCATACACACTTTCGTAACTGTGCGTCTGACACGTGAAAGTTGCATTGCAAATTCACAACTGAAGTGAATGTTGTTTATCACAAAGCTCCAACCAATCAACTCGAAGCATTTAATCATTAAGGCTTCTAGACTACTTACTCAATTGACTTCATGGATATCAACTTCATAATTGAAAGCCGACTGAATATAAATAGATAGAAACAAATTTCATGAAATTATTACAATTGTTCATGCATCGCAACAATTCCAAGATGAGATCTCAATCTAAGACAGTTATTTCGATATTTGTCTCATCCATTACTATCCTCTCGACTTTTGTATTAATCTGTGCTGGTAATGAACAAACTCAAGGGCAACAGCAACAACAACAACAATCGCAATCGTGTGACGGTAAATTGAATAAGATAACTGGTACCATATATTCACTACAGCATGACGACTTGACAACATTGCGAATGTCACTCATGAACACAAAGATTCTAGTCAATCATGGTCAATATGTTGGATATCCTAAAGAAGATGGAACATTCGAAGTTGATAATCTTCCCCGTGATTCCTATGTGGTTGAGGTGACCCATCCAAGATACATTTATGAACCTATCCGTGTTGATATAACGAGTAAGGGTCGTATAAGAGCCAGGCGTGTTAATCATGTTCAACCGGCACTCGTCCAGACACTTGATTATCCATTGATTTTTAAACCGCGAAGCTTACACAACTATTTCTTGCCCCGTGAAACATGGCGCATTATGGACTTGCTGTTGAATCCTATGGTCATTATGATGGTTGTTCCATTAGGAATCATATGGCTGCTCCCGAAGATGATGAATCCACAAGAGGTGCAATCGCAGAGAGAGAACATGCAAATGCCCGAGTATAATGTGCCTGAATTATCAGAGATGATGGCCAGTATGTTTGGCCAACAGAAGCAGCAGTCGTCGGGCGATGGTGCTGGCTCTAGTGGTCAGGCTGCACTGACATCTGGCAGTGGGTCTGGTGGTGGGTCTGGTGCTACTGCTCGTCACGGCAAAAGTAAGCGGAGATAAGAGTGGCTCTATATGATATTTAAGCTAAACGGTATTTATTTATTCAACAACTATAGATATTTCACTCGTAATGTGTATGTAGTTTCAATACCGCAACAAGCTAGAATTAAAATTTTCCGTTCCCCTCAAGTTTTCAAATATAACTTGCTAGGATTTATCAGTCATATGCTATCATGTTAGAAAAGTGTTCTTTCATTTCTATGCAACTGCATCGAAACTTGGTGCAAATAGCGTAATACAACTCAACAACTAGCAATATCTGATAAATTGTTCCTTAAGTCTTATTGTTTGTCAAAATTTGAGAACGTTGATGGGCCCATGTCGGTACTGAAAGTAGTCTCGACGTCCTCACCCATTAGTGCAGCTTCACGATCGATCCATGTAGCCTTCAAAGCAGTGATATAGTCATTACGGGTGACCTTTAGATAGGAAGTATTCGTTATTACATCTACAGTGTAATCGGGCCTGAAGAAGTAGAGGCCACGCTCGGTTAGTTCAATTGTCTCTATGTTGCCGCTACCGCCTGCGCCTGGGGTGATTCTTGCTGAACCTGTTGGTGAAAGGTCCCCAGGTGCAGCTACTTGATCCTGTTCAATTGCTGTACTAGCCTTCTTTGGTGCTAGAGATAACTGACTGGTAACAATCTTTGCGAGACTCTCTCGCCGACTCAATATTGGTCTAACCGAGTCTTTTCTAGTTGCAGCAGCTATTGTTCCAGTTGCAGCAGCAAGCGCTTGAGCAACTAGGCCACTACTTCCACCCGGCGTAACTGGTGCAGCGTTTGTTGTGTTTGTTGTCGAGATGGCTATTGAGTCACCGATTGGATCACAATTACTCAATGCAGCTGTACCGTAATGACTAAATGGTCCACCCTCGAAGACTAAATTCTCCTTGCCACATTTGACACAGACACGGCCCTCTAGAATCATGATGAAGTAATCAGCTGGCTCGCCAGCCGTGTACAAACGCTTCGATGACTCCTTGTCGTCAAGTCGGACCTTGTAGAATATTTTCTGAGTCAAGAGTCTCTTTAAAACAGAGTCACTCAAGTATCTTGATGTAAATGGTTCCACGCTAGTTGCCAAGTATTGATACACGGCCAAGTATAGTTGCGGCGTAATAACATTTGAACTTGAATCTCCTGATCCAAGATTGGTGAACTGAGAGAAATCCTTTCGTACCTGAGCATCTTTTCTGCGCCGTTTCCGGCGATTGTCAGTGAGTGTATCTGTTTCATCGTTGATTTCCATTTGCATAATTTCCTCAATTACATCCTCCAAGGTGACAATACCGGTAACTTCATAGTACGGATCATGATCTCCATCATCAATCACGCGCTGAACAATGGCCATGTGAGACTTGCCAGTCTTGAATTCATTCAAAGCCTTGTCGAGGGTTGTATCCTCAAACACAAACATTCGCGGATGATTGTAGAAACTGGTCATTGTTTGTATGGGGGTTTTATCGTCGGGATCAATCAAAGCTAGATCTTTAGCAAACAGAACCGCCTTTATGTTGCGTCTATTACCAGGTTCGTGAATGGGAATACGCGAATAACCTTTGCTAACAATTGCTTGGATTGTTTCAAAGTCCAAATGGGCAGTTTCGTCCAGCATGTAGACATCCTCGATGCGCGTCATCACCTCGCCTATTTGAACTCGTTTGATTTTCAAAGCTCCCGATATTATGTTGACCTCATCGGCTTCCAGATTGTTTATATCTCTTGTCACTTGAATGAACTCCATCAGTCGTTCACGATCATAAGCATGACCAATTTCTTCTCCCAAAGCCCAATCAAGACAATAGGACACTGGATAGGACAGTGGAAACGTAATGAACATACAGAAGTGAGTTAGCCAAATTGTTTTGGCTCCCACAGCCAAGCCGTGGCGCGAACAAAACGCTTGTGGAAGAATCTCACCAAACAAGACGATCAGTATGGTTGATGACATGATGGCCACCAGACCGTCAGATAGATCCTCAAGGAACACCGAAATAGTTGAGTTGACAAGCGTGTTTGAGAACAAAATTGAGCACAACAAGTAGTTGCCTTGTCTTCTAACAGGCTCAATAACTGTGGCATAATGTTTCTCGTCCTCTGTGCCACATTTCATTATAACCTGCAGTTCATTCTTGTCCAATGCCATCAGGCCCAAGTTCAAGCCTGAAAACAAGCCCGACATGCTGAGCAAAATGATGATTGTGATAATTTTCGCCCACAACGGCATAAAATCCTGTTGGACATGAATGCGAAGCCATGGATCCGAGCCCTGGTGATACCAGCGCGACTCCTGAGTGCCCTCGCGAATGCACAAGTAATATGGAACACTCTTTTCCGGTGGTGGCAAATCAACGATTATTTCGCCAATATTGGAGCTTAAATTATACAAACGCAACGACTTGATTCGATCGGCATGAGTGCAATCGTCTTGAGTGACGCCCTCTTGACCAGTGATGGCCACTGTCAGATTTCTATCCAGATTCCGGCCAATAAGATAGACCCGGGTGGCTGTGAATGCTTCAATGATCACCGAACCATCCTCTGTCACCTCGGAATCATCACAGCGAATGCCAAAAATTGCGGGCTTACGACTAACTTGAAATTCACAATCAGGATTGAGCTCTTGTGACATGCTGGCAGCGTGCCGTTTTTGCAACTCATGTTGGTTGCCTCCTCGAACGCCGCTTAAGCTGTTATTAGCATCAAAAACAACCTGAACTCGCACCCTACTCCTCTCACGATCCTCACGACGAACACCACGAACAATCAAATCACTACCACCGGTGGTTTCATTGGTTCTAATACTATCTTGATGTGGATAATCTAATGTGTTAGGTGTCGATCTAGTTGGATGCTCGCTTGGTTGCTGTTGCGAGTCTTGAGATTTGACGATGTTTGAGATTACTGAAATTATTGAACCTTCACGACCGTTCGACGAATCATCGCCACCTATCAAGTGGGTGCGCTCAGAGAGGTGTTGACTGTCAGAATGGTGCCCCGCCGCTTCCGACAGTGATGCCACTGACTGGCCCAACACTTGATCACCTTGGTGGTGGGCTCTTGGTGATATGAGCTTGTCATGCGCGAGTATATCATTGCTGAACGCAAGACTTTTGAAACTTGAGCGCCTCTCTGAGGTCTGAAATTGGCCCTGATCTTGATGTTGTTGATCGTGGTGGCTGTCCGAGCCTTCAACATGAGCGCTCAATACTTGTCGAGTGTGACGATCAGAACGGTCATTTGTCGATAAAACTATTATAATAATTAACACTTGGACCACAATACTTGTAGTCCGCAGGCTCTCAAACATCTATGGAGTATTTGTGTCAGTTTTATGGGTCCTTCAGCCTTATTATGTAACTGTTATGTTGTCGTGTACTGAAAATATATATAATCTTGAATGCAGAGAGTCAAATTCTGTGGAATTAGATTTGCGCGGCTCTAATCAATAGTCAATAAGTCTATCAAAATCAGTGTTCGAACAAATCTTGAATTTATTCAAGATCTTGTGATAGAATACAAGGTTTTTTTCTTTGTTGATATTTTGGAAATATGTATCAAAATAGATAAAACAAGATCTAGCCTTGGTAAGAGGCGCCTAGCACTAATAGTTTTGTTTGTGTATTTATATAAATATATGTTGAAGCACTTTAGTAATTGAGTATCAAAAATGATTGTGAAAGGCTGCAAGAGATTGTGAGGCAAATTAGAATCGTGATGAGACCACTATAGAATTGAGTATTTTATATCAATTGCGGTGGTAGGCCTCAACGAATCGTGACGAGCCAACCAGGTAGGCTTGTAAATGTGTATCTGTACAAGTGAGGAGGAAAAACGAGAGGCGAGAGGGTAGAGAAATAAGACGCGTAAGCCATAGACTTGGGAGATTTGTCTCACAGGCTTTCCAAGTGGACAAGGCGAAGGGGCTCTCGGCGACGCCGACGAGATGTAATTCTATGGAGCTATGCGCATAGGCGCCAGCCACACAGCCATTTGGAAGCGTCCATGAGGGCGCAACTCTCTCGAGCGATCCGGCAGCGCCCGGCTGGCTCGCTCGTCAGGCCGTCACTAATGGCTGCAGCGGCCGCCGCCACCAGGCAGCTATATGCCTGTCACGTCAAGCGAGCTAGACAAAGCAGCGAAGGCGCTTATTAGCCTGAGCACTGCCTAAGGGCTTTCAGCTAGCCGAAAAGACAATTCCAACACACAAATGAGTATTATAATGAAAGTTTCAATATAAAACCTTAACCAATGTGCGAGCCTTGATTTACTCACGGCAACTAAAAGAGTGCCTTCATAGGGAGGGGCGGATCTAGTGTGGTCATTTGCATCAACATTTGTATGTAATGTTGAAACGTGCCAACATATTGACCACGCTGAATGATGGTTATGGGCTGAACTCTCGAGTTCAAACATTTATTCCACGATGAATTTGCACGTTAAATATACAAGCAGGTGGTTTGATCACATCACCCGTAACGGTAGCATTGATACCAAAATCTGCTAATGCACCCTTGATGAGTCCACACGTGAACGCCAAATACTTGGGCATCAATTCTAAATATTGTTTTCCATTCGACATTCGGGTTATAAATCTAAATCTGTTTTCGTGCAAAACATACTGGCCTGATCGATTCGTTCTCAAGTTATCAATTTGTTTGTGGAATATGGACGACCAGAATTCGCGACAAATGAATTTCATCACATCCAACTCTTCGTCTTGGAACCTAAGCATGTCCGCAGTCAATCGTTCAACATATCGATAGCCTGTCGTGTAACCAATCTGTTCCACCTTGTCCGGCATGGCATCTACCAGTTCTATGTGGAGAAAGTCATTTACCGAATCGTCAATCATGATTAATGGCTACTTACTATCTTACATAATAAACTACAATAAGTCTTTACAAGTTTGGTGATTGGCCGATAAATAATAGTATCGGGAAAGATTAGGCTTCTATTTGTTCTGGAAAGCCCAAATTGATTTTTTTACCTCGTCTAGAATGCAGACGGATGGAACAAATCTCGTTGTTGCGCCGTCAAAGATCTGAAATCATGTGCAGGCTTTACACGCACTAAATGAACACGCGCTCGAACGTGAGTCTCACAAAATAAGCTTTCTGGACAAACATTGAAAACGTTTCATCGATCCAAGCGATCAACTTGGTTGCTTATTCGGAATCAACCATATAAAAGGATTTATATTCAACAAAATTAAGCTTGTTGTCTAATCAACAGATCTACCAAAAATGTTCGCTCAGCATGCTAGGAGAATGGCCCATCGGGCTCTCCTCTCTGCTGCCGCCCATAGATGTCAACCGATTGCCGCTGCGTCAACACGATTTAACCATGTTCACCACCCATTATCAGGTCGACCATCCAGTGAACTCAATCTAACGGCTCAAACACTTTGCTCAGGCATCAATTATACATCTCGCCGCCATCGCCACTCATTGCCTTACAATACTGTTATTGTCTTTGTACCCCATCAGGAGGCTTGGGTTGTAGAGAGGATGGGCAAGTTCCATAAAATATTGGAGCCAGGCTTGAATGTTCTATTCCCAGTCATTGATCGTGTTCGATATGTTCAAAGTCTCAAGGAGATGGCCTTTGAAATCGTCCCACAATCTGCAATTACTGCGGACAATGTCACACTAACCATAGATGGTGTGCTATATCTAAAAGTTTTCGATCCGTACAAGGCGTCTTACAATATTGAGAACCCCGAGTTCAGTGTCACGCAGTTGGCAATAACAACAATGAGATCTGAAATTGGTAAAATACAATTGGACTCAGTTTTCAGAGAAAGAGAATCTCTCAATACTATTATTGTTGGCGCAATCAATGATGCCACCAGTCCATGGGGCATTTCGTGTCTACGCTATGAGATCCGTGATATCAAAGTGCCAACGCGTGTTCAAGATGCAATGCAGCTTCAAGTTGAAGCTGAACGAAGGAGGCGCGCTAGGATACTCGAGTCAGAGGGTACACGCGATGCTGAGATTAATGTTGCAAACGGTGAGGCGACTGCAATTATGGCTCGTGCCAAGGCAAAAGCAAATGCATTGACATCAGTATCAAACGCAATCAAACCAGATGCAGCTGCTTTCTTGATAGCCGAACAATACGTGAAAGCGTTTTCAAATCTAGCCAGAACGAACAATACCCTAATACTGCCAGCAGATGCGGGTGATATCAATAGGATGGTATCTCAAGCTTTCCAAGTATACAAGACAATGTCTTCGCCGCAGACGTTAACTAACCCAGATATTAAGCTAGAAAATGTCGAAAGTGTTAATGGTAGCGACGGGTATTTGAGTGATCTCGAAGATGTAATTCGTGACAAAATCTCATCAAGCACACCGACTACAACTAATAAGACCAGTAAGACCGGTAACGGCAACAAGACAAAAAACCGATCTTAGGAGAAAATTAAATTAAATCTTTACGATAACTAATTCTTTCTCTAAAAGAAATCCTCTACGCCGATTATTTAATCACTATGTTGAAAATCTTGAAGGGCAACGCTCTTGAGAGATCTACTCAACTTGCTTGATCCATTGGCAGCAACAACAACAAGACTATATCGACAATTGAATATACGAAATACTATTAGTTTGCATCATGGATGGTGTGTAACACCAACACACTAGGCCACCTTATATCCTAGCTTTCGCATACACTCCTTATGGGCCTCAATAAGATCACCACATTCTTCCTCGCCACGTTCGACAATGCACATGTCACGTGCCTTCCTGGTTTCTGGGCATGCACAACATGGTTTACATTTCTGTGCTTTTTCGCCGTTTTCACTCTTGACTGTAGTTGTGGGTGTTGATGTGGTGGGCGCTGGTGTTTGCGTCGGCTTACTATTGCTGAACCCATGTTTAAGACAACAAATATGTTTACGATTGATTGAAAGATGTTAAATGGTTCGAGTACGTACGAAGCTTGAAGCAATGTTTTCAATGATAGCGAGTTTTCAGCGCAGATTATTCTCTCATCTTCTCTCCGAATGCGTCAATTACACAATGATAGCTGTGCGAATGGCTCTCGGTCACGCGACTCGTGTTTGACGACAACTGCGCTCTTAAGAATATTCCGTAAAATATCGTAGTTGATGGAAGAAAAAGATATATTGTGGACATTCAATTGAGAATCTGTGACATCCTTTCGTTATGATACAGATAACAACCTCTATGAGATATGTTTTGGTGGTCGAAAGTCGTTGAGTTTGGCTTACGTATTTCGAATCAACGCGCTTGGGTTTTGAAACGCATGAGCACATGAACGCTCGCAAGCAAAACTGTCAGCTGTGTAGAAAGACTACGTTGTGCGTAATTCGATTGCCTTACACAAAGTTGTAGGAGAAAATGTTCGATTATTCTATTTCTTCTTTTCAAGTATTTAGTTCATACTAGTTCATATTGATTTGCTAGGCTATTATTATTATTGATATAATTAGGTCATTTATGAAATTCCTATTATCCCACTCTTTGGAATATTAAATCTCAATTTATTAGGATAAATTACCATGGTGGGCTCATCGAATCACCATTATCACCATCATAACCAGCAGCAGCAACAACAACAAACCAATCACCATCACAACCACCATCAGCAGCAACACCACCATCATCACCACCACCATCAACAACAACAGCAACATCACCCCCACACCTATCATACGACTCGCCAGCAGCATTTAGATAAATCAAGAATTGATACATTATTTTCTAATTATAGTGATCCAAGGGAGCAGAAGATTAAAGTTGAAGGAGTGGAAAGACTCTTATCAGATCTCGAACTAGACCCAGATTCAATTCTAGTATTGATATTTGCTTGGAAGTGTAAAGCATCTACGCAATGTGAGTTCACCAGAGAGGAATTCTGTCGTGGTATTCTAAGATTGGGCGCCGAGACATCAGATCGGATTGAAAACTTGAAGTTATGCCTAATCCGGGCCGAGATGGAGATTGCAAGCTGTTCAAGCCAGTTCAAAGACTTGTATCAGTTTACCTTCAAATATGCCAAAAGCCATTTGCAAAAATCATTAGATCTCGAATTGGCAATAGCTTATTGGAATATACTACTCAGAAACTGTTTCAAATTTCTCGATCAATGGATCGAGTTTCTACGAGAGACCCACAAACGAGCAATCACTAGGGATACATGGAATCTATTATTGGATTTTAGTATGATAATCGACGATAGTCTGTCGAATTACGACGAAGAAGGTGCTTGGCCAGTGCTTATTGACGAGTTTGTGGAGTACATGAGAAAGCGACTTAGAGCTTAGGGCAACAGTTATACTATTAGCAATATGAACTTTTTCAATGTTTACCAAAATTGTGTGAGAGTCGAGCTTATTAGGACAATACAGTTACTGACGATTCTGCTTGAAGCGAGGTTGGATACCTTTCGAATGAAATTGCAACTCGCGAATTTAATTGTTATCCGATCATTGGGATCTATTTGGTGCCCAAGGCGACATGACGAAATCATGGAATGAAGCGATTCAAATTCACGCGCTCCGCTCATACAAATTGTGATATACAAATAATTGTAATAAAAAAATCGCTACTTATTTTAAAGATCTTTTCGGTAGTCAAAAATACACTCATTATATATAAGGATAGCAAGGTAACAACAATAACAACAACAAGAGATGACGGGTCGAGCTTAACTGTTGCGATAGCTACCTAATTTGAGCCTCGTCGTTCGAAATGGCCGTGAAGTTTTGACTTTTTCTTGGCTAAGAGCCAAGTTACTTCCGCACAAATAAATAGAGAGACGAGATCGAGTTCAATCTTAAGACTTGTTCTTTTCGTGTTCTGCTTCGCTTACTCGATGATTCAGTGAACTCATGCGCATACACTACTAGCTATGTTGTTCGCAACAGAGTCGAGACTTTAGCTCAACCCTATGCGTAACGCTAGGTACCGTTGAGTTGAAGAATGAAATGCTTCAAACTAGACATTCTATGTTGGCTGTGTATCCTTGGCGAAAATCTGCCAATGGCGCAAAGGGCTTGTGTATTTCGTGTTTACTACAATCTAACCACATTTCTTAACCCACCCTAACAAATCACAACGATAGAACATCGATAACTGAGATTAATTTATCAAACGAAGTGAAAGATTTACCCAAAAAGTGATTTTGAACTTGAAATTATGGCGTCAGGTTATTCTGATCTTTCCGAGATCAGGAAGAACGATGCCTATACCCGATATCATCGACCAGCCAAGATAAATCTAATAAACGAACGTCCACGACGTGAAAGTATAATCGAGCAACAGTTAGCGACCAATCTAACCAGACCTGATTTCCAATTTGGCATCGAGCAACCTGAGTCTTGGTTTGGGGCCTCGTCAAACAATCAGACTTTGACATCGTTGTCCGCACAAGAATCAAAACAAGGAGAGTATCAGGCTTCGCAAAGAACTCTTATAAATAACAACACTTTGGGGGGCGACACTCGCGCTTTGAACATGTTTGCACCATCTGTTGGAACATCCGGTCGCACTCAAACCAACGAATCGGCGTTCAAGACCATCAGACAAAGTCAGTTTGTCGAGCTAGAGAATGATTTGGCACAGAAAGAGGCGCGTTTGAAGCGTGAGATAGCTCATTTGAATCAACAGTTGAGTCCTTGGGCCAGACCAAGACAGATCCGCGAGCCAAGGCGTGAGCCTGATCCGAAAACTTCTCGCAGTCAACAGCGATGGGTCAAAGAGTGCGCAAGTGCGTCCTCGTCGAGGCCAACATCAAGAGCCTCTTCGACCAGATCAAACACAGAGGCTGATTTGATGGACAAGGCCGCAAGATTAGTGCAAACCGCCGAAGAACTAGAAAAGAAACCACTCAAAACTCAAATGGTTTTTATCGAAAATGGGGCTAGGCGAAGGATGGAGTCACCAGGGTCACAGGGTCAATCGAGCGGTGTTAGCAGCATTCAAACCGCTGTTATTAAGGTGCCAAACCATGAAGTGGACAATAAATCACCATTACCAGTAGCCTTTGACAACTTCAGCACACTTGGAGTGCGTGGTAATCTGGCATCGATTGGAGCGGCGCCGCCAGAAACGCCATACGCACCAATTTTTCCACTTGTGAAAAGGACGCCATCGCCTATGGATGCCGCAGGGAGGAGATATTGATTTGATTGTAGTTCCAGTGTTGCAATGCAATCACGCACTAACCTGGATGACGCAACGCATCGAGTTTTAATCAAAACAAATCTGTACCATAAGGATACTAACACACGAAAATCTAATTTGTAATCTTGAAAATTAAACATTCAAAATTATCTCGAAGACTGTTTCTTGGCACTGGGTATCATATGCTCGCTCCTGATGGTGAGTGAGTTAGTATGAGCTTCAATCATATCGTTGAACTTCCGGTAATCCTCATTATAAACCTTAACTTGCTCTATGATTGACTGCATATCCCAGTTTTTGTCTGTTAGGCTATCGTTGATATCGAATGGACCAAATTTAACTCGTCTGATTGATTCAGTGTAAGCTGCACTATTCAACATCTGAGCAACATCGTGAGGGATCTGTGCGAGAAAAGATTCGGTTTCATTCAAAATAGTGACCTCTAATTTGAAGATGGGCAACTTGAAATGGATGCAGCGAATTCGATATATCACAGGCCACTTGGCCATTTTTGGCGGTCTTGAGGGCCACTCCTTGGCGAGTTCGTAGGCTTCTTGGCTGTGCACCGGAACAGCGGCGGCATCGAAAATTCTATCATGTTGCGAAGATTCTATCCTGGCTAATACAGAATCTATCTTGCCGGGTCTAATGTGGGCATACGTCGACTTGTCCGTCACTTTGCCGTCATAAAAGAAGGTGTCTGTTACGTGTCCAAAGCGACCAGTTATGTGGTATATGCTGACTAATTTGTTTGTTAGTTTACGTTTGTAAAATTTGTTCGCTGAACCCATCAATATCAAATCAAGACCACTACTTCGATAAGCTAAATAAGGACTAGCAGCTGTCATGCTCAAGTCCCAAGGCAAATAACGTGGCCCAACAACGAGCGGATGATCGGCCAGATTAGGTTTTTCAATAATACGCTTCTCTGAGTCAACGCTTCCTTCTATGACGACTTTTCTATCAATCGGTCTGGGTTCATATTGATTCAATGAATCAGTTATGCGATCTCTCAACTCATCTATGAGACTTTTGCTGTGTAATCTTGGAGGTTTGCAAACGAGCAAAATCCCATTCAATGCTCTAAATATGTCCGGTGCATAAGTGGTTGATTTGACCACAGACATTGTTACTTAATAATTTGATCAAAAATATATTCTGGATCATTACCAAATCATGATCACAGTTGTGAGGTTTGCATTTGATAGATCAGCAACGAAAACATGCTGCAGACTCGCACGTGTGGCCGAATTTTTAAACCTAAGTTTGGCTGTGCATTAATTTTTGCAAAGCAACTCAAGACAGTGCAGCGCTCTTCAAAAATTAACGCGTTTATGACTTGCACGTGTATCCGAGAAATCTTGGAGTTAGATCATCTTCTTGTACTTGGCTTGCAACCAACATCGACACATTTTAATACCTTTCAAACGATTAACCAACAACCTGTTGTCGAGTTTCAACTCAATCTCAACCAGAGGATTGGCGTTATCAATAAACAGGTCTCTAACAGTTTCTTTGGTGAAAAAGTAGGATGTAGTTCCATCTGATCGGATATAGTAATTGTCTCGTAGAAGAGCGTTATTTTTAAATCTCAATTGAGTTAGATCATATTTGGCATAGTCTCGGAACAGAATCATACCACCTGGTTTCAAGAGTGTCGTTAAATTTCTTATTGCTTGTTTCATTAGTTCAGGCTTGAATGCAGATAGCGTAAATACGAGCATGATAAAATTTTGGCTATTTGGCTGAATTTTCGTCCTGATCTTTAATTCAAACTCCTTGCATACGTCAGCTTGGAACGCAACAACCTTGTCCGATTGTTGCAAATAGAAATTTCGTCTTTTTAGAGTGTCTATGGCAATATCAGATAGATCACAGCAATTTATACGGAGATTGGCAAGGGTATTATGATTTAGAATGTGAACCACTGCATTTCCAACACCACAACCTACTTCGAAAATCTGATATGGTGGATCAGACTTCAGATCACCCGTTTCTTGCGTCGTGATAGCTTTTAACAATTCCGGGAACTCGGAGAATATCCACTTTCTATCTTTGAAAAATTTATCTTCGTGCATAGTGTAAAATTCATTCCATTTGTTTGTGACGTTTGATTCCTGTTCGCTAATGTCTTTTTTGTATAGACTAGACGCTTCTTGTTGCTTTCTGATTCTTTCTTCAGCCTCACTATACATTTCATCCGTCCACTCAGTGTCGTCCCAGGCATTTTCAGTGAAAACATCGTCCGGATTCAACAGTTTCCTATCACGTTTAAACAGGCTCACCTGGTGATGATTGCTTGACTCATTAGAACCAGTGCAATCCATAGCAAGAATATACAGTTGATGTTACAACAACATAATAATTAAAATGTTCATAGTGAGAACTATTTGGAATGACGAATAGAAGATACCTGTCGTTGAGCTTATCCGACATATCACACGTGCTCCGGTTTTGATGGAACCGTTTCTAATTGCAGCGTCTGATTGATTCGGCATGATCGTGCGGGTTGGAACTCAGGCATGGGCGTGTTTCGGGTCGATCTAAACTTGCTTGCGCAGATTTTCATCCAGCGAAGTTCGTCGTGCGAATAAAAATTGTAGAGAAAACATCAACAATAACAACAGGCGCGATTTTTTCTTTCTTATCTCAAAATTGTCTTCACCAACATTGAAGATTATCATCTCCTTTTCAATTGCTTCACTTTTACAATATTTTGAGACCATATTAGATCGACCAGAGCTAGTCATTTTTGTGAACTATTGTATCCCCTTAAAACCCGGCCTCTAGCAAGCTCACATCTTAAATTCCTCGTAGTGCCAGAAAGCCGTAAAACGGAGGACACTAAGGAGGAATCAGCTGGGTTAGTGGAGGCGAATCCCGAGACCGAGCTGAACGATTCAAATGGCAGCCCTGTTAAAGTTAAAAAAGAACGCAATGTTGAGGAGGATGCTACAAAGATGAGTGAAGAAAAATGGCCTAACGTCAATGGTGTCTATGATGCACAAGGAGAATGGCACGATTGGAACGAGATAACCTACAGTTATAGTTATGAAAATTCCGAACTGATTATCTTGCCTTACACCGTCTGTCTGATAAATCTACGCGGTGAACAATTTGTGACAGAATCAACTAGTAATTAAATTTGTAAATAGTTCTATAGAAACCCACCAATGATTAGACTATCCTCAAGGTAACTTCCTTAAAAGAGATAGAAGTTTGATATTAGCTAATGACTACTCTTGCACAAATCTATTAAATCTGCAATCTTTATTGGCGTAACTAGTCGTCTATAACAATGGGTCAGTCCTCTGACTTGAGCTTGGAGGAGGTTTGTTGAGATGAGCTTGAAGTTGAGGGGAAATTCGTTGACATGGGCATACGGGCATGTTCATGTAAGAACAGAGTGCTCAAGCTAACTGCAGTTGATGAATCAATGTCACTAATACGCTGCGGGGATCTAGGACGTTGGAACATTGCGCCCGCACTGGATGAGACATGCAACTCACCATCATCGCCTGGATGATTTGATATTTGGCTTGCCTGCCGACTTGAAGCCTGCTCTAGGGCTTGACTCGTCACCTGCTGGATAAACTCTCGCTGAACGTCATTGCTAGGGCTCCAAGATGGATTCTGAAGTTTAAAATGTATTAACGACAACTCAAGCTTACCGTGCTCAGTCTGTAGTGGCACAGCTGGGTTTAGAAGAGTTTCTCGCTCGAACTGTTGGATGTTTGGTGGTACCAGAGGTCCGCCGCCATCGTGATACGACCTCTCGACTTCGTTTCTCTGATAATGTTCCTTCTTTTCTATCTGAGGTGTCTGCATGTTGTCTATCTTTACACGTGGCGAAGCCTGAGCACTTTTCCGCTTGTTGTCCGTGTCACCGCCGCCGCTATCTCCACCCTGAGATCTATGGATGGACAACGATAATGGCTGCCATTGCGGATTTCCATTCTCTTTGATGTTCATCATTGAGAATACACACACATCGCCCGTGCCCAGTACTTCAATAGTGTAGTTTCTAAAAAAGTCAACTATCTCGGTTGATCTCGATCTCAGGTGCCTTATCATTATATAGGGGGTGGCTATAGTGCTAAGCAAATCTTCAAACAGCTTGGTGATCTTATATTGAAACAAATCGCCCATGGCTGATCTAGCTTGCGGGGTGAATGGAGGGTAGTTGTGCGGTACATAGTGTATATGCTGCAGTATTTGTTCGTACAACTCCGATTTGGTGAATCTAGGGGGGATATCGGGCGGTATAAGTCCACCGGCGGAGGACCATATTAGCCATAAGCCTGTGACTATTGTAAGCAGATGAACCACCTGTATCACATCCTCATCGTAGACAGTCAACAGTAGAAGCACTGCAAACGTTGATCCTGCGACGAATCTTACATGTCTAGCAAATATTTCTAATAGAGGCGAAGTGAATGCGTCCATATAATTTTTCGCCGGTTTATATGCATGATTCAGTCGCTCATTGAGCTGATGATCCAATTCATTGAAATGCCTACAAAACCATCTCGCGTAAAGTGACCAATTTCGCAATCCTAGAACAACCGGGTCACGTTTGACTAATGCGGCGTTCGAATAGAAAAAATATAGAATCTGCCAAATGCATAGCACAGGAAATAGGAACAAATTAATCAATGCTAATATCACAATGTTGCGATCAAGTTTTTTTGCAACAGCTTGTCGGTATGATGCATTTTTGACATCCTCCGAGATAAGCCAGTTCTCTTCGAATATGCACTTGAAAGGTCCTCTGAAGAACAATAGCTGGCAATTGTACAGAAAACTTTGGGTAAAAAATGTTGACTCACCGATGAATGGAAATTTGTAATATATCGGTAGAACTCCTCTATTGATGAGGGCGATCATAAAGTTTCCATGCCTGAGAATCCTGTTGTGTATATCTAATTCGGTTAAATGACTATCTTGGGCGAGAAAATTGTGTTTCGAGCTGATTATTCTAGCTTGCACATCCTGCCATGTTAATGAAGAACAATCATTTATATGAAGAACATCCTTGTAGAATTGTCTGATTGCTAAATTGATAATTATCGAGTGAATTGTTTTGACAGTTTTCCAAACTAAAAAGATAGACGCCAAAAATATGGCAAATAGTTGTATTGTTGGTACAGTGACTGCATTGAATGGTTTTACTACATCATAGATATGTACTTTAGCTGTCGGGTTATTCGTTGGTGTGTTCTTAAATAAAACATCATAGTCGACATAATTGAGGAAGAATATTGGCAGGAAGACTGAGTAGATAATTTGAAATAGTTCCAATAACTGGCTACAAACTAGACAGGTAAAGCCAGACTTTTGATGATATTTGTAAAGTCTTATAAAGAAATCATCCAAATCATGCATATATTGACGCCATGGCATGGAATTTTCTCGGGCATTTGGAGAGACATGAATGAGTATGTGATTGTCATCGCCTATTTCTGCAAAGCTCCTGTAGCTAGGAGCATGATTTGTGTCGTTAATGTTGCCGAGAATGTGTGTTGTTTGGGTCATTTCTAGAGCTTGATTGAAATGGTGATAAAGTTGGTATAGAAAAGGTTTCTTATCCGTCCAATATTTGAATATATCTGGCTCACAATATATCAAACATCATTGCCCCGTGGTATATTTGTTAATTCATTACACACGATAGTTTAAAATTTGTTCTTGTTATGACCGTTGCAGCTAGCCAGGTAGGTAGAAATAGAAAATCTGGCCTCGATAGATTGATCGTTGTGTCATAAACGAATCAAATTGAGCCGATAATACAATTATGATTAGATATATAAGTACTCAAATGTATCTAATTCTTCCATCTTCGATGGATCAATAATAGAGCGAGTTTACAACAGGAATAAAAGTGCTTAAAGGTTGTACGTACCCCACGAACAACACGCAACCTATTCGCTTGCGTACAGCTGCTCAGTGAGTCTTGTTTTGCTGCTGCGCGTAACTTGTTTCTCGTGATGTTTAATCTGTGGACTTGTTTTGTCCACAAACAAAATAATTGTTTTCATTCCAACGTTCGCTGCCTTACAACATCAACAACAACAATGCACTTTGTGAACAAGCTCTCTTGCTCAATTTGAGCTGCCCAAGTCTTGCCATTTAAAATCTGATCCTCATTACTGGAAGTTTATCTCGATGCAAAACTAATTTGTCCGAAAAGATGCAAATCGCTAATGATAACGCATATCTTGTGCTCCTGTAACATTCGCCTACAAATCCATGAACTTTTGGGATTCTTTTCCAAATAGATATGTCAATGGGCGAAGAATAGTTTTCTTGTTAGTTGTTTACTAGAAACGAATAAACTACAACGAGAATCTAGGTTAGACTAGAACAGATTCCCTGGTTTAATTTCAATGATGTAGGCTTGCTTCCGGCAGAATGAGCTAATCTCGATCTTTGCGGACGAACAAGAGTCTCAATGAAAATTCTATGGATCACCAAGCTTCAGATGCGAGCTTGTAGGTTGCAATTCGAAACGTCGTTCCCTTAACGTAGCGCTGTGCATTATAAACTTGTTGTCAATCTTAGGTTCTGCTAGAATTTCTCCTAGAACAATCAAAGAATTTTTGCATTAGATGCCATGCACGATGTTGAAAGTTCAGAATTCAAAGTCTTCTCTCAGGAGGGGGGACGAGTGTTTGTCAGTCCGAATGTTTGCCGTGATCAACCGACGAGAGGCGTTTGATTAGTCTCCCATTACAGGAAAGAGAATCACTACATAAGGCAACAAGCTAGACGCCACGTCAGACATTACAGATCTAACAGTTGTTTTTGGGTGCAAATCTGAGATGCCCGACGTATTGTTTTCCATACCTGACCTTAAAAAACAATCTTTTGCATGTATGTTTGTCACCAATCCTAGTAGCTGCTGACTGTCGTTCAAATTTGATGTTTTGCAACAGTTGTTATTCTATTGGTGTTTATCACACCTTGTCAGACATCGACTTGTTGTTTTAGATATAAACTAACTACCAACTTAGTTTGAATTTAAAACAACAAGTCTATCTAAAGCTGAAAAGGTCATCAACATAGGCGGAGGTGAGGGTCCGTACGAGGCGCGTTGAGCGTTTGCTTTGACAATTGGCTACGTCATTTTTATACGGGACTTGTAAACAACCCAATCTGTTACTTTTGCATGGTGTTGATTGCACCAACAAGTTTGTCGGCTGATATATAACCAGGCTGCATGAGCATTTGATTTTGACAATCTGCAAAATCAAAAAACAACGCAAAAAATCCAACCACCCAGAGTCGAGCGTATTCGAATAATTGAACTAAGATTTCAGGTGTCAGGTTGAAACAGAAACTCTAACTACTCAGGATGATAACTGTTGCAATCATTGTGGTGGCTGTTGCAAGCCAAAGTTTTGTGTCAGGGCAGAGCATGCATCAAGGCCAACCTGATGTGAAGGACGTCGAGCTGAAAGGCGAACTGGTTGAAGTTTCGAGCATAAGCCAGCTAAAATCATTGGCAAATCAATTAAGGGAAGGCGCCGAGTGTCCCAAACACATAAAGTCTGCAGTTATTGATTTAGACGAAATTATATCCACCGGTAGCCAGGATGCTTGCGCAATCGATCATATGCTACAGATTCAGGATTTTCATCAGAATTATTTGAAAAATCGGATATTAACAAAGTCAATCGAAGCGTTTGCAGTGTCTTACATCGTGCAAACAAGCAAAAAGTGTAAGATCAACATGATCAATGTTCTTACTAAAGAGGTGGATCATATACTAAAACCTGATGATTATTCGCAACTTGCCAAATGGATTAAAGGGGGCGACGACATTGTTGAACTAATTGAAGCTGCTTCAAAAACCAATTTCGTTTTGCCAAGCTTCATGGCTGAGCTTGTTTTGGACGACAAAGGTCTAACCAACACTGTTAAGGTGGATAAATCTCTCGCAAACGACGTGCACAAGATCAAAACGGTTTGCGCCAAACGGTTTAAACCGATTTACGAGGAAGTCGTGGTGCCAGTAATCATTTTAAACACAACTGGCATCGAGTATCCAGATTCTAGAATCAAACAAGACCTTTCGTTGACTGAGGATCAAATAGATAGGCTGGAAGAATTCGACAGGATTGTATACATTTGTGAGATTACAGATTTGATAGTTGACACAATTTACCATTCTGCTGATGACGATCGCTTTGAGCAGGTTATCTACAATCCCAAATCTAAAGTCAGCATTAACAATGTTGAATTGTTATCGCCTGTAGAATTGAAAGCGACAATTGATAAAATGGAGGCGCATCAAGCTGAAGTGGATAAACTCCACCATGAAATATACAATATTATTATTGAGGAGATAAACGAACGATTAAAACCAGAAGATGCTAAAACAATTGTGGGCATGATCGAGTGCGTCAAGAAACTACTGACCAAACTGGAACAAGAAGAGCTCGAGGACGAGCTAGGAACACAGGTTTGTCACAAGCCCGACTCGGCTATACCGTTGATTTCGACAATATTTGTAGGCAGCTTGATAGCTTTTGGTTTGATGTTGTTCAGTTCGTCAACTTGAAAAGTATTTAACATGTTTTGAAAACCTAAATAATAAACGTGAGCTTATAATGATAAGGCTCGTTGAATTTGGCATATTGTCCTTGTTGAAAGTTTGTGAGCTGCTATAAATTTAGTGATTTGCAACAACG
>OX465601.1:270918811-270944295 GCA_950022295.1 Bromus sterilis
AGGAAAAAGGAAAAGAATAGTAAAATTTGTAAAAATGTTCGAGTTCAGGAAAGGATGTGAAAAAACGCGGCCTTCGCTGAAGTTATCAACAACCATAATCACAAAGCTCAACATGTACATACTCTTATTATCCACAATCTCGCTGTATCTCGTTGCATTCAACACTCATTCAGCTTCGGCCTCTTATTACAATCAAAATCACAACTATGACCCAGAACAGCAGGATGGAATTCCTGTATTTTCAGCACGATCCATAGCAAAAGATGGACGACGATTGGACGAACAGCATGCAGGAATCTATCAGGCCCAGAGCGGCACAACGGCGCCAGACCGACAACGATCTCGATGATGGTCTCGAAGAAGACGACGACGACGAGTATAGAAGTGGTAGTAGTCCGCATGAGAGCGTTGCGAGCCCCTCGTATGGTGAATCACAACGATTTGCTCGTGATGGTGACGAAATCGAAGACTTCTTTGACAAACATCTTGGCCCGCCGAAAGAGACAGATTCGGTTGATGAATCTGCCGACCAGCCAACAATCATTCAGCAGGAGTCAACAATGCCAGCAATTGATCCAGACGACCATTATGAAGCGGCAGCGTCAGGACCCTTGTCGAGCATATTTCAATCGCTGCTGGGCCACTCAAAAGACACCAAAAACAGCAAGCGACCATTTCTTCAGATTACCACGAGCTCGTCGAGCGACTCAGATACAGCCATGACAAAGGACGAACCCAAAGCTGCTTCAACGGCAAACAGTTTGAAAGCTAGCCAATCAGCACAGAGCTTTGTTGAGGCGTCTCCGGTTGCTTTAGCGATAGCTCCTGTTGCAGCATCGTCTATCCAAGAATCCTCGTCTAGTAGTGAACAAGAGCCATCTAGTGGGATAGATTCCGGAGTGAGAGAGATTTACATAGGCCGCCGACCCACTGTCATGAGCTACCTGCAGCAGCAGCAACAACAACAAAAGCCTTTGCAACATTTGAGTGGTTACACGACGGCTGGAAGTGCGAATATTTGGCGTGGTCCAAATGGTCAACCTGTTGTCTACGAGCAGGAACAAGCAAATGATTACTCGAGATATCCCGTTGCGGCTTCTTACGCTTACCAACAGCAGCCAAGCAATTCTGCACAGGCCAGTGAACCAGCCGCGGGAGGCACCGGTGATGACGATGAGCAGACAGTGACATATGGACTCAGTTTTGGCGGCGGTAGCGACAGCTCAGCACCAGCTAATGAGCCAGCTCAGGATCAAGAGGCCGCAGACCCAGCTGGCAGTGGACAAGTTGAGTCGCACCCGATCGACCAGCAGCAACAGCAACCGCGTGGTTATGTACCCTACAATACTCGTTACACAACGTCCTCAAGTAGAGCCTTGAACAATTATTATAGCAACTACTATAGGCAACCGCCGGCTGGATATGTCCGGGCATATCCAGTTCAGCAACAACAACAAATGTTCAGACAGCAACAGATGATGCCCATGCATTATCAACCATACCATCAGCAACCCCAACAACAGCACTACACTAGCAACGCGCCAACTAGATATCATCGAGATCCAAGCGAGAGCTCAGCCCAATCGGCAGCCATGCGAGTTTCGCCCGTTGTCCTCAGAGGTGCTAACTATGACCCAGCTAATTACGACGGAATGATCCAGCAGCAGCAGCACAGGTAGGGCTCCTTGATGAATTTTGTTTGTCTGATTCCATACAGAGAGCGCACGCGATAAATGATAGTCTTGGTGGGTGTGTCTCGATAGAAAGTGACGCTCAAACACTCACACATTCGTTCGTCCTCCTGTTCCAATCTATCTAACCAGAAACAAACTCGTCCCTCGATTGCTTGTACCAAACTAATGATGCAATTCAAACAAGATCAGAGGATTAGGAGAAGGGGAAATCAGGCCTGGTGCCAAGGTCAACCGAGACCAGGTGAAAGAGCGCCAAAGGTTATTGGCCAGTTTGGATCGTGAAATCAAAAGCAAGTCCACAGTATAGATCTAATCATGCGACAACCAGTGACGCATCTGCCCAAAGAAGCTCTTATCTAAGACGACCGCCGCCATTTGATGGCCAAAGGCAATTGGTAACGTACAAAGAGGTGAGAACAACTATTTAGGCGACGATTTGGACTCCTACAATTCGTACCATAGCGAAACAGACCCATTCAAGACTCAGACAACACTTCGCGAATGGTCAATTGACCCGTTAGCTTTTCTGACTCGTGGCAGGCCAGCAATCAAACAGTCAAGAGCAAGTGGATTTCAGACAGAATCATGATCCAGCAAGCACAACCAATCATGTTGCTAACCAGGCGCTCGAAATGAATTATAATTCAGGAAAAGGTAGTTATCAACAAGTCATTGGGCAGACAGGTCAAATGGACAATAATGCATCTAATGGCGCCAGCATGCAACAAAATCAGCAAAAGTCAGCAAACAGCAATCTGCTAACAGGACCATTGATGAACTACGTCAATTCAAACAATCAAGTGAGTGGGCATGAAGACTTGTTGCGCAACAAGAATCAAGAAGCATTGAATATTGCGAACGGTGGTTCCGATAACAAAGGGGACACTATAGGGTTTCAGGTCATTCGAGAGTTCGTAGAGATGACTCGGATGAGCGTGAGATAGACAACGATGCCGACGATGACGGTGTTGGGTTGATGATGATGACGACGATGACAACAGGCAACAGTCATCCGATGTGAATGAGACTTCGCAACAACCCGAGGAAGAAGAGGACGAGGAAGACGGACAACAGGATGATGCAACTAACAATGTCCTCACACCAACCTCAACTTAATCCTCCCGGTGTTATTGGAGGCCCGCATGGTTATGAACTGTCACCAAACGATCTAATGATTTATCATGGCTAAGTCATGAGAACTCAAACGTTACGAATGTATCAACCCGTATGTAATAAAAAATTTCGATCTCGAATCATCGCCTTCAAATATTGAAAGGCTCGTGACGATACCCTAGTTACATCCAATCTAATGCTACCTATCGAGCACAACATAGGTTCAAGCAATTGAAACGCGGCCCGACTGCAATGACTGACATTCAATACAATCTAGGCGATAGATAATATCCGATATCCATTAGTCCCTCTCGTAAGAGAAATCATCAGCTTATGGTTTTCTGCGCGCCAAAATTTAAAATAACTCCTGGGGGTGAAAAGGGGGAAAGCACGCACACGAGGATAGGAGTTCTGCGTCTAGGCTTGTTCAATGCAGGCGGAAGACACACAAGTCGAACTGTGTTGGACGCACGCGGGCCTGTTCCAGTGCATAATAAACGGCATGCAGAATTCAATCCCGGCAATCTATTGAACCCCGATTCATCTACCGATTATTATTCGCCTCTATTACTTATCATCTTGAATATTTTGATGGTGAACTGTCGTAAATCAATACAATCACAGCACATATCTTTATTCTAATTATTAATAATTAGTGTCTAGGTCTAAATTATAAACATAACCAATAATGTCAGCCGGCTCGCCCGTATTAGCCATCAAGCAAGATGATGTCACCAAGTTTCTTGCCTGCTCCACTCATCTTGGAACAAAAAATTTGAATCATCAAATGCAACAATACGTCTACAAGAGACGCTCAGATGGTATCTTCATTATTAACTTGAAGAAAACATGGGAAAAGCTCATGTTGGCTGCCAGAGCTATCTGCGCCGTTGAGGATCCTGCTGATGTGTATGCTGTTTCAACTAGGGTGTCTGGTCAACGTGCTGTACTGAAATTTTCAGCAGCTACTGGTGCCACATCAATCGCTGGACGTTTCACGCCAGGAGCATTCACTAACCAATGTCAAGCAGCCTTCAAGGAGCCAAGATTACTGATCATCACTGACCCAAGGGCCGACCATCAGCCAATTACCGAGTCCAGTTATGTCAACATCCCAGTGATCGCGTTCTGTAACACCGACTCACCAATCAAGTATGTCGATATTGCTATACCATGTAACAACAACAACATACTATCGATTGGTCTGATGTGGTGGATGCTCGCAAGAGAGGTTTTGAGAATGCGAGGCAAGATTACACGTGAGAGGCCATGGGACGTGATGGTTGACTTGTACTTCCACCGTGAGGTTGAGGAGACCGAGAAAGAGGAGCAGGTTGCCGCTTTGGTGCCACCAAGAGAGGCTGGTGTTATGGCACCTAAACTCGACACCAAGGTCGGTTACGAGGAAAACTGGGGTGGCGCAGAGATGATGGAGCCAGTGCCCATTTCAGAAGTCCCATTGCACATGCCGGCTATGACGCAAGACTGGTCAGCACAAATGCAAGATGCTCCTAGACCGACAAATGAGTGGGGTGGAAACGACAACTGGATGTAGATGGGTTATATAAGAAAAAAAAGTTCATCATACAAGCGTTTCAAATTGAACGCTAATAAGAAAAATTATTAAACACAAAGCTAAAGTAAACCTATCTTGTTCTAGCTCTAATCAGCCATTCGACTTTATAATTCGCGTTCTTTATGCTTCGATAGTCAAGCCTCCGAGTGTGTTGTGGTTTGATTTATCGGCTACGATCGAGATGTTGTCTAAACTCCGAGTCATTGACAAATTTTATCATCTTGCCGAGGACAGCATCATTAGAAAATGGCAGTGGTCACATTTTGTCACATCTGAATATGACTCAGGGATTTTTTGAGATAAATCAAGCATTTGATATAAATCCTTCTGGATCATGCCATGCAGTCAATTATAAAATTCCCAAATACAGGGATTAAATCGAACTGCTCAGAGCCGTTCGGGGTGCATGCCATTCCGGAAGACATCTGAATGTTGCACTCGTTTAGCCGGCGACGACGAGCCGCTCATTCTCATTCTTCTGCATTGATGCCGCATAGAAAAAGCACGCACCCAGAGAGCCCCCACCACCATGTGCATGCTTGAGTTCACGATTCTGAAAGCGCTTTCTTGAAAATCCTGGCTCATCACCACGATATTCAATTATTTATCATTCGATTTGAAACTTTGGGCCTCATGCATAAACCTTATTGTCAACTTATCCAATAGGTAACTCAATATTAGCTAAATTATTTAGAATCCATATTGAATTCAAATTTGAACACAATCATGTCACCCGGATCGATTGTCTACGACGAGCCGGAGCCAGATTTCAATGATCCAGAGAATTTTGTAGATAACATTAGCGATCAAGAACTATTAGCTGATCTCCTCAAGCAGAAACCACAAAAATATGATGGACTCTCTGCTTCCATTGTTATTGATGGTTTACCACAAGTAGGCCCAGAGAAACTTGAAAAACTCAAGGGCGTCATCAATAAATTGCTTACAAAATATGGTAATCCAGTTAACGTAGAATATCCATTGGATGAGAATGGCAATAACAAGGAGTTCATGTTTGTGGAATTCGAGAATGCCACACAAGCGATGACAATTGTTAAGGCATTAGAAAAGGGTCATAGGCTTGACAAGCAGCATAAATTGGAAGTGAACGCTTTCCATGATATCAACAAATATTCGGATATTTCTCAGAATTGGGAACCACCAGAGCCCCAACAATATGTTGATAGAGGCAACCTTAGATCTTGGCTCCTAGATAAAGATTGTTTCGATCAATTTGGTACAGTGCACGACCAGGGAGCAACTACAAGCATCTTTTTGAATACAAACAATGATCCTACAGTTGTGAACTCACGACCAAACTGGACCGAATCTATCATTGGCTGGTCGCCGTTAGGAACATATTTAGCGACATGTCATCACATGGGTATCGCTTTATGGGCTGGTGAAACCTTCGACTATAAGATACAGAGATTCTCGCATGAAGATGTCAATTATTTCGACTTTTCACCCAGTGAGAACTATTTGGTCACATTCAGTCCGAACTTGGCTCAACAAGGTGATCAGCATGCAATCATCATCTGGGACATTAGATCCGGAGCAAAGAAAAGATGGTTCCCAGTAGACGAAGACCAATGCCCGTGGCCCTTATTCAAATGGTCTCATGATGACAAATACTTCGCCAAGATGAACACAGACTCTCTCAGCGTTTATGGTGTCCACGAGAATCCACCATTCGGATTGCTCGACAAGAAACCAATGAAGATTACCGGCATTAGAGGTTTCTCATGGTCGCCATCCGATAACATCATAGCATATTGGATTGGTACCGATGACAATAATCTACGTCCATCCAGAGTAGTTCTACTCGAGATGCCATCAAAAAACGAATTGAGGAGTAAGCAACTATTCAACGTAGCTGACTGTAAGATGTACTGGCATAAGCAGGGTGATTTCTTGTGCGTGCAAGTTCACAGATATACCAAAGCAAAGAAGGAGAAGAATGACGAGATCAAATACAGCGGATTGTACTATAACTATGAAATCTTTCACTTAAGGGAGAAGCTAGTTCCTGTAGACAGTATCGAGCTCAGAGAGACGGTCATTCACTTTGCTTGGGAGCCAATGGGCAAAAAGTTTGGTATTATTACTGGTGATACATCCCAACATTCAGTTTTATTTTACGAAATCAAAGATGGTAAAGTTATCTTGCTCAAACGATTTGAGGCTAAAACTTGCAATCAACTATTTTGGTCACCAGCAGGTCAGTTTTGTTTGCTAGCCAGCCCTCGAGTCGGTATGGTGAGAGCATTGGAATGGATAGATACATCGGACATGACGATAACCGCTAAGAACGAACATTTTATGATGACTGAAGTTGAATGGGATCCAACTGGAAGATATGTTGTCACATCGGTTAGTTGGTGGGACTGTAAAACAGAGAATGGATATTGGATGTGGTCTTTCAATGGTAGATTGATCAAGAAGCACCCTGTTCCAGGTTTCTGTCAGTTCCTCTGGCGTCCAAGGCCTCCAACCCTACTGTCTAAAGAGAAGATTGCTGAGATCAAGAAGAATTTGAAAAACTATTCGAATCAATTCGATTTGAAAGACAAGGCAGCCACCAACCTCGTATCCAGAACAATCCAAGAGAAGAGAAAGAAGATGGTATCAGACTTCGAAACTTATAGGAAATCCAAAAAGCAAGCTTACGAGAGTATGAAACAAGATATGAAGGCCTTGCGTGATGGCGCAAATGTTGATAACATCCAAGTTGTTAAAGTGGAAGAAGTTGAAATACTAATCAAAGAGGAAACAGCCGCGATGTGAACATATGAATTGAGACGATTAGTTAAAAATAAATACTAAACCATGTCGCGATGTTCGAATTTTGATTTGCTTACACGACTATAGCCACTATGTTATTAGTGAAATTACGAGAGGTGAATCCACCAGTTTATAGTGAGATTTAGTTAGCTCGCCAATAAGATTTCGATTAGATTAATCTAATCATCATCTACATGAAAATCGGAATCAGCAGTTGCGAATGCTCAAATCAAGAACGAGTTGGATCACTGATCATAGTTGACCCATACTTTCAGAAAAGTTGTCAGGCTCCTTAGAATAAAAATCCTCATTCTCGGAAACTATAGTTGTGCTGAACAAATGGGATGAAAGGGTTTGTCCTCAATGGAGAAGTGCCGTTCTAGATAAGTCTCTAAATTAGACGGTTCTAGATTTTCTACATTCATTGAGCCTGTTTATTTTGCTTTTTTGTCACTCGGAAGTTCCCCTTTCGAAGGGGAACTCCTATCTTTGGTTGATCATTATTAAAAGCACACAACCCAAGTTGGCGACAACGACAAATTGGCTCTCACTTTTTGTGAATGGTTTCAGTGGATAGTGTGCGCGCGTATGTACGAGAGTGTGTTCAAGTTGGGTTGGCCAAATTGTCAATTGTGCACACACACACACACACACACAAGCGACACTTGCACATAGGAGGGAGCTCGTTAGATAGCTTTTAATTTGCCGAGGAGTTCCCCTTCAAAAGGGGAACTTCTCCTATGACCTCCTCTGTTTTCTTCTCGTCACGCCATGTTGCCAACCATTGACGCAAACCATGAGACTTGCTATCTATCGCCAATCAACCACCGGAGCCACGCCAACAATCGATGTTGTTGGCCATTTGTCCGAAGGTTGTTTGGAGGTGGTGAGCCGCGAGAAGAAATCGCAAGCTGCAAATGGGCATCAATTCAGGTGAAATAAATGAATCTGCCGGTTGCATGTTGGTGTAAATCTTTTGTTCGTCCCACAACGATGATGCAAAACTAGCTCTAGAAGAGAGCTAGTCAATTGAGGGGCGCCATTTTTGCGACAAAACTTCCTCGGTTGTTGCAGCGTGAGCTGAAGCGGCAAGCCAGTAGGGGGTGTGAGTGATTGTGTTTAGCTAGTCGCCAGGATAGACTCTAGCAAGCCATTGTGTAGTGGTGGCTGTGGTTGTTCAACGACGGAGAGGACGAGAGATCAGAAAACTCTTTGCAGTGATCTACGTTTGTTTGATTGACAAAAGTTGTCAGTATGTGTTATTTGCCAAAAGACAACGGCGGCCACCGTCGTGGATCCAGTTGTTGCCTACTCGTTGTCGCCGACAACGCCAGACTTCTCGTGTTTTGTCGTCCAGCGCGCTGTCATGTGATTATGAACATATCTTGCAACTGAAGATCGAGACTCTTGTCTCTTGTTGGGTCTGCTGCCGGGAGGAACCAGATCGGAATCATCTAGATCTTGACGCACGAGACGAACTGTAACGAGACACACAATTCAGATTTTGTCAGTTTGATCTCGGCTAAAATCTCTCAGCGAAACAATTGGGAGTGTGTTAATCGCTGAAAAATAACAACAACAAGGAGACTCTCTTGTTGTTGATCAGGTGCCTCAATTGACACTAACGAGCGTCTTCATCGTTGTGTTGCTCTAGTCTAATATCTCCACCTGATCTTAAAAGCCACTTAGCGATTTCAAACAAGCAAGATTTGATTCGCGGGAACAAGGAGCCCTCATTTAATCAAGGCAGCTACAAGTAGTGGCTTTAGAGTTAGCGATCAAATTAAGGGATCAATTTGGCGTACAATCAACGCTATCGAGTCTCAATTGTTCCTGCAACACGCCTGATCAATGGATCGCCATTTTCTCAGCGCAATTCAACTTTCTCCTCAAGAATGCTCTTCGTTTGATTGGTTTTTCTACTCGTTCACCGATCGTTTCAGATAAGAACGCGAAGGAGAAAAGATCACAAGTGCGAAAGCAAATTGAGAAATTAAGACCACCAGATGAAACAAAACATCCAATATGTCACCCTTGTTTCCCCTCATCCCTTTAAACTGTTTCGAGCACCTAACTTACATCCTTTCCCCTCATCCTTTTGCGGAGGGTGGCTGCTGTTAGACCGTCACACAAGATAGTTGATCGCTAACATTTGGCGACAACGCCCACCACATGCTCGTCTCATCATGGTTGACACTTCAGATGCATTATCAACCACAAACGAGCTAGTTTGATTGTTTTCAAGTGCTTGCAAGTTGCGATAGCCAAATGAGCGTATTCAAGCTCGCCTCCCAGTCAAGAGGTCACTATGAAGTGCCTCTTGAAACGTGTCTTCGAGAGACAAGAGTCCAATCATCCCAAAAGAAGGGGAACCTTACATAACTTACTGGGCTCCACGGCAACTAGATACTTTTACTTAACGCAACAGGTTCCCTACTATTTACTTCGATCTTGATGAGATTATTTGTCGACTAACAACATCTTGAGCCAATCCTTTCGATTTCTTGACTTTTGGTCCACCTTGAGGCCATTATCTTGTCGAAAATTGGTCCCATAACTCGAATGTTCAAGATCTCAACAAGCTGATTAAGCGCGCTAGGTGGGAAAGGACCGCAGTTTCATGAGTTGATTTAGATCGTTCATTGGCATAGAGGTATCTTGCCCAGGCTAAGAGCTAGCGAATCTTTTTTCGCATAAACTGCCACAGTAGAGCTCCGAGCACATACTTGGCCATCAACTTCATGGAGAGCTGCGCCTGCAACCCTTTGGCGCTAGCTTATCAAAGTGTCCTGATCTCATTGAACTAACGCTTGTAGTGTGCCGGCTTGCATTCACTCGATCATCATCCTTGACGGTGTGACAAAGATCGTGCCTTTATAAAGAGCGTGTTTGAGCTTCAGAAGCAATGCTAGTTGGTTAGTTGTGAACACCAGATGAGAAACAAATCATCTCAATCATCTCAAATTAATCAGCACACACACACAGAGAGATAGTAACGAGCAAACCAAACAGCGTCAGAGGCTAACGATAGAGGGACAATTGAAACAAAAAAAGAACAAGTTGATAAAGGACAACATTTATCGCCTTAATCAGAGGTAAGCTATGAACTCTAATTGATTGGTTTCGTTCATTTCCTTGTTGCATTTCGCACAACTAACGCAAACATTTCGCCCCTCTTCAACCCCGAATCAATTCAAACACCTTAAACAGCCAAATATCTAATCTAGAATGGACTGCAAGTTCGCAAAGATGACCGAAACTGGTCCAATGCAGCGATGAAACCAAACCACTTTCACACCACCACCACCGCCCCCATTGGCATGTTGCATAGTCAACAGCATGATATAAACCCCAGACTTTGGCAGCATCAACCCTTTGCGGCTCACCCTCACTGCCAATCGACGATTTTCATCTCACTGGAAATCCAAACAAGTACACCGAGGACGAGCGCCAGCTTAGAGTTAAACTAGCCGCCGTGTATAGACTAATCGAAATGAATGGCTGGTCGATGGGAATCTACAATCACGTCACTGTAAGTATCATCATTTCACACTTCAGAAGGGAGTTCACTAGAACTGATCATGACATCAGATACTAATTTCTAACAACGACAAATTTTCCAACCGTCACCAAAATCAAATCACACAGGCTAAACTCGACAAACAGCACGAGAAAATTCTCATCCATCCATTTGGCTTGCACTACAATGAAATCACTGCTTCATCTTTGCTCAAAATAGACATGTCAGGCAACATTGTTGATCAGGGTACAACCAACTTCGAACTAAACAGACCTGGTTATATCATACACTCGGCAATTCATTTGGCTCGGCCCGACCTGAAAGCCGTCATTCACCTTCACTATCCGCCAGTGACAGCCGCTTCAGCTAGCAAGTACGGCCTACTACCGATCTGTCAGGAACAAGCCCTCCTTGGCGACATTGCCTACTTAGATTATAGCGGAATTCTCACTCAGGAAGACGAACGCGACGCAGTTGCGGCTGGTCTTGGCGACAAGCGCAAAGTAATGATATTGCACAATCACGGCTTGATTGTATGCGGCGAAACCATCGAGGAGGCCTTCTACTTACTGAGCAACTTGATGAGAGCTTGTGAAACTCAAGCAAGACTCATTGCACTTGGAGGAATTGAAAGTTTAGTTCTAATGAACGAGGACGCAGCCCAACAGGCGTACTTGATGGTCCAGAATGCCCGCTACCCAATCAAACAAATCGACTACAACGACGACGAACGAAGCGACGAGTCAACCACAAGTGGAAACGAGAGCGATATGGACCAAGCCGACCATCGTATCAAAACTCAAATGATGGCAAAGAAGGGGCTAAAAAAGAAGATTATCGGTTATGTGAACATGTTTGAATTAGACTTTGAGGCAAACATGCGAGCATTGGATGCATCCGGCCACCAAACCGGCTACAAATACAAACGACCACTCGTTCGCCATTACAAACGAACAATGTAACTGACGCCACCTAGAAATTTAATCAATTTCACCAACTGTGACATGAAACATCAAATGGAATTGACAAGCAATATGTGAAACCAGTGTCCGAGTTTAAATCAAACTATAATAAATAAAAGTATAAACAATTAAGATTAGTTAAATATTCAATTGCGGTGAGTGATTTAATAGTTACTTTGCAGAATTTCTTGCAGTAATTGAGGGGTCAATCTAAATGTATAGACTACCGGCAAAAACAATATCTCGCTTGATAAAAGTAATTGCCTCTGAGAATTTGTTCTCGAGCTCTGTATTACCTATTACCCGGCTAGCCTGGCACATTTGTCTTAGTAATTCTTCCAATCGTCGCATGCACCTAATAATTGAGCCCTCGTATGCATCACTTTGTTTGCAAACTTCAGAAAATGATGCACCTCTAGACCATAGGTAAACTATGTCCATCAAACTAGGTTTGAATTTGTCAATATACTCTTGTTGATCGATATCCAAACCAGATTCCTTAGATACCGAAGCAATTATTTTGGCCAAGTCTTGCATCATCGTCAATGGTTGTTGGAGTTCTTCAGTTAACTTGGCAGGTTGTTCGGTTTTCTCATCAAACACAAAGCAACTCAGGAGTGAGTTGATTTGATGCGGCGTCAGGTCAGCAAAAGCTCCATTGAACAACATTTCAGTGAGCAGCAACTCGTCACCACTAGTGATTTCACATGCAACTCGCCCTTTCATATCTATCACATCCGACTGGGAACAATAACCCAGCCTACGCAAAACTCGTTTCATATTTTTTAGCTCAACCATTTGGATTGAATTTCTTGCATTGAGCAGCTCAAGTTTTCTTTCATCGATTTCCTTGATTATTTGTAACTTTTCTTGATATTTGGCTAGCGAAGCCTCGTTCATCACACCAAGAGATTTGAGACTCTCCTCATAGTTGAATATCTTCTTTATAATCGTAGCGAATTCTTCATTTCGGATACCAAGATCTTCTATCGGATCCATGGGATTGAAAGTCTTGTGTTTTTGCCTGATAGAATTCAGAGTCTTCATCACAGCTTCTTTGGCTTCACGGGATGACAGATCATCTTGCACCTGTATCTTGAATACACTGAGATCAATCACATTGCTCAGTGAAAATTTCGCCAAGACCTTCTCCTTCCTGTGGTGCCGCAGCAACACCATCCTTGTCGAATCGCTCTTTATCAGCCATAACTAGAGCATGCACTGCCACCACATGAAATTCTTCGTCCCTTTTCTTCTTGGTGCTAGATTGGTAACCTAAGCACATGCACCATCCTAAATCTGATCCATCATCGGATATTAATTTGATTGGCCTACCCTTATTTAAATAACTCTTTATATATCGTTGATAAATACGATAATATTCACGCCTAAGGTCCTTTAAGTTTTCACAAATTTGGACATGAGTCTTGATCTTGCCCTCGTCATCGACTACAATGTCATCGTGAACTTGATGAAGTCGTTTTATCTCCTCCTCCAACAAGGGCACCTTTGCGAGATTCTGATAAGTGTAAAAACTTTGCTGCAACATGTAGTCCGGGTTGACACCTTCTACTCTGATTAAATTGAGCACCATATTGTATGTGAGATGAAATGCACTATTCAGTGGATCAGGTTGACCCTGGAGAAGGCTTCGCCCAACATCGCTTGGTATCTTTTCGTCAAGCATCAATATGACAATACCACGCTCATCAAGACCTCTCCTTCCTGCGCGCCCACTCATTTGAATGAATTCTCCGGACGATATAAATCTGAAATCTTTTCCATCAAACTTTCTAACGCTACTAAAAATCACAGTCTTGGCTGGCATGTTCAGACCCATGGCGAATGTCTCAGTGGCGAATAGTACTTTGATAAGACCTTCACCGAAGAGAATCTCTGTGATCTCTTTGATTATTGGGAGCAAGCCACCATGATGTACGCCGACGCCATTCTTCAAAAGGGCTAATGTATTCTTAACTTGCGGTATATTTCTATCCTCATTGCTCAAAACTTCAATTGCTTGATTAAAGATGATCTCCACTTTGGCCTGGTCCTCTTCATCGTTGAACAATTCTTGCCTTATTCTACCTGCATGAACTTCGCATTCTTTCTTACTGAAACTGAATACTATGATAGGAACAAAGTTTTTGCCTTTAGCAGCCTTAATTACTTTCTCGAGATTGCTAGCTGAGGCCTCCTTATCGTCGAGAAAACGTCGGCGCTTAAATTCTTGGCCATCCTTACCCTGAGGCTCACTAGGTCTCAGTGAGCTCATGGCAGTCTCGAATTTTTCCTGATTGAACTTTGACTCACTATCGACAACCTTATAAATTAATCCTCCCGCGTAGATGTGATGCTCTAGCGGCACGGGTCTATAATCTGTATAAACGACATGACAAGTTTGATGGTGAATATATGAGATCCATTCGGCAAATTGCCGAGCATTTGGAATGGTTGCAGATAAGAAAACATAGTGAACGTTATCGGGTAATAGAATAATCGTTTCCTCCCAAACAACACCACGCTCTTTGTCTCTCATATAATGAATTTCATCAAATATAACCCAACCGACTTCACGCATAATCTCATTGCCACGGAATAACATTTGCCTGAGAATTTCTGTTGTCATAATAAGGCAAGATGCGGAAGGATTGTTGGTGACATCACCAGTGATTAGGCCAACATCCTTAAACTTGTCTTCAAATTCTCGATACTTTTGATTACTCAAAGCCTTGATTGGTGTAGTGTAAATAACACGTTGTCCATTTCTCAACGATTTAGCAATGGCGTACTCGGCCACTACCGTCTTACCGGCAGATGTGTGGGCAGAGACTAGGACACTTTGTTCATTTTCTATACATAATATGGATCGTTCCTGGAACGAGTCAAGCTTGAACGAGTACTCTTTGGCCGGTTCAAAATTAGGCTGCTGTCTTGGATCTCTTAATCCAGTGTATTCGGCTTCTGACGGGCTGGCAACTTCATGGGACACAATTCCTATCTGGCACTACCAGCTCGTAGATGTTGGCCATTTGAGTAGAGGCAATTTATCAATCTTTACCAACGATGAATATTATCGAGGGGTAAGGGCAAGGATTTGATGATTCTGATCATTAGCGAATATGGCGGCCAAAGTTCAAAACGTGAGAAGAATCAATATTAGATCTGATTAATAGTAGGCCGAAATCGTTAATTTGTAAACTCAATTGCGAATTATTGGTCGATAATTCGGTTCGGTCCACTTCATCACAAAGCTCTCTTTTGGCAACCATCACACGTGGTTTTCAATGGCGAACTTACAACGCGCACAGTGCAATCTCGTGTCCTGTGTTGCAACTTGCAAGACTCGTGCTTAAATATCGTTCTTCAGATATTAGAGCGTACGAAATCTAAACATTGGCCACGCTAGCAGCGCACTGATTATTGCAAACCTGACATAATTTTAAGTCACGAGATTTTCTCGTGTCATTGAATTGGAATGTGGGGAGTGGGTCCGCCTTGTTTCAATTTCAAATGCTGTTTTGAAAGACTAGAACTCTTCGTTCTAAGCAGAGCCATTCTCGACAACTAACGAGTTTCGATTTTGACGAGCAAGTGACAAGTGTCAACTCTGAAACCTGACACTTGTTTCGGCGCGAACAGCGAAATTGATGCAATTCGTAGCTGTGTTGCGTAAGGGGCGCAAAAAACCTTGTTGGTGTCAAAGAGGATCTGCGGAATGAATGTGACTGTTGGCAGTGAATTAGCAAAGGGCAGAACAGCAAAAACAACAGCAACAGAGGCACAACAACCAACAACAACGAATGCAAAAACAATAAACAACATCAAAAATCTCACTGGTCTCCTCTTTCCGTTCGTCATCATCTCATCAAAAATCCGATTGTGGTGGCCATGGGTCTTGCGTCCATGCCAGCCAACTGGTAATCGTGCTGCTTTGGCCACACTTGTCCAACTTGAACTACTTGATCGGATCCATTGTTTGGTACACAAAAAATGATTTGCACCGATGATCGAGTTGCTACTTCGACTAACCATAGAAGGCCTGGTTGCAAATCTCGGCTTTCAATGGACAGAGGGCAGACCGGTCGCGTGTAGCGTATCGATTCACGACCGAAGCGAGCTCACGCAACAAGTGAGCACGATGGTTGTCGTTCAATTTGCATGCATGCTCCAAGTTATAGCTCCACGTTAGAGAGGATTGGCTTTCCGCGCCGCTTCTCATGTTGCGTCTCAAATTATCTTTGTTGAGCTGCCAACTGTTCCCGACTGTTTCGATGCCCTCTTGAGTAGGCTCAGCCTCGCCTTTGAAAGTGTTCATGTGCATCGACGACGGCAACAATACACTTTTAGGAGTGATGCAGTGTTTCAGTGGCTCCAAACGAGGATGAGATCTCGAGTTTTGGCTTGGCAAGTAGAAGCAATTGGTTTGTTTGAAGCCGAGCGAGTACAAGATAGTCTATCATAGACCGCTTTCCATTTGGTCTTTCCGATGTTTGGAGGTATTTCGCTGCGCATTCTAGCGGTTGGATTACACCACTTTCCAGCTAGCTTGCTTTCTTCTCGATCTATCCAGAAGGGTCCTCATCGTCTCGTTCGATCATTTGTTGGCGTCCATCTTCAAACAACTGCCAATCGACACGAGTTCCTGTTTTCTGTGTGAAAAAAAAGGTTTCCGTTCGTCAGAACGAGAAGTCAGCCTTTCAACGAGCTCTTTTTAGCCTTCTGGCCGCTCATGTCTTCGCATAAAACATTCGAACAAGTGCGAGTTGTAACAGTTTGTTGTTTGCAAATCGCGAGCTATCCAACACCAAGCCAGAGCAGGCTGTTGCGATGCGACAGCATAAAATGTATGCGACATCGTGATGCGGAAACATGCTTCGTTGTTTACATTCCTGGGGCCGTTCGAGGTAGAAAGAGAGGCAGTGAGAGTTGGCCAGCCATCGAACAGCAAATGTATCCGCTAGTTTGCGCTCTCCTCATATTGCTGCCCGGTGTTGTTTCTCCGCTTATTCTCCGACTCATAAATTGGACCGTGCCTTCAACTCATGATAATTTCCGTCTAGAGAAACCTGCCTAGGCTAGTGATGTGATTCAGGAGTAGAGAGGCTTGTGCACATGCCCGAGAATGATCATCGGGCGCTAGAGCTGGCGCCGTGTTGATTTACGCTGCGTTCAAATTGCATGCACTTCATTCAGGCGCTTCGGCAAGCTTGTTTTATACGACGTTTTGGTTGCTAAGATTGAGCCGTCAGCTTTGGGCTGGAAAATGAGTCATAGTGGCAGTTCGGCGGCACCAGTCCGTCAGCTGACGAACAGAATTGAAACATTGTTTATGTGCACTCGATGAGAGAATCCCTCGATAGTCAATAGTTCAGTAACGGCATCGACGAATTGGCACCGGTCGCTCTCTTCCTTTCAACTTGGCATCGTTGAGCAAACAATGCCGTTTGTCCATCAATGTTTTTGCAACAGTTGCCATGCACAAACAAACGAGCACGCAGAGCGAACGGAAGTGGAAAAGTAGCAAAAGACACATTGAGAATCATAGACGATCGGTCGGCCGTCGATGAGACAAACGAACGAAAAGTGCAAGAGATTCAACGCGTCTTTGATTGGCGCGACCAGAGGCAACATCGATTCGGTAGACAACGTTATCTTTCTGATAAATAAAAAGAAGGAAGAACCAAACTTGTATCAATTAGAACACGCCCGATGGCGCTCGCTTCGTGCTATAACAATCGATAATTGAGATCTCCACATGCTCAGAAGAGCGCATCCCGAAGCAGACTTCTTGCCTCTAAAAATCATCTGAAACAGAGTACAAGAGAGAGAGAGAGAGAGAGGTTTGGTTTTGGACTGAATTTGGACCTAATATGTAATGTCGACCCCTCTTAATGCAAACACACTTCGCAATTAGTGGCGTTGAGGATGGATTTTTTTTTCGCCAGCTCTCCAGCACGTCAGCCCATCCGCTCAAAGCGACCACCACGCGAGAGGTCTTACCACGGAAGCACACCAATGTGAAAAGTTCTAGATAGTCAGAGCTGGCTAGACAAGCCAACACTAGCACACTTGAATTCAATAGGCTAGGGCCTGCTTTGCAGTATAAATGAGATGGCTTTAGGAGCTTTAGATTTTTCCCCTTGAGTTGGGCTTGGAAGTATGATTATCAAACGGGAAGAGGGAGAGAGAATGTTTGTTAGCAGCTTCAATCAGCAAACAGATACAAACACACATACACACGAGCAAAAAGGAGGAAAGTCAATGATCAAAGTCGAGTGATAATGGCGACAAATAGCAGTTGGGCGTTATCATTCCGATTGGCCTTGTTTCCTCGAATCGGCTAATGGAAAAGGCTCGCCTGCAACATGGCGCCAGCATTCTGCGTAGTTGTTGTTGTTGTAGTTGCCGATATCCTCCTCTCGTTGCCGAGTCGTTGTTCTCGTTTATGGCCTAAAAATGCCATCATCAGGCAGCTTATTGGTGTTGCTGAACTGCATTGCTCGCCCTTCGTCTGGTCAGATGGCGCCCCAGACACACTAAGTCCCTTTGATCTCGGCCAGTTAGCTGACGGTAGTTCTCGATCTTGTTGCGACTCACAAGCGCGTCATCGCCAACAAGTATCGAGCTTTCGATCGATATCTTTGCGCTAAGCTGAGCCGAGCCGAGCCGAGTCTGCAACGTGGCCCAGTCGGCGACAAGCAGAGGTCGTTAGAGCGGATCGCTTTGTCGGTATCGACCAACTGATTCAATTGGTGCACCATGCTGCCATTTAGCTAGACGGCGGCAAAATTTAGCAAGCTTGCCGAGATAGCAGAAGCAGCTGATTTCGATCAGCATAATTGATACTATGCGTCCAATAAGCCACGGCAAGCAGCTGCCGCCTTTCTACTATGAATGAGAGCGAGATATTTCACAATTGTTCAAGATTGTTGCCGCTCGTATATCATAGCGGCAGTCTTTTCGGCGCGGCCTACTGCAAGATCAACAAGTGCAAGCTCATCGTTATAAAAGTGAATGAACAAGGCTATGAAGAATCGCGTGGCCAAAGAGCGAGCCTTTCACTCCGCAATCAATATCCTTGCTTATTTTTGTTGCTCTGCCCGGCGTTCTCCCCCTCCCCCCCCCCCTTCTATCTTTCATCTCATACAAGTTCGATTTCTGTTACAAATTTGCTGCAGTACTTAACAAGCGCGCATATAGCTCGAAGCGAAACCACCCGCTCGATTTATCGTTGTCCATAGCGACAAGTTGTTCCGCCGCCGTGAGTATTGGCCAAAATATAACCACTACCATCATCATCATCGACAACAAAACATGAGCAAGCTTAAGTTACGATAGCTGGTTTGCAGCCAAACAGCAACATGAAGCTTGCAAATCATGATTGGTCCTTGCCAGCCATTAATCTAGCCCTTTGATGATTGGCCGGCGGAGTCACAACGGTACGAGCTGCAGTATCAGCTCGCTCGGCTGTCATAATCTATTTTCGAAACAACGGCCAGCCCGAAAGCGTTAGTTAGCTTCCTTGTTTCAGACTCAAACAGAACGACAACAACAGCGAGAGCAGCCCTCGAGCGATCCACCTCCTCGGCCGCATCTTCGGCCAATCTTTGCTTGACCAATCTTTGCATCGCACCATCGTGGTCGTCGTCATCGTCTCAATCATTGTTGGGCGGTGTCCACTCTCGTAGTTGGCCAATAAGCGACCAGACCGTTATAGTTGGCCAACAGCGAAAGCTCTTTTGCGTCGAGCCGGCCAGATGCTGGCTAACTGGCTGAGCAAAACACGAAGGCGTGAGTGATTACTAGACGGTGTGACGTCGTCGGGGAACGAAGTTAACTTTGCTCCGTCGTGTTAGTTAGTTTGGCAAAGTTAACGAACTAGCCTGTTAGATTGTTGCGCTTAACTCTCGCCCAAAGAGTTTCAAGACTTTGAATAGTGGATTGGTCAGTTCCAATGGAGAAGTTGGCGCTCGCAAAGTGCCTCGGACTTTGACTGTTTGCGAGAAGAGTTGAGGTGCTCGAGAGAGCAAGAGAGAGAGGGGGATTCCAGATGGAAAGCATTCGGACAGGCAGCGACAGAAATGCTCCTCCTCCTCGCTCGACGATAAAGAGATGAAGATCTGAAACAATTTTTTGCCCACTTCAGCTCGCTTGCTTCTTCGTCGCCCCTTCTGGCCGGCAAATCGAATCAACTTCACGGCGCAGTGTCTCTGCAAGCTCATCTTCTCCCAGCCAAAGAAGGGCCAAACGCACTTGGCCCTTCCTGTTGGCAGCTTTGTGAGGGTGTTCCTGTTAGAGGGTTGTGTGTGAGTGTGTTTGTTTGAACAGAAGCTCGCTTCAAGCCGAAGTGCGTCGAGCTCACAAGCCTGGCGCGAGAAGAGCAGATGGAAAGGCTAGACTATCTTCGGACGCACACAATTGGCATTGTCCGCCAGCTTTGCACTGGTCTAGTCCAAGTCCGATGACACAGCCGGTTGCATCATGAGCCAAGCGGCAATGTTCATCGCTCTGGCTCTCGTTTGTCGTCTGTCCGCGGATGCCAACTCGAATTTAATTTCATTTTTTTTATCTTTCTCGCTCGTTCGCATAGAAACCGAGAAAAAAATACAACAAAGACAGTCACAAGTGGATTAAGAGTGCTCGCGCACTGATTTGCGCAACAGGGCGTCTCAAAGCAACCGCAATGGCAACAATTAGCGCGGCTCGCTTGTTGCTTGGCTAGATGTTGAAAGGGGCGCGTTGTTGCTTCTTGTTCACGTAACACAACGCGAACAGAAAGCCTCGCCGAGCCAAGATTCGATCAACCTAAAACTCGACAGTCTCGCCGTGTTATCTCGCCCGTCTCGGCTTAAGTCTCGCAGCTGCTGAACGCCAATTGGAGGGCAAGCAAATAGCAAAGATAAAGAGAAAGAGGGAAAGAGCTGCCACACCGCAACAACCATGATCTGTTGAGAACTTTTTTCGCGCTCTCGTTCTCTTGTCGCTTCCAATTGCTTCGAAGCGAACACGGACGAACGCAACAAGCTAACTCGGGCCGAGAATTCGCAAAACTAGACGCCGCAGTCAAATCCGCCAGACCGGCTCAAGCTCGCGGGATCTCTTTGCAAAGCGACTGCAAACGAGCCGAGCTTGGCAAGCGATGCAACAGGCCGGAGCTGTGGCGCATGCACATAGCTTGGCTTGTCAGCTGCCTAGACCGCCGCGCCGTCGACTTGATGGCGCGCACCAACCGACGTGTTGCGAAACATTGGCGGAGGCGCGCAGAATGGTGCAATTTTGTGTGTTTGGCACAGACTGGATGAGGGTGCAGAAGGAGAGCAGGCGCACAGAGTTGGGCTTGCAGAGTTGCTTCTCTCAGGCGGGTGATGTGGCGGCGGCGGCGGCGGCGGCGCCCGTGGTGGTGGCGCGGAGGAGGCAGCTCACATGGGGTGCAGCTTATGCGAACATGAGCATTTCTGGTTTTGTGGCTGGCACAACATTGCTCGCATTGCCCAAAAGCTCTCCTTGTCTTTGTGAGAATTCATTTACTCAAAGCAAGAAGGGGCTGCTGCTGTGCTGTGCCAAACTTTTCAATGAGGGACAAATTCTGTTCCGCCGTGGGCACAAACTTGGCCAAAGCTCGACGGCGACGGCGGACTGGAGGAGGAGGAGGAGGGGGCGCGCAGCGCGCTGTGTGACTGCACTGGCAGGCGGCCAGAGGCAAACTGTCTGCCGTTTTGCGGGCGCTCTCGCTCACTTTCCAGCCTCAGGCCAGCGACGGCGCGGTGTCGCTGCCACGCAGACGGACAGGCGGCGGCTTTTCATCGTGGCCAAAGTGCAAGAGGAGGAGACATGCTCGCATCGCGCCATGGCTCTCTCTCTCTCTGTCTGTGGCCTGTGCGCTGTTCCTAACGCGAGAGAATGGGCGGCGAGGGAATGTTGCCTGTGTGTGAGCGAGTCAGCAGCGGGTGTGTGCGTCTGTCCGTTTGTCTGTGTTTGTCGGCGTTCAAGAGCTAAAGCCTTCGATCGAGTGTTAGAGAGAGAGCAAGGCGCAAGTCGTCTACTCTGCACCAGAGCGGCGGCATCGGCCAACCAGCGGCGACGACGGCCACAACCGGCGCAGCAGCAGAGTCAGGCGGCACAAGCACGCACGCACAGACAGACGGGCGAGTGTGAGTTCGCCACAACCACCGTCGATCAAACGAGCAGTCGGGCCGTCGCCGTAGTTCGTCCTCGTCGTCGTCGTCGTCTAGTGATCGAACAAACGAACGCGAGAGAGCGACGACTAACGCTTTGGTTCACGAACAAAAAAGCGACTCAACAATTTTGGTTCTCTCGGTCGCTCGTTCACTCGCTGTCGCGTTGCCTTCGTGTGTGCACTTTTGCCCATGTCCCTGTTGGTTTTCGTCATCGGCGGACGCGAGAACTCTCTCGCTGCAACAAAGAGAAAGGCCACGACGAACAGGATAGACTGAGAGATCTAACTCACCAAGAGTCGGCTCACCCAACACATAACAACAACAACAACAACTACCATAACCATCTTCATCATCTATTCATGTCTTCAGAATCAGCCCGCCCTCAATCGAACTTTTGCCCAAACAATTTTGCCCTTAACAATCGATGAATTAAATTATTGACAGCAACAAAAACCTAACACGAGCTCATTATTGCGAGCAACTCGATTAATACACGCACCCAAGACGACGACGACAACAACAACAACAAGGCAAGTTATTCAACGGGCTAACTAAGCCGCTGCAGCAACAACAATCATAACCAAAACAACAACAACATCAACAACAACAATAGCAACTTTTAGCTCAGCCACAAGACAATCGTCGTCGTATGAATTTTAGTCGCCACTATTTCCACAATTAGCATGCAATCTGTCACAGGGCAACTGACTGATCACTTTAGTTGGTATCATTGATCAACTTGAAACAAAAGCAACCGCAAATACAATACAAATAATCGATAGCAGCAAAAGCAACAACAACAACAATTGCAAGAAGCAAACCCAAAAATTGACCAACTTTTTAACGATCCCTCTACTTCACGATGGACGTTTTTGGATCGCTTAGATCGGTCCTCAAAATCGATGAAGTTTGCGTCGATAACAATGTTTTCCGTCTCCATTATAAAGTAACAGTTATATTCTTACTAGCATGCTCTGTATTAGTTACTAGCCGCCAGTATTTCGGCGACCCAATTGATTGTATACAAAGAGATGATATTCCCGCCAATATTATAGACACATATTGTTGGATCCATGCAACATTTACACTGCCAAGAGCCTTCAATAAGACAGTTGGAATTGAGGTAAGTCAAAGTGATGATTTGTGAATTGCACAACAGCACATGTAAAATCACGTGTTGCACAAAAAGTACAACTTCATTCTTTTAGCTGTCGATCAGCAACTAATCAACGAATTTGCTCTTCTAATCTATTGATCTACAGGTCCCTCATCCGGGAGTCGACAAGTTTACACCAGGCGAAGAACGCACCTATCACAAGTACTACCAATGGGTCTGCTTTGTTCTCTTTTTCCAGGCAGTCATGTTCTACATCCCACGTTATTTGTGGAAGATGTGGGAGGGCCAGAAAATGCGCAACCTGGTATTAAACCTAAACAACCCCATTTTAAGCGATGAAAACCGCGACAAGGAACTCAATCTATTGGCTGAATATTTGAGACGTAACATGGGACACCATACAACTTATCTGTATTATTTCACCTTTTGCGAGGCCCTCAACTTCTTCAATGTTTGCTTCCAAATGTACCTGGTCGACGCATTCCTAGGCGGCTCCTTCTCAACTTATGGTCTCGACGTTCTGAGATACTCGGAAATGGATCAGGATGATAGGAATGATCCAATGATTCGGGTTTTCCCAAGAATGACAAAATGTACTTTCCATAGATACGGGTCTTCAGGTGACGTGCAGCGACACGATGCTTTATGCATATTGCCTTTGAATATTATCAATGAAAAGATTTACATATTCTTGTGGTTCTGGTTCGTATTTTTGGCAATGCTTAGTGGAGGTCTCATGATCTACAGATTGTGTATTCTGTCTCTTGACCAATGCCGTGATAAGGTTCTGATTGGCAGAGCCAAACTTGCCGACAAGGAGGAAGTTTTAACGGTACTGTCCAATGGTGACGCCGGTGACTGGTTCTTGCTCTATATGTTGTGCAAGAACATGGACCCGTTACATTATCGAGAGCTAGTTAGTCTGCTAACGAATGCACCCGAGAAAGGCGACCCAGATTTGGACAATGACGAAGAGAAGAAGTTGATCAATGATGATGAGGGCGAGAATTATCCAATGGTGCCAACATTAGGACAGTCCGAAAAGAAATGAATTGTTTGAGAAAATCAGAATTAGAGTTAACCAAATTCAATCATCATCAAGCATATGAAATCATCCTGCCTAATAGAGAGCATCCATTGCGCATGAATTTACTTCAAACATAGAGGAAGCCTGTTGCATGTGTTTTTAATAACAAGAATTGAAGCTCAAAAAAGAGACAATGCTCTGGACCAAGCTACAGATAATGAAAACGGAACAAGAAAATAAAAACACTCAGATAGAAAAGTGTGGACCATTTTAACCTAATAGAATGTAGTTTGCATACTCATAAACTTAGATCATCATCTTTATCTACCATCTAGAGATGGTAGTATACAGTTTTAAATGCTTCTTCCAAGTCATTGATCAAGTCATCGACATTTTCAATTCCAACCGATACTCGCAGCATATTGTCTAGTATGCCAAGCTTCAATCGATTATCCTTTGGCACCGATGCGTGTGTCATGAGAGCTGGTATCTCTATGAGTGAGCAAACACAACCCAAACTCTCAGCAGGATGGAACAACTTGACAGCTCTTACAAATCTGAATGGTTCATCGCCTTTCGGGGTCTTGATGTAGACTGATAACATGGCTCCATAACCCGAGCATTGTCTGGTTGCCAAATCGTGCTGCGGGTGACTCTTGAGTCCAGGATAGAGAACTTTCTCAACCATATCGTGGGCCTCTAGGTACTCGGCAATCTTCATAGCGTTTGCACTCTGTTGTTTTACCCGAACCTCTAATGTTTTGATACTTCGCATCATTAGAGCACAATCGTATGTTCCTGGCGTAATTCCTAAAGAATTTTGAAGAAACTTAAGCTTGTCATACAATTCCTTGTTGCTGGTCATTATTGCGCCCATGATTATATCTGAGTGACCACCAATGTACTTGGTGCACGAATGCATTACAATATCGGCGCCCAACTTGACAGGTGACTGAAATACTGGTGTGATAAACGTGTTGTCAACTACCACGACACATTCTTCATCGAGTTTCTTGATGATCTCAACAACAGCTTTGATATCTATCACTTTCATGGTTGGATTGCTTGGTGTTTCGATCCAAACAAGTTTTGTTTTGCCAACACGAAAGTTGTCAGTCCAATTAGATAGCTCGACTCCATCGACATAAGTCGTTTCAATGCCCATCCTGGCGACACAACGCGAGAATAGTCGATAGGTTCCGCCATAAACATCGTCACATGACAAAATATGCTGGCCAGACTCGAGTAGATAGGTGAGCGTTGTTATAGCGCCAAGGCCGGAGCTAAAGGCCAACGCGTACTTTGTCGACTCGATGCTTGCTAGAAACTTTTGTAACTCAGTCCGAGTTGGATTGTCGCTTCTAGAGTAGTCGTACACTGCATTTCCGGGCTCCAAAACTTCAAATGTGGTCGTGAGATAGACGGGCGGCACGATGGGACTATGCGCCCAGTCGCTAGGTTTGGTGCCCGAATGAGTGGCACGCGTTGTCAAGCCATAACTTTTACTAGC
>OX465601.1:271018776-271042992 GCA_950022295.1 Bromus sterilis
AGAGATATCATCAAATCAAGCGAGCATTTTACTGGAACGACCGAGAAGATAAGTTACACAACAATCGATTGGTTTATTAGACTCTAATAATTTACCACAAACCACCTCTCTCATGCTTGTTCAGAGGCTTGTGCAGCCGCCGCGCCCACCCGCCTCCTGACGTTTCTCGTAGTGGTTTCTTGCAACCCGTTTCAGGTGGCCCGCGTTCTTGCCTGTGTTTTTCACCATCGTGCTGAATGGTCCATCCTCTCGTTGCAACAACAACCAGGGCGCATCAAACTCTTGCACCTCGCCGGCTTCCATCACAAGCACCCGATCAGAGTCCATGATGGTGTTATGAGCAATAGTTAGCCGAGTGCAGTTCACGAATGTTTCGTTGATTGTGCGCTGAATGAACTTGTCCGTGTCGGGGTCCACATTGGCAGTCGCCTCGTCCATCACGATAATTCGGTTCTTGCGCAAAACTGCCCGCGCCAAACAGATCAATTGTCGTTCACCGACACTAAAGTTGCCACCGCCTTCGCTTAGTTCCGCATCGAGACCACCCGGCAGATTGCGTACAACATCGTCGAGTTTAACGTGTTCCAAAGCGCGCCACATGTCCATGTCGTTGTATTCGCCGAACGGATCCAAGTTACGCCTGATTGGCCCATTGAACAATATTGGCTCTTGGGGAATAATCGAGAGCTTCTTGCGTAGCTCGTGCAGACCAATTGATTTGGTGTCAATATCGTCAACCAGCACGCTGCCTTCTGGTTCGGTTAGTCGGAACAAAACGGCAATAATCGATGACTTGCCAGCACCTGTGCGGCCCACAATGCCCACCTTTTCACCCGCTTTGATCTTGAACGTCAATCGTTTCAATACGGCTGGCTCATTGTCGAAGTAGCGCAAATTCACGTCACGGAACTCGATTTGGCCCTTTTCTGGCCAGCTTGGCGGTGGTGGATCACTGCCCGGTGGCGACACACGAGGCGGCTCCTCAGGCAGCTCGCTGTACTCTCGAATGCGCGCCACCGACGTCATTTGGCTCTCCAATTCGGTCGACTGTCTGATGCCCCATTGAAACGAACCAGATAGTGCCAAAGCGGACGAAATCGCCAAACCAATTTGGCTGCCAGTTGTGGTGCCAACTGTGAGTGTCATGACAATTGTGACAACTGCAATGTAACCAAGCGAGATCCAGTCAAGTGAACAGCCAAGCCAACGCGAAGCGGCCACAAACAAAAACCAGGCCGAACTGTGAATGTCCTGGTATTGGTCGAAACGGCGCTCAAACTCGGGCTCAACTCCAAATGCACGAATAGTTGCAAGGCCGTTTAGTGAGGCGGCCAAATGGGAAAACACTGGACTCCGAGTGACACCCTCAATTGATTTGATGGATCGCACTGTTCGCGTGTAAAGTGTTCTAATTAGACCAACAGTTGCACAAAGAGTTATGGCTGGCAAGGCACTTGCTGGATAGATTACAATAACAGTGATTAGAATGCCCATGACATTGATAAAGATTTCAATGGTGTCGAACGCGGTTGGTGGCAACATGTCGTCGACAATGCCCATGTCGCGCGACACCCGATTTAGCAAGATTCCAATGGGATTGTAATCGAAGAACTTAATTGGTGCCTTGAGAACGCTCTTGAACAGGCTCGTATGGAGATTGATCGAGGATCGCATGCAGGCAATAAAGAAGCAGGTCGTCCGCAACAATGTCAAACAGAAAAGGCTGCCAATTAAAACGGTGTAGACAATGGCGTTCTCCTGAAGGGTTAGCGTGTCGGTCAGGGTGACCGGTGGATAGTCGCTACTGCCACCATTGGCCGCTTTTCTTTGTTCAGTGTCTGTCCAGTAACTGAGCCAAAAGTCGCTGCCGTTGAACAAAAGCTGAGTGCCCAAGTTCGAGAAGGCCACCACAATGATGAGCATCGGTGCAGCACAAGCGCTTAGATAGTGCCAATAGATTGAGCAACCAATCGACTGGTTTGAGGTTGACTCGACGTACTGCTTGATGGGCGTCTCGCCCGAGATCTTCTCCGTGCCGTCGTCGGCGCTGTCCACGGAGCCCGCCACTGAGCCACTGCTCGAGCCGCTACCGCCAGCCGGCAAAGCGTCGGCCGTCTCTATCAATAGTGGTTGTTTGTCATCGTCGCCGTTGTTTTCACCACCTTCAGCCTGTTTGATCGGCTTCATCGGACTGGTTGACTGAGTGGTGGCCGAGATGCGCGCTGCTGGTCGCCCGTCGACAGGCAACAGGCGGCCACCAACTCGGCGTGTGTGCTTGGTGGCGCTGGACATGGCTGACTCGCTGTCGGACTTTTCCCAAGTGGACCCAATAAACAACTGGAGATCCTTGTTGTCAGCATAACTCCGACACGACACTTGACGGCCCTCTTGCAAAAACAACACTTTGGTGTCCTTGCGAACGAATTGTGTTTGATGGGTGGCCAATAGAACGGCCTTGTCCTTGAGGAAGCCTCTAATGCATTCGTTGAATAAATGTTTGGCGACAACTGTGTCCACGGCCGATAATGGATCGTCGAGCAAATAGATATCGGCATCGTAATAGATTGCACGGGCCAGATTGATACGAGCCTTTTGGCCGCCCGACAACGAGACACCTCTCTCGCCGACTATTGTTTCGTCGCCTTGTGGAAATCTGTCAATGTCGCGATCAAGCGAACAGACTCGCAACACCTCCTGATAACGAGGCTCGTTGAATTTCTTGCCAAATAAGATGTTTTCACGAACGGTGCCGGCAAATATCCACGGCTCTTGTGATGCGTACGATAGCCGACCACGGATTTGCATGCGACCAGCAGCCAGTGGCAACTCGCCGAGAATCGACATTAACACGGACGATTTGCCAGAACCAACGCGGCCCACGATCACCAACAACTCGCCTGCTTTCACTTGGTAGCTTAGGTTTCTTAGTGCAGAGATTGCGGTTTGATTGAGACCAGAAGTTGGTGATGCGCTTTCCATGCCAACAACACTTGTTGAACCCTTTTGGCTGGCCAAGTGAACATTTGTTGTCGATGCAAACAAGGAGTTCTTGCTCGAGTGGAGTTGTTGGCGTTGTTTTGGCGTCAAAGCTGCAGCAAGATTCATACTTGAAGAGTTCAATCGTTGACTCGAGTCAACCGAGCTATCAGTTCGCTTTTGGCCTGCCTTATCTTTAACAGTGTCCTTGGCATTCGACGCGCCGTCCTCCTGCAAAACTGTCCTGTTCACTATTGTCCAGTTGGCACTCACGTCCAGACACTCGATCTTGACGTCATCGGGCTGTATCTTGATGTCGGGCGGGCTCCTGTCGACTCGATGCGAAGACTCTTGTTCGGGCAACAAGAGGAATTCCTGTAGGCGCGAGCACGATATGACCGTTTCGGCAAGTTGGGCCACGCCATAGGGAAAGAACAGCGTCATAAATAGGCGTACATTGTTGAACAGGGTGATTGATACAAACACAATCTCGGGCTCGAGCGTGTAGCCAAGCAAGACGTAAGTCATGAAACAAATGAATAGAATGACTTTGGACGAAACAAAAAACAGTGCCATGTTGATCGCGCGCAATATTGACGTGAACTTAATCAAGCGAACCTCGTTGGCACGAGCTTGCTCGACCAGGGCACCAAACGGGTCCTCCCAGGTGTACATTTTGATAACTCGCATGGCTGGTATGATTTCGTTCATCAGTCGGATTCTTTCGTCTGTTCTGGCCGCTGTGGCCGAGCGCAACTTGCCAAACCAACGACCCATCAACGATTGAAAGGGCACATAGAGCAAGAGCAGTGCTGAGCCGGCTGCTGTTGAATAGAAGCCCAGGTACATGTAGGATAGAACAAACACTGCTATGATTGCTTGCAGTGGTGCTATAACGAGGTATTGGATGTAATTGAGCGCTATGTCAAATCTGTTGACATCGTTTGAGAGTAAATTGACCATTTGGCCAACTGTTGTTTGGCCAATGGCTGCATTTGATAACTTGAGCGAGTGTCTGTAGATCAAATGGCAACAAGCAATGCGAACCTTCATGCCTGTGTGTTGTGTGCAAAACACGTAGGGATGAACGGTGATCAGGGCAACAGTTGACAGAAATATAAGCAATAGGCCATCGTAGAAAACCTGGTAATAGGTTGTATTGATCAGGTCAAGTTGGCCCGGGTCGGTTTGGTCCAAGCTTAAATAAAGATTCACATCTCGGATGACCCAACCCAGTGAGATTGCTTGAAGGGGTCTAATGATGCATTCGCCAAGTGTGACCCAAATACCACTCAACAAATACCAAAAGCCGAAAGCGCGGCATATCGCACGGCCTAAACTGGCCGGTTTGCCTTGACGAACTTGAATTAGTTCTTTGTCCCATTCGTGTTTCAATTGTGAGCCTAGATCTTCGCTTAGATTCTCGCGGGGAACTTTGTACAGGTCGCCCAAATGGAGGTCTTGCTTGAAGCCTTTCTTGATGAATGGATTTAGCCAAAAGAAGAATACTTTCGAGATAATACCCGCTTCGTCGTAAGGGTTCTCCTGCTGGTCCTCGACTCGATGCTTAGTAACATCGGTCATTATTTGTGTATATATAAATCTCTAAATAGATATATATAAAAATATTTATATACAAATCTGAATTTGAATAATTGTGATCTATTCTTTCTTTCTTAAAACAATGATTGAGCCGATGTGTCCCGCTTGATTGGTTGTTGTTCTTGATCTATGTTGGAAGAGGTTCAACAAGTTAGACGGTTGCTATCTTTGCCAAAAGGACAACAAATGTCAAATAACGACATAACTAAGCTTGGCGCCGGCCTACTATCAATGCGACCAATCGACACAAACATGAATGACAACCAATCGGGTCCATCATTGTTGAGGGCTTACTAACAAGAAAACGAACTCGAGACTGTCACAGGCAAGGCGATGACAAGTAAAGATCAAGAATTGATTTGATTGACAGAGGCGGGATCGTCTAGTAGAATCGTCAAGGCAGGACAACAGCAACAGCGGCGCCAGATAGCAACCGGCGTGACTGAATGGGCAGAGTTGAACATGAGACACATTTGACAAGCACGCATCGTGGCGTCTTTGGTTCATTTGTTCCCCTATCACACATTTGGTACAAATTGTAACTTCAACGAGAGCGTCGACGATGAAAGGACTGATAAAACGCGTTAGTTGCAGATTGCAACTTTCAAACCACGCCGATCGCCGCTATATCATCGCTTTCAAAAATGATTTCAAGGATCTCTCGGCGAGATAGCGTCTTGCCTTGACTTGTAGAAGAATGCTACACAATCACGGAGTCGTCGAAAGTAAAATCTTTGACACCATCTTACTAAAAACAATAATACAATTAAGGAATCACAGTCATTGTCTTAAACAAGTAGCTGAAAATGAGTCAACCTCATTTCATCTTTATCTAATCAACACGCATGAGCAAAATTTTGTTCATAGATGATGAATGAACTTCATTGTACCAATTAACGTTGCTCGTCCTTTTTCTCTTGTTGTTGTTCCGATGATGACTCGCTGGACGATGAGGATGACGATGAAGACGAGCTACCCTCGCGCTCGGCTGCCATCTTCTTGTAGGCCATTTCGAATAGCTTCAACGATGCTTGTTGGAGTTCATTTGTGGCATCTTTTATTGCTTGAGGCGTGACGTTTTCCTTATCAGCCAATATCTCACGTGTTTTTGAGATCTTTTCCTTGAGATTGTCACAATCTTCTTGTGGCAACTGCGATTTGTATTCGTCCATCTTGGTTTCTGTATCATGGATAATACTTTCGGCTTGATTGACAGCCTCAATCACTTCCTTCCTCTGCTTGTCTTCTTCTGCAAATTTCTCCGCTTGCTTGACCATATTCTCTATTTCATCTTTGCTCAAACCACCCGATGAGCGAATTACAATCTGGTGCTCTTTGCCCGTACCCTTGTCGCGTGCAGACACATGCACTATACCATTAGCATCTATATCAAACGTAACTTCAATCTGAGGTACGCCACGAGGTGCAGGCGGAATGCCAACCAATGAGAACTGGCCCAAAATCTTGTTGTCTGCAGCCATCTCACGCTCTCCCTGGAACACTTTGATCTCTACCTGTGTTTGTCCATCGGCAGCAGTTGAGAATACTTGACTCTTTTTTGTTGGTATTGTTGTATTTCTATTGATTAGCTTTGTGAATACACCACCAAGTGTTTCGATACCTAGTGAAAGTGGGGTTACGTCTAAAAGTAGAATATCTTTTGATTGTGATGTGAATACGCCACCCTGGATGGCGGCACCTACAGCGACAGCCTCATCTGGATTGACTGCTTTGCTTGGAGTTTTTCCGAAAATACTTTCAACCGTCTCTTGAACTTTGGGCATACGAGACATACCTCCGACAAGTATGACTTCATTGATGTCCGATGGCTTGACCTGAGCATCACGCATAGCCGCCTTACAAGGTTCAATGGTCCTCTTGATAAGATCGCCAACTAGTGATTCAAACTTTGAACGAGTGAATTTCATGTTCATATGTTTGGGACCGGATGAGTCCATTGTTAAATATGGTAAATTAATGTCAGTTTGCGCGGCAGATGACAACTCAATCTTGGCTTTCTCAGCGGCCTCCTTCAAACGTTGCATAGCCATGATATCTTTTGTGACATCGATGCCTTGTTCTCGCTTGAACTCAGCAGCCAAATAATTGACCAGGGCATTATCGAAATCTTCACCACCGAGGAACGTATCACCATTTGTTGACTTCACTTCAAACACTCCTTCTTTCGCAATCTCTAGAATGGACACATCAAATGTACCACCACCGAGATCATAGACGGCCACAACTCCACCCTCTGATTTGTTGACACCATATGCCAATGCAGCTGCTGTAGGTTCGTTGATGGTACGCAAGACATTAAGACCTGCAATCTGGCCAGCGTCTTTGGTTGCTTGACGTTGTGAGTCATTAAAATAGGCTGGCACAGTGATTACGGCATCCTTGACCTTCTTGCCCAGATAAGATTCGGCAGTCTCTTTCATTTTAGTCAGAACGAATGCACCTATTTGAGAGGGGGAATATACTTTTCCATTAGCTTCCAACCAAGCATCTCCATTTGATGCTTTCACAATCTTGTATGGAGCGAGTTTCATATCTTTTTGTGTTTCTTTGTCGTCAAATTTACGTCCTATTAGACGCTTTGTGGCATAGAAGGTATTTTTGGGATTCGTGACTGCTTGACGTCTGGCCGGCATGCCAACGATGCGTTCGCCCTCGGGTGTGAACGCGACCACTGATGGTGTTGTTCTCGATCCCTCTGCATTTTCGATAACTTTAGCCTGCGAGCCCTCCATAACAGCAACACACGAATTCGTCGTTCCCAAATCAATTCCAATAACATGGCTACCAATTGGTGCGTCCGATTTGTAACGTCTAAATGGTTTTAGTTGGGCAAATGCATTTTGAGCTAGCGATCCGTTTCTTGTGCCAGCAACAATACCTTTGCTCAAGAGCCCAGCCTGCTTGGTGATTTGATTCAATTGTCTGAGCATCATCTTGCAATAATATAGTAGATATCGTTTAACAAAAATATAAATCCTGTTCCAATGCTTATATTATATATTAATATACTTGTCCTGGTACACAATCTTAAGCGATTGTAAGCTTTAATCGAATCTTGAATTGAACTTGATTTAGAGATTTAAGTAACACCACGTTTTCCATGAGCAATGAGACGAGGCTGCGCCTTTTAGCTTGCATCACAACGGCCCGCACGCCTTGCGGCGCACGGGGAAGAGAAAGTGCGTGAAGAGCGGCGTGTTAATTTTTGGCGTGCGTGGTCGTGTCACTCACGCTGCTTTTCCCGAAATTCGTCGACGATGTCGCCCTTCACTACCACGGCCGGGGGCCAGTGCTTGTGCTATGCGGACCGAAGCGAATTGTTCGCTAACTCCGATTCGGTGCCCGACCAACACGGTGTTGCTGCTCGCTCTCTTCACGATTTGCATTTCAAGAAAATTTCGCCATCTTCGCCCCCTCCCCTCTCGTCCCACGAGGTGTGAGCAGAAGTTCATCTGGTTATTACAGTGTTAGAGCAGCCCCCGGTCCGATGACCGGTCAGAACTATAAATTTACCCACCCACACCTCGTTTGTCCGACTTACACTTATTTATGTTGAAGCCCAAATATCCAATTGGAATGATTATTGTGATTAAACAGTGAATTTATTTTATCTCATAGATTATCACGATGAATAAAGAATTACGCGCCAAGATCGAGCAATGCAAAGTGTTATTGGTTGGTGCAGGCGGCATTGGTTGTGAAGTTTTAAAGAATCTTACCTTGACAGGTTTCAAAAATATAGACGCGATAGATCTGGACACCATAGATGTTAGTAATCTCAACAGACAGTTCCTCTTTAACAAGTCCAATGTTAATCAAAGCAAATCTAAGACGGCCATCGAGATTGCCAAGAGGGAATATGCACCATCTCAAGAGGGTCTAAACTTGAACGCAATCCATAAATCGATAACGCTAAGTGAGTTTGATGTTGATTTCTTTAGACAATACTCTTTTGTTATCAATGCATTGGATAATCGAGCTGCAAGAAGTCATGTCAATAGAATGTGCTTGGCGGCTGAAATACCTCTTCTCGAGTCTGGGACTGCAGGTTATACTGGTCAACTCAAGCTTATCAAAAATTCCCTCTATGCCTGCTATGAATGCGATGGCTTACAAAAAGAAGGGAGAACTTTTGCCACTTGCACAATCAGGAACACACCTTCACAGCCTATACACTGCATCGTCTGGGCGAAACACCTGTTCCATCAGCTGTTTGGTGAAGACGATCCAGATAATGATGTTAGTCCACAAATGGAGCAACAAGCTAATGGTAGTGCTCATGTTAGTAATGGCACTGCTGATGACAATGACGAAGTTAAAGATACTAAAATTCCAGACGAAAGCACACGCAACGAGCAACCAAAGAGTATAAGTACTCGCGAATGGGCCAATTTGTATAATTATGATCCACTACTACTCTTTGAGAAACTTTACAACTATGATATCAATTACCTCCTATCAATGGATAATCTCTGGAAAGAAAGAGCTAAACCATCCCAATTGGACTATACCAGACTTATCCAAGATCAAGCTTCTACTTCATCTGAATCTAGTAATGGTTTTAAGTTAGGTAATCAGAGACTCTGGACACTCAAGGAGTGTGTTGAGGTGTTCTGTGATTCTGTTGAGAAACTTCACGTTCGAATGAAAAACTCTGGTTTTCAGCATTGGGATAAAGACGATGAGATTGCGTTAAATTTCGTCGTCGCAGCATCTAATCTGCGAAGCAAATGTTTCAATATAGAAAGGAAGTCACCTTTTGACGTAAAGTCCTTGGCTGGAAACATAGTGCCGGCTATATCCTCGACAAATTCTATTGTTGGTGGATTGTTAGTTCTGCAAGCAATTAGACTACTCAAAGCCATTCCAGTCGGCGAAGAATATCGGAAGTTGAACGACGCTGCTCGTAACGAGCTCCTCAAGGATACTGGTAAAATGACATTCGTCAATTTCACCTCACTCACAAGAAAAGATCTCATAAGCTCATATGAATGTGCTCCACCAGTTCCAACATGTTTAGGATGTTCTCGGGGCAATGTTCCAGAAATCGAGATACACTTAACTATGAAAGATACATCATTGTCGGACTTAGTTGACAAAATCATCATAGGTACACTTGCTTTTGTATGTCCCGATATAAGTCTCAATGATGACTCTGGTATAATATTATGGAGCAACGATGAAGACACAGAAGATCCTGTTGCTTCTAACGAATACAAGCAAAAACGATTGACAGAGCTTCCTCACATTAAGCCTCCGAAAACTAGATTGCTGATTTCAGATCTGATACAAGACAAGCAGATTGTCATGGTACTAATCGATGAGTTGATCGATGAAGAGAAGCACAACAACTTTTTTTACGCCCGGCTCAACGGGGATGAAGTCTAATTGGAAATAAAGACTCACCGGCTGGGATTGGTCCCCAGGCTAGGTATATATTTTAGAGCACCCCCGAATTCCGTCCTAATGATTCATTTCAAATTATATTTTACCTTTAGAATAATCTAGATTCAAATCACAAATAACAAGATGTGGATTGCATTCATTATAATTTGTCTTTCCTCAATCTCATTGAGTGCGAGGTGTGACATGGGTGGACACGTGACGGTTTCTATTTCCGAAGATAATAAAGCAACAAGTGCTAATTTACCATCTGATCAAAGAGCAGCCACAATAAAATCGTATTTCCAGACTCAAGGATTGAGTATCGATCTTGATGAGCAAGAATATGATCGCTACGATGCTCAGGTGGTGAACAAGATGGCTAATGCGGTGGAGAATGAAGAAGATCATTTTCACACCTACCGCTTGACTAGTGAGATCAACTCAATGATCCATGCCGCAATTGCAGCAAAAGTAGCATCTGCTGACGAAGCGATACTACAGTCTTTAGACCTCATTGTTCCGAGAAGTGACTCACAGCAGATATTTGAGTTTGCCAAGAAGGATCTAAGACAATTCTACGAAGAGCAGCCAGACCATGCTAAAGAGCTACTTGGAAGAGTTGGCACAAAACTCGATTCGAACTTACTCCACACTCAGGATGCCATGAAGTTTCTCGAAGGGTCTTACCACAATTGGGTTGCGTTTGGTCGCTTGGCAAAGTTCATTGAGGACAATGGACAGATTGTTTCAAGTCAAGCATGATCAAACTTGTGATGTCATCGAAAGAATGATGCGATTGAAGAAGATCAAGACCGGATTGGCAGAGGACGTACACTTTTTCCTGTTTGAAAGTTTGCACGTTCGGAACGATCGTACAAATTTGTGCAGCCGTCTTCAACAATGGAGCAAAGTTCGCTAACGGCGGCGAACTTTTCCGACAGCGAACTTTCCCAAATAAACATATCAATCTAGAGTCAACTGTCAGTGGCTAGCGTAACATCATTTGTGTGATTTATCAACTCGTTTGCTCGCAAACGACATTCACTTGTTCCTGACAATATTAGTTTACCATAGATTCAACCCATAACTCACAGTGGTAGTAATTTGAGAAGTGCTCCAGTGACATCTCTCTTGTTGTTCATATTACAAACAACACGGGTTTTACTCGCTAGTTCGTCCCTCCAATATTGCACCATGACACCATGTATTCAGTTGACGGATCATATTTTAGCTTTAAAATAAGATAGTTGGTGATGGCAGGGAGGCGTATTGTAATGAGTCATATTGTTTTAATTAAAATCTGAAAGTATCAATTTTATCACCGAATGTTCAAACAGAAAAGATAACATTATTCTTCTAGTTAGACTAGCCCTACTTAAACAAATTTTAAAATGAACTCCCAAAGGAAGATGGTATATATGCAGAAGCTTTTCAATCCACGAGCCTCGAATGGCTTAACCACATTGAATAAGGAGAATTTTGTTCGCGTTATGATAGAGAGCACCAACAAAGCAATCAATGCAGTTGAGGGTCCAATCAAAGAGAAACACGTAAGGAGATTGTTGATAGGCAGTTATCAATCCGAAAGCGGAACATTCTTTTGGATACATTTGCCGATAATAAAGCTGAAAGAAAACCAAATTGTCTGCTGGAAATTCTGCCATGTTTTGCACAAGATGATGCGAGATGGTCATAAGCAAGTGCTCAATAGTTCATATGAACGGCGTCAAGTGCTGCTCGACTGTGGTAATATGTGGAGACATGTGGCGGACGGTTACGGACATTTGATTTACAAATATTGCACTTTACTGTATAATAGAATCAATTTCTTGGCACGGAATCCAGGCTTTCCCAACGATCTCAAAGTGTCAGATGCCCAATTGGATGAAATTGGTGACAATGATCCAAACGTGTTCTTTGATTTATCTTGCGAGATATTTGACGCCTTAGATGATATACTTGGACTTCAAGAGACAGTTTTGGCCAAAGTTAGTAGCAAAGGATTGAATTCAATGTCAAATAGTGGAAGGTGTCATCTGGCACCACTGGTTGCTTGCATTCAAGATTCCAGCCTTTTCTATGATTATTCGGTTAAGATTTTATTCAAACTTCATGGTAGTTTGCCTCCACCGACCCTCGAAGGGCATCGATCGAGATTTCAGTCGCAACATAATTCTCTGAGAAACTTTTATATCAACGCTAGCAATTTACAATATTTTAAAACATTGATTCAAATTCCTCATCTTGCGGAAAGAGCACCCAACTTTTTAATAGCATCGGATTTAAAGCAGCACGTCGCTCCCAAAGTTATTATGATATCGAATGAAGAACGTGAATCTCCTGACGAACTTCTGGTCAATTTCGATGACGACAACGAATCATCGACTTGTGATCAATCAGAATGCACTTCAGGACAAGAAACACAATTGCATGATCAACTTAACTCTATACACAGTTTACGGGAAAGTAACACTTCTATCTCACCTGACCCGTTTCAGCCCAGTCATTTAGATCCGACCCATGTTGTTGGTACTGCCGACACGACTGGTTGCGCTTTTGATGATGACAAGCGCGATAATGAGCGAATACACGAACTAGAGCTTATCATTCAAAAACTTGAAGGTGATCTAGAGTTAGAGAGATCTAACCATCAAGAGACCAAGAATAAACTTCAAACAGATCTGAACAGTGCAAATGACGAGCTGCAAAAACTCAGACGCGAACTGAGTAATCTAAATCATCAAAAGATTAGTTCGAAAATTGCATATGACAAGTTATTGGAAGATTATGAACGGGCTAAACACGATTGTGAAATTAGCCAGGTAGCCATGAAAAAGATGGTCAAAGAGGTGAGCGAGTTAAGAAGCAAACAAAGGGATGAACAAGATATCTCTCGAAATGCGCGAGTTGAGGCTGATACTCGGGAAGCAGGAATTCTAGCAGCCGAAATGAACGAAATCGACCAGATAATCAAACTAGCCACACGTAAGATAGAGGAACTGAGCGAAAATTCACGAAAAGTTGAAACTGGAATCAAGCTACAAGTTAATGAGAAAATCTCAGAGGTTTGCACGAATCTAATGAAGGCCGTCAAGAACTTGATCGCCCAGTCTCGTCTTCTTCAACGCGAAATCGTCGAACAGGGTCCTGGACAAGTTGGCAAAGATGAGAAACATAAGCTCAAGAGTGATTGGATAGATGGACTAGTGTCGGCCGCTAATAGAGTGGCGATATCAGCAAGATCCCTAGTGGACGTTGCAGATCGCGTCATGTCCGGTCATGGTAAATTGACCGAGATGTCCGCGGCAGCTAACGAAATCGCTGCAGCTAACACTCAACTGGTTGTTGCATCGCGTGTAAAGGCTAACAGGGATAGTGAGAAGTTGAAGTTACTTGAGAATGCTGCTAAGCAGGTCAATCAATGTGTCTCAAATGTTGTTGATGCATCCCGTGTTTGTGCTGAGTTAATCGATCGACAAACTGACGATATCGACATAAGCACACTGAGTTTACATCAAACTAAAAAGCTTGAACTGGAGACGCAGGTCAAACTTTTAGAACTAGAACAGGAGCTCAATAAGGAACGCTTGAGACTAGGTTTGTTAAGACGTAAGCATTACGAAGAAGAAGAGGCCCAAATAAGCGACACGCCAACTAACCAAACTGGGGACGAATTTAAGGCATGAGATGTGCACCACTGTGATGAATGCTGCATGCGGATAGATATTTAACAACATGCACGAGTTGTTCAACAACTACACTATGAATTGAATCGAATCACTAATGAGATACGAATGTCCGGAACTTCTATCTAAACCAAGTCTGAGGTGTGTTTTTTCATGTTTATGGCCCTCAAGTTGAGGCCCTCAACACTCATCTTTGCTGATAGAATTCATCTCCGATAATTTATTGGTTGAAGAAGCGCATTGCTGTCAGCAATTTACTGACAGCGCAGCTTTAAGCGCGTTCTTTTTTGTTTACATTTTACTCACATTTTGTCGGTATCTTTATATTTCGAAATCAATTACTTCTAATTACATGATTTTAAAGGCTTAAGAATGTTGGTTTATATGCGACCTCTATTCAAGGGTGATAGTAGGATCATAATCCATACAGTGGCTAAGAGCTATGCCAACCATTTTCGTTACGCCTCATCGTCAACTGGTAGTCACAACGACCAACTTGAAGTATTTCGACAAAACGCAACCAAATGGTGGAGCGGCAAAGAATTTAGCTTATTGCGATCAATGAATGAGATACGAGTCCCATTCATCATTAATGGCCTTTCTAAACCAATCAACGAAGCGAAATTGATGGATGTCGGATGTGGAGGTGGAATATTAAGTGAGCCTCTTGCCAGATTAGGTGCCAATGTGATTGGTATTGATCCTGTATTCGAGAGCATCAATCAGGCACAACTCCATGCACAAACGGATCCGGATCTCAAGCAACGACTAAAATATAGAAATTGCAATATTGAAGATTTATCTGCTCAACCTGAACACGTGGAGGCCTATGATGGACTGATAGCATCCGAGGTTTTGGAGCATATTGAGGATGTCGAACAGTTTTTAGTCCATTGCACCAAGGTATTGAAGCCAAATGGAAGCTTATTTATTACAACAATCAATCAGACACCATTGTCGTGGTTGGGTGTAATCTTTTTTGGAGAATATGTACTCAAGCAACTGCCAAAGGGTACGCATACCTATGACATGTTCGTCAATGTCAAAGGTCTCAAAGTGATGCTCGAACGTTTAGGATACCATATCAAGCTAGTCAATGGGTTCATGTATGAACCCATTGGTTCCAATTTTTATTGGACGCCAACAACTTTGACGCATTATGCTATGCAAGCAGTCAAGGTTAAACCTATTGCAAGTGGATTGAACTATCAGCAGAAACGTCATGCACCTAAGAGCAAGAAAGTCAGCAGACCGAAGAGACCTCTTGACGACCAGGATATGATGGCTGTGGTAGAAATTGATGTCTATAGAAAGAAAGTCGACACTATTATCAATGAATTTAAGGAGCATTTGGACACTAAACTAACAACTCGAGCTAACACTGCCACTTTTGATACCCTCAAAGTGACGTTAGATGGCCTCAATGAGCCATTGGAATTGCGTGATATTGCTCAAATCTCAATGAAGAATAACAATCTGATTGTGATAAACTTGTCAACTATGCCTGAGGCGATCAAACCAACAATCCGGGCTCTTAAGGATCTAGGCAATATAATGGACCCTCAAGTTGAAGTGAACAACATATTTGTACCAGTGCCTCGGGTAACCCGAGAGCATCGTGAGAAACTTGTCGTGGCTGCTAAGAAGGCAGCTGCGGAGAGCAAGGAAAAGCTCAGAGCATTATTCAGCGCTTTCTCGTCGAAGGCCAAAGACAACAAGCCTGGGGTATCTCTTGATTTAGTACGTGATACCATTGACAACCTACAGTTTGATATGAACAAGCAATCACAGCAAATCGACGTATTACTCAAATCTCGTGTTGATCAATTGTTGAATCAGAGCTGAAAAGAATAAATCAGAATTCTTTATTCCGATATCTGTCGCGATCAAAGTAAGATGTAACGACAACTCGATTTGCAAATCGACGCCCAGCCAAATTCAACTGCGCTCTCTGGGCTTCCGTCGCCGAGTCGAATTCTACAAACACCTTCCCCAAACCAGGTACATGCTTTCCCTCTGTCTTTGGCGGTCGAGGAATCTCAATGGATCTCACTCTACCATACTTTTGACACTCATCTCTAATATCCTCCAATATATCCTCATACTCTTGGTCATCTTGCAGCTCCTCAGGCTCAACCATGTTCATCAAACAAAGTATCTCGGTAAGAACTCTCGGTACAACTGAAGGCTGTATGCTTGGTAGCCCTGGAACCTGTAGTTGCACAGGCGGAATCAAGTTGACATTTGATGTTGATAATGAGGCAGATGCAGATCCTGGGCCAGCGGTAGCCAAAGGACCCGACTTAGCGCCTACGCTTGCACGTTGGACGATCAACTTCTTATCACCTATCTCAAAGCCATTCAATCCTATGATTGCTTGGTCTGTTTTTGCAGAATCAAGATATTCACAAAACGCGTACCCCTTGCTCGCGAGCGTGCTCGGGTCCCGAATGAGATTGAAAGCTTTCAATTGTCCAAAACTTGATAATATTTCTTTTATCTGATCGTCAGTTAGATATGTAGGCACTCCGCCGATGTAAATTTTGTTGGGCGAGTCGGCAACGATGTTGGATACGACTCCAGGAATGTGGGGTATGGGTTCAGTTGTATTTTGGTAGTGGTAACCACCAGTGATAGCCGATGTGCCACTCAACGCGGCTCCTATCGGCGCGGGCGTTGGCTCCGAGCCTGGTATCGGTTGATAGTCATGCGGTCGCCTAATTTTGAGTGCTTGACCTTTGCAAAGAATTCCATCTAGTGCCATGGCTGAAGAGGTTTCTTCAACGGTTCTGAACTCAAGGAAAGCAAAGTTCTTATCTAAATTTATCTGACACGCCAGTATTGGACTTCCAGGCTCTTTGATGAAATTACATGCCTCCATATTTGTTCTAAAGAATTCCATTAAATCGGCATCCGTGCAGCCGAAAGGAATGTTGCCCACATACAATCTTCTGGCTTGTCGAGTTACCGCCGGTGGACCGGACGCGGACTTGGGTCCTCCAAGTCTAGTAGATCCGAGCAAATCACCGCCAGACTTGCCCAATAGTGTTGCATTTATTACAGCGGCAGCGGCTCGAACAGCTTCCATGGGATCGCTTGAACTAGGTCGGGCATATTTTGTGCCTTGGAGGTGTTGGGATGAAGGGTTTACGACTGATTGTGGCACTTGGCCGGCAGCTTGCATCGCTTTGTATTCTCTCGGTGTAACGTGTTCGTATCCTACCGGGGGCACGTCCCAATATTTCGATTTAAAACGACGTCTCGAAACCGGCATCTTGAGTTTAAAATAGATTAGCAGTTCATAGAAAAATTTAAGGATTAATATATCGAAATCTATCCAATATCCTTAGATAAAGTTCAATCTTTTGTGACAGATGTAAATTTTACTCGAAAAACACGACAACACACTTCGTGCGCGATGCAAATTTCTAATGCAATATTTTTGGATGATTGCAATTTGCGCACCGCCTATTGTAATCTTCACCTCGCAGTTCAGCGCGACCACAGCGAGTTGAGTACCGTGAAATGCTGCTCAAGTCCGCCTATTCACCGCTGCAATCGGCACGTGAGAATGTTTTTCTCGCGCCACGCGACTTCACCGAAAGTTGGACTATCCGGTCTTTACAAATTAATTGCTCTTCGTGGCTTTGTATTGACGCATCTTCCGACTCCTTTCTATTAGTGAATGTCGATCATATTCATTCCAAATCATGGAACAATTCAAGACAGAGTCCAAAAAGGTCGACCAGGCTGCAGATAGCAATCAGCTCAATCTGTTGCGTATGATCGAGTCGAGGATTGTCGAGATTGTACAAATCGAGAAAGATGTCAAGAAAAAGTTTCCTAGACTATTCCAACAAAGGCTTCCAAGGTTCATGCGCCGCCGGGCGGCTTCTCACAATCCGCTCCGACTTCCAAGCTGGTTAAGGTCAACCAGACTAAGTGCGAAAGATAGAAGAAAGTTATATATCTACCGGCGACGTGTGAGATTCAGAAAACATAAGAGAATCCTGAAACGACATTCTCGTCACATATTTAAGGATCCAAACAAGACCTTGCTGCACAAATGGTTTGCAAAGCGTTTCAAAATGGACAAGAAGCCTCAAGTTGGAATGGAATTTGTGCCATTGCACAATAATACAAAAAATTTCAGAAATCTCTACAGACAAACCCGTTACGGTTGCGCATACATCTCAATGGCCCATTTGGTTGCTTTCAGAATCAATGCCCCCTATAACACGAACACTATCGATAGTCTGAACAAACTGACCAAATCTATATCAGGTTTCACATTTGCGGCACGATCTCTAGAATCGGGTCATTATGAAGTTGTGGTCCATCTATATGAATGGACATCAGTTGAAGAGAATGATCAAAGCAAATCTACGAAGACATGCCACCACTTGTGTCCAGCAATTGTACACAATCACAACTCTCACTGGACGCTTTGGGTGCCTCGAGTTGTGACCGATCAAGTGGACAAGCTACTAACAACAACCAAATTACCCTATTGCAAAGTGGCACCACGAGAGGCTATACGAGTCAGGTTAGTTGGACCAGAGGCTCAAAGTACAGCCATGAAAATTGCTTTAGACGCCAAAAAACATGAAGAAGCAATAGAGGATGTTGAATATCGACTAGTGAGATCATACAAATTGGGTGCAACCATTGGACGTTACGTGGAGGAAAAGAATGCCTTATTCACCTATTACCAAACTGATCCCATTTCAGTTGATGTTGTCTTTCGAAATAAGCGTGAAGGTCGCTCATTGTGGCATCAGCTCATCAAGAACAAGGCTCATTTAGTGGGAGGAATGCGTGATGTTGAGGAGTTGTTGCTCAAGAGATATGAAGAGTGCTTTCAATTAAAACCCGACTGTGACTGAACGATCTCAAAACAGTTATGCTTTAACTTACCCCACGTCTTTTGATGAAGAAATAACGCTAATCGTTGATCTAACGAACCGAAACTTTGATGTCCCAACACAAATCTTGAATTGAGCTCATCGCTGATTGTCTTCATCTGATTAATCTGGTGACACAGGCGATACATCAATTCAAACAGCTTGATTGGTAGTATTCTATACGCTTTATTTCAAAGTCGACAAAGAAAACCCTTCTCCACCACTCAAATTGATGTATCGTCTGCTTCGATCACCAGCAAGCTCGAACGATCAGTCGGATTGTACGTTCGCTTGATTGACATTTTGCGATGGAAAACAAGAATTGCGTTTAGACAATCAAATTTCGATCGCCAATTATTTAGTTGATTGCAGTTTGGTTTCAGTCGCTTTATACTTTCTAGATATCACTTCATTTGTCCATTCGAGAGGATGAACTCTCAATGAATGGCTCGAAAATGAAGACTTCAATAAGTGAACGGTCGTCTTTTGAGTTGGTACCTAGCGACGAGTTCGACTATAAGCCAAACGATGAGAGTTGTCGTCATCGAGACTGGTCAATCTCGAGTTGAGCTGACCGAAGAGGAAGCATACTAAATGGAGGTTGAGAGTGAGCATGCGCATTGAAACCACCACGATCAACGTTGAACAAAGGTGTAGGCTACAACCAACAAAAACGGCACATAGCACTCATCGGCTGGTGTCGAGTTTTGAGCTGGTGATGACTAGCGGACAAGTGAGATAAGATTCTGGACGTCCAGTGATTGATGTTGTGCGCGCAATATGAAAGAAAGATGGACTTGTGACGTGGGACCGAGATAAAGATGATGAAGATCTGAGGTGGCAACGATGTTGAAAAGAAATCTCCACAATCACCTTCGACGAAACGGACGAAAAGATGAATATGCAAATTAGATCATCTGCTAGTGATTTTCGTTCGGTCCTCTCGAGAGTGTCGCATTCTTATCTAAAACACTCTCCAGATATGAAAGCTTACCAAGAAAGTTTCCGCCACAAAGCTGGCAACACCAAACGTTCGAGCCATCGAGGTTGCATAGGGGCGCGACAGAAACTTTCACTGCATTATCTCTTGGCCACATTCAATTATCTTGACATTATTGAGTGAGAGACGCTTGTGAGTTTAAGCAAGCGGCCAGTTCAATTCATTGTTGAGCGCCAAGCAAGGCAACTGACTCTTCACAAAGGCGACGACGACGGCATTCGAGGCATAGGGCGAGGAGTAATTGTAGTTGGCGGCAACGCGTTTATTAATACGACTATTATTATTATTATTATTATTATTATTGCCGGTCGGTGATGGCTGGCCAACTGTTCGCGTGCGCGCCACTATTCGGCACGCTTGTGCCAACTCACTGATCGAGGCGGTTCGGCCACCGACTCTGGTTTGGGTCCCTGTTTTGAAATGTTTGTAAAATAAAGATCCTCTCATTGGACGCGCACAATTGTCAAGTGGTGAGCAAAACTGGTCGTCGTCATCAACTCGAGACGAGTTGGTAACTGAATGTGTGTGTGCTGTTGTTGTTGTTGTTGTTCGCCAACTAGTTTGAAAAGCAATATTAACTCGCCTCGTCTGTATGTGTCATGGCAGCCGCTGGTCGCCTCGTGCTCGTCATCGTCATCAATGGTGACACTCAAGTTATTTCGGCCCGGCTCAATTCTTCTAACCAGTTCGAAATCGGTTAGCTGTCCGCGAGTGTCGACAAGAACCGGCTAGTTGGTTGTGTTTAGTGTGGCCGAGTTGTGCCCGAACGATGACGACAATAAACGAGCACAGCAATTTGGCGCAAAGAAACGGAAGCAATTTAATCGATTTGGTTCCAACATTTTGCGCCGTTTGAGCGCCAACAAGAGCGAAGCGAATTAGTTGGCCTGTGAGATGGCGAGGTCCAGTGGCGAGGTTTGGCTTGGCATTATTGGGTGGCGCTTGTTGTGGCTGCTTAGAGGAGGAAAGGGGCCAGCCTTTGGTGACCAGCGTTCGGTGACATGCTTAACAAGCGAACACGCGGTGGCAGAACGGGACAACGATATTGGTTCGAGAGACCATGAGACTCGGCGGCTTTCGTTCTCGTCTCTCGACTTCACATCAGGCCATGAATCAAATTATTAAACTAATAATAACTAGCAGCCAAGATGATCAATTTCCCGTTTGGCCCGGCGCCAAAATCGCGACCTGGCCAGAGATCAATGATGTTGTTCAGTTTCCGGTTGCGTCTTGCAAGCGGCCGTGTTGGCTGTTGACTAATGAGGCGCGAAACGAGTTGGCGGCCAACAACAAGATTGCTCGTATTGCACAAGTGCGCTCGACTGGACGACTGGCGCGTGCAAGATTGTTGAGCGAGCGAGCGAGCAAGAGATTAACTCGACATAGGCGAAAAGGGGGGGGGGCGGGGACGGGGCGAGATGAGAAATTCATGAGAGTCGCTTGGATGACGATCAGCTTCTTTGCGGTTGGTTTGTGTTTATTTTGGCGTTTAAAAATAAATTATAACTTGGCGGCGGCGGCGTCGTCGTGGTCGTGGTCGAAAACTGTTTGCGAGTGGCACCAAGAATGGACTTGAACCCGACCAACATGCGCCCACGACGCTTGTTCGGCTTCTTTCAGTCGGGCCAAATAAAACTCTTGGCCGACCTGTCACGAGCTGAAACGAGCAGTCGTCTAGTTGAACTGGGCACAGTTGTCCATGATGGCAAAGTTCTTTGCGGTTGCGTTCCTTGGCAGATGCAGCCTGACGGAAGTGCCGGCTGTTCATCGTGTGGTTGATTTTGAGTTGGTTGGTCACATCGAAGATTGGCCGTTGATGATTGAGTGGATAGTAGTTTGGTGGTCAGTTTGGTGGTTGTGTGTTTGCTGTGGACTGGCGTGTTCAGTCTTTACGAGCGAGTCGTATTCACGAAATGATCGATACGAGCCACACAACCGATGCTAAAGAAAAAGAAGCTAAACATTGCTCTTTCGATCAGCTCAACGTTAATTTACTCACCTCCGAGCAGTTCCGCTGGCAGTTCAGCCTCTTTGGCCTCATCCGTGGTTGCGCCCGACTTTGGTTTCAAGTCTGAGTTGGTTGCTTGCGAGCCGGAGCGACCAACCGTTGCGTAATCGTAACGGATGCGGCAAATCTTCTCGCAATCGTAGGCGCATTCGTCGTCGTCGCGAGCAATCTGGCAGCCGACCAGATCGCAGTCCCAGTAACAATTGTAGCGGTCGCGCGAGCGGCTCAACGAAGTCAGCCGAGTTGCGCCACCAATCTGGACCGTGATCACGCCCGAAACAATGTCAATTGCGAGCACCATTGCCACGAGACCAACCAAAATGAGCTTCTCTTGTTGGTGCATCTTGATGTTTATTTTGATTGAGTTGCGTTAAATTAAATCAAATTTTTGTTTGTTTCAAAGTGTTGCTCTTTTAAGTTTGGTTTGCTCTTGGTTTAAATCTTTGCTCAGGTTTGAATGTTGGCTGTCAATCGGCCCGAGTGCCACCGCTTTTATATCGCTTTTCGGCGTATTGCCGAATCGTAGTCAATTCAAAAGCAGCACTTTTCTACACTCAAATATGCTTTGGTGTGTCCAGGGAAGTGTTGTCAGCATTGTTTAACAAATGAAAGTTTACTCTGAAAGAGTTCAACAAACTGACCTGGATCGGTGTTGCAAAGCAACTGCGCTTCCCATCATTGGCGCCGGCCAACAACAACAACAGCAACAACAACCAATTCAACTCGCCAGATTTGGTAGAGGATCAATCATGAATTGGCGCTATCGTCGCAACCCTCACCTCTTACCGGTCGAATGAAAATCACTTGGCAATATTTTGACGTGAACAAGCTCACGAGAATGACAAACAAAATCAAAGCAAAAGCGAACGAACGATAAAAAGAGTCAACGCGATAACTCTGAATGATTGGACAAAAACGCAAACAGTGGTTACGTCAAAGTGAAGGAGAGCCAACAATTTATAACTTCCATTTGCTTCAGACGAGTGTTGAAATCAAAATTTGATACATCGCGCAAGATAAACAAGAACATGCAAATCTTAACGTCGTTTAAAATAGGACGGATCCAGCGAAGCCGAAACTCTGTCAACAACTCGTGATTGTGTGGCAGCTTTATTGTGCTACTTCGAAGCTAACTTAAACTTCGCTTAAAAGTTGCTCGTCGCTTTGGCTCTTTTGTGTGTTTTGGTTTGATTAAATCAATCTAATTGGCGCATGACAATAAGACATTGGCACAAAGAATGATTATAAACAGATAGGAATAGAAATGGATAGAGAAGGATGAGAGGTTAGTCTGGCTTAGAATAGTCAAGTGTGGTAAGATGGTAGAAGGAAGAGAACAAGTGGTGGTCGCTTGGCATGGGTTCACTTGTTCAATTGCTTGGATCGGATCGGATCGTGTCGCATCATTGCCGTTCGCGTGTCGAGAATCTCATTTGTCTTAGACCGGCGCCATCATCGTCGTCGTCGTCGTCGTCGTAATCGGTTGTGTGTTGTTGATTAAAGACTAGTGTTTATTACAACGCGCCGCAATTTCGTTCTTGCAAACGTAATTGGCGCAAACAGTTTGAGGCGCCACAAAAGAGTTTGCCTTGATGGTTGTGGCCTTTGGATTTGGTTGGCATAAAAGGCCGGCCAGTTCAATTGGACGATTCAATTCTTTCGAACAGTTTCGTTCATTGAATTTCGGCTTGAAAGCATATCACACTTATGGCTCAATCAATCCCACACTATAAAGCGTCTGCTTCTCTCTTTCTCTCTGACTCTCTCGCTCGTCTTGTCGCTTCTTATCTCATTCTGTTCTGGGTTGTGTGTTTGTTGCATACACATTTGTCTCCGTGTCAATTCCATCCTGGTAGTTCTCAATATTTGCATGTTCGCTTTAAATGTTGCTTTTGAATAGTTTCCGTTGCTAGAATTCGTAACACATTCTGCTTTGTCTTTTTGGTGTTGTTGTCTTTGGCAGTTTGCTCGCAAACTTTTCATAATTGCTCGTTTGCACTCTGTTTCGGTCAAGAAGTGAGTGATTCTCTCAAGACAACAAGTGGGCGCTGTCCCGATCAGATCCAGCCGGTGTTGTTGTTCGCTTTGGCTGGCCAATTTTGGTCTTCATATTCAGTGTCTAATTCCAAGAGCGGTTTCCAAAAACTAATAACAATCATTGCTCAGACTTACCATAGTCTAGGTGCAGCCAAGAGGGCTGGTCCGGCCACTGGAATGGCTGGACGGGCCAAGAGTGGGGCAGCAAGTGGGGCAGCCAAGGCTGGGGCACCGAGGAGGGTGTGGGTGGTGGCGTAGGTGGCGACTGGGCGCGAGATGACGTGCGATGCAATTGGGGCTCCGATGTGGGTGCTGAACGCGGTTGGGGCGTGGCCCAAGAGGACTGGGGCATGGCCGACAACTGCTGGGGCGTGGAGGATTGGAGCCGCTAGTGGGGCGTGCAAAAGCGGGGCGTGAGCCAATGGGGCAGGGGCCAAGAATGGAGCTGGGAGCGCAAGCGGAGCTGGAGCGATCAGTCCGCATTGAGCGCCGGCAACGACGGCCAAGATTGTCAGTGCAACGTAGAATGACTGCATTTGTATTCGAGTGAAATAGAGTGTTGAGCCAATGTTAATTTCAATTGATCTAATCACACCA